>CM075200.1:11865471-12412971 GCA_037577475.1 Chaunax sp. Z400
TCTCTCCATCATGTACCGGACACGTCATTAAATGATGTAAAAATGTAGACATGCTACACATATACGGGGCTGGGTGTGTGGGTTCGTTTTATCTCGGAGGAGCTCAGATAACCGATGGCTGAGATAAAGCTGGACCTTGAACTTTGATAGATAATATAATAAGAAAAAAAAACTTCTTTTAGTTGACACTTTAGAACTGCAGCAGCAGCAGGGTGCGACAGTAACAGACCTGATCTTAACTGCATGTTACCGTGTAGCTGTTAGCGTTCACCCAGGACAGGTGTGTAGACCTGTGCGGGACGTTCGACTTCCAAATCCTCCGAAGGGTTCGTGAAAGGAACCAGCCTGTTCCTGTTCTTGTTTTAGGTAACGGCTCACTAAAAGCATACAAGCAAACACTTTGAAAACTGCACACGAATCATGAGCAGAGCCGTAGACGAGAAAATGATAAGGCAGATTTATAGCCGAGGACTACAAACTATGTTTGTCTGATAAACTGAGGCGAGATTCTCTCTCGTTTGCTTTTGTCTCTCAGGTGCTGAGCAACGCTCGCCTCTTCTTGGAGAACATTATAAAGTATGTACCTGCACACACACACACACACACTTCCATTCATATAATGTATGTTATACGACTGGCTGCCTTCATCAATCCATATAGTATTATATTACTATAGTGTTATATTACATTCATTTGTTACCTTTGGAAGAGGAGCTAGATGTCACTGCATCCCTCCAAAGAACTATCAGCGTTCTCAATGAACAGACTGACGTCCCGCCAACATCCTTCCCATAATCCTGACCACACCCAACTTTTACCTGATAGCAATCGTCTTAAACCTTAAATCTAAACATAAATATTCTAAAAGAAAGCCTGGTTTGATCATTTCTTCTCTTTTCTCTCTCATCTAGATATGGTATCTTGGTGGACCCTATTCAAGTAGTGTCTCTCTTCTTGAAGGACCCCTATAGTTGGCCGGCACCCTGCCTCATCATAGGTGCAGAACATTTATTCTAATACCTCAATGTTGGCTAAGCAGATGGTGAATGACTTGCAGCCACTTGTCCCTCCCTGATCTTATGATTGATGCTCAACGTGGTAAACCTGTATTTCCTGTACTTCAATCAGGAAACATTATTTTCTGTTTCATTAACACAACAGTCCTCTTGTTGATCATGAGAAAACGGGTTTTACGGATTCTTCATTTAATGACTCGTGCTCAAAAATGGCTCATAGATGTAGTATTAATGTGAGCTGAGCAGAGATGTAATGGATTATTCTCTCAATAATCAGCTTCATCAGTACAGTAAAACAAGTCCGTACTGAGGTGAATGAACATCTTTGTCTACAGCAGGTATAGACTCTGAACTACAGGGTGACGTTAGAGCAATCCATCAGAATAAAATGCGGCCTTTTTAGGGAAGCTCTCGGACCATTACTGTCTGTTTTGTCTGTATTGTGTCTGTAAGCAATGGAAAAAAAAAAGACAGCGTACAGCCGTCTCATCTACTCGTCGCTGCGGCTCATGACTTTGCTGTTTGTCTGTTCTGTTTCAGTATCTAATGTTTTCATCTTGGCAGCCTTGCACACTGAGAGGCGTCTGGCTGTGGTGAGTACTTCAAATGATTTGCATACCTTTTCTTTTTTTCTTGCTTAAACATCGTTCTAAACCTTTCTCTTAACCTTTGTTTGGATCCCAAACACCAATGGGCGACGTTATATGTTTGTTTAGGGATCAGGGTCAGAAATAATTGCTGCATGGTAAGAATGCTGCTGCTGTACAGAGAGAGTAGGTTTGTTTTATCACTCAGGGATCTCCCAACAAGGATGTTTGTCTGAAACCAGTGCTTAACAGTTCCTGGAGAGAATGATAAGAGAACCCCTCCTGGTTCAGATTAGTTTACATGTAATCTAAAACACTTGTGACAAATATTATCTAGTGTAGAACAGTGAAACTGCTGTGTTCCTCTGGTTAGAGGAACATACTGTATAATGTTTCCCTGTTTTCTCTCATCATTCCAAGGGTACCATTTCTGAAATGAGTGGACTGATTCTTCACCTGTTCAACCTGTCATCCCTGTTGATCTTTCCTGCAGCCACTGTGCTCACTGTCACCTCCATAACCCCAGGTACGCACTAAATATCTACATGCACATGTAGATTGGAATTAATGCATGTGTTCGTTCTGATGCCATCACAAAATCTGAGTCTGCTGCAAAAGAAAGGACTTTCAAATCCTCACTGATGTAAGAAGTAATGATTTTAAAGGCTATTGAGAGGATAACTGTTTTCCTATCTATGCATGGTTCTCCTTTTATCCGTCATTTATCGCTCTTAGTCAAAGGATGCGCGTGTGTGTGTGTGTGTGTGTGTGTGTGTGTGTGTGTGTGTGTGTGTGTGTGTGTGTGTGTGTGTGTGTGTGTGTGTGTGTGTGTGTGTGTGTGTGTGTGTGTGTGTGTGTGTGTGTGTGTGTGTGTGTGTCAGTGGGTGGTGTGATCTCCCTTGGAATCTACACAGTGCTGTTACTCAAGCTGTACTCCTACCAGGACACCAACAGATGGTGTAGAGAAATCGGACAAGCTAAAGCCAAGAGACTAACACGATCATACTCATGTAAGTATGCACACACACAAAATAGTGAAGAAATGGTATCTAGGTAGAATGCACACACACACACACACACACACACACACACAAACACACACACACACACACAAACACACACACACACACACACACACACACACGTAGAGTAAAACACGAGGGCAGAATGAACAGATCAGATGAATTATGAGCAGGTTTAAAAACTGGATCCATACACACTAATATCAGTGCATATTTTACAGGATTGTACTGTTTAATTTATTTTTATTTTATTTTTTTCAACAATATTTTTATTTATATTTTCAACATTTAACTTGCAGCTTCTCATTTTTTAAGATCAAGGACACAATATGAAGAAGCTGCACAGTGACAAACGCGGAACAAATGAACAAAAAATAAACAACAACAACAACAAAAAAGCCCCCCTTGATTTATCAATCGGTAATCAGAACAAAATGGAGTATTTGAATTAGAAAAACAGAGTACATTTATACAGTAAAATAAAAGGCAAGAAAAAAATTACAATCTCAGATACTGCAGAGTTAACAAAAAGTGTTCAGTCTTTCATTTGATCATTGGTTAAATCTAAATCCTCAACATAGTTCATGAGGGGCATCCATATTTTCTGAAAAGTCTTCTGTTTAGCCTTTAATATATAACCTATTCTTTCTACTGGTAACATCGCTAACATCAACACTGTTTAATTGATTGTGTTGTTCCTACCATCTAGTGGTGACAAGACAAACTGAAGCTTTTTGCTTGCACACACCGTCTCACACACTGACGGATATCGAAGTTGTGTAATAATTAGTTGGGTCAATCGATTAAAAAATGTAATCAATTTAATCATAATAATTGTCTGTGATTAATCACAAGTTTAAAACACTAGTATTAACCCGTACTTTTCGGGGGAGTTAAAATAAGTGCATGTGTGGTGTTGT
Source organism: Chaunax sp. Z400 (assembly GCA_037577475.1). Taxonomy (NCBI): domain Eukaryota; kingdom Metazoa; phylum Chordata; class Actinopteri; order Lophiiformes; family Chaunacidae; genus Chaunax; species Chaunax sp. Z400. Next base: position 11,869,017 of record CM075200.1, read on the forward strand.
CTCCTCAGTCACTGCATCATCCGTATTATAAGTATAAGGATAATACGCCTCGGTGAGGTCAAACTTGGTGATTTGATTAATTTGCTGTTAAACAAAAATGAACACATTCCATTTTCCAGGTTAATCGCGAGCATTAGCGTGCTAACGTTGACAGCCCTAGCAATCATGTGAACTCGATAACTTTTCTCTCTTCAGTGTAGGAGCTGAGATAAACAAACAACACACAGAAGTACCTGTGATATTCCTAATGACATGTTGTGTGGTGGTGTTGAAAATGGGTCTGGTAGTTAACGAATTGTGTGTCTGTGTGCTTTCCAGGTCCGTCTGTGCCACAATCCAATGGTTCAGTAGCTCATACTCATGTCTCCTACCCAGGCAACCTTACACACAGAGGTAACAGTGATGCCTGCATGCGGTTCAACAGCACCGTTTTTTAAATGAAACATTTTAACGACCTCTTCCTTTGTGTGTCATTAGACATGTACTACTTTGTCCTTGCCCCAACTCTCTGCTACCAGCTCAACTTCCCGCGGTCAGCTCGAATACGCAAAAGGTTCCTGATGAGAAGACTTTTTGAAATGGTGAGAGCGACATACAAATACACTTGGTATATTTTCTTGATAGTGTAACTGAGGTGGTGGAAAATGAACCACAAGCAAACTCACACGTTAACCATTTTTTGATTTGGATTTGCTCTCGTAGCTTTTCTTCATGCAGCTGTTGGTGGGATTGATACAGCAGGTATGTTAAACACTTACATGGCTTGAATCACATAGACAAGCAGTCACGATGTACTTTGTACACACACACACACACACACACACACACACACACACACACACACACACACACACACACACACACAGGTTGACCAGAGAGTCATTTATCATGGAAATAGTTGCTTAGTGAAATCTGTTCTCAACTCTGACTCAATGAAAACTAAAGCAGTGTTCTTTTGTGTCTTGCAGTGGATGGTTCCCACCATACGGAACTCAATGAAACCATTACAGGTGTGTTCACACACACACACACACAGACACACACAAAAGGGAAGCTCAATTAATTTTATTTGCAATGTGTCTCACAGTCTTATAACAACAATCTCTGTCCTAATTAATTAATATGTAAAGCCAGTAGTGTCTTACAGTATATGAACATAAAATGTACTCAGATGAGTAAGAAGAAAAATAACATTGATGAAAACTGCGTTTTTCTGAAGAGAATAAATAAATCTAGAGAGAAAAAAAGTTATTCTTTGTCTCTCTCACAGGAAATGGACTTTTCGAGGATGGTGGAGCGCCTCCTAAAGTTAGCTGTGAGTATGTCGTGCAGTCGTATGATGTCTGATGTGCAGTCGTACACCTCTCCTAACTCCTCTCCTAACTCCTCTCCTGACTCCTCTCCTGACTCCTGACTCCTCTCCCCTCCTAGGTTCCTAACCATCTGATATGGTTAATATTCTTCTATTGGTTTTTCCACTCCTCTATGAACTTTGTTGCAGAGCTGCTGCAGTTTGGAGACAGAGAGTTCTACAAAGACTGGTGGTGAGTCGAAGGGACAGTCAATTGCAGGAAAATACACTTGCTGTTCTACATGAAAACACTTGTAAACATTTTGGTCTAATCTCCAGGGTAGTTTGATCGATGTAAGTAAAATTCTCAAGCTGCGTCATTTTTATTTATTTCAGGAACTCTGAGACTGTCACGTATTTCTGGTCCAACTGGAATATCCCAGTTCACAAGTGGTGTCTGAGGTGAGTACCAAACCTTCTATAATAGTGTTTTCATCAGTATTAACATTGACACCATGTATCGTGTTTTGCTTTAACATTCTCATTGCAATCTGTATAAAATAAAATACAAGTGCAATGAGAGAGAAATCAAATTGGGGGATGCTCTTTATTTTTCAAGCAGATTTAAGAGATATCTTTTTATGTGCTTCTCTATTTATTTATTGTAGGCACTTCTATAAACCAATGTTGAGGAAGGGGATCAACAAGTGTTTGGCTCAAACTGCCGTCTTTCTGGTATCTGCCTTCTTCCACGAGGTAAACCAACAGCATTCAGTCTACTTATGTGACACAAAGGACTATTGAAGTCTATATATGGCCTGTTGTGGACAGTGGTTTTATTTATACATCACAGCAACGGTTCAGATGTAAATGATCATGTAAAATGTTTTGGCGCTGATACGCAAACACTTTGGAGAACCGAATAAAATGCATGCCTCTTCCAGCTGCTGCTTGTCAAAGATGGACTCAAACTAAAAATAGTAACAAGATGGCGCCTGAGTTCTGCATGCGCAGCTTTTCCCTCCTTACATTCACACAAGATGAATGCATTTTGAAAAACACTTCTCCATCTCTTTCATTGTATTTGCCTGTCTTTATTCTTCAGTACCTGGTGAGTGTTCCTCTGAAGATGTTCAGACTGTGGGCCTTTATGGGAATGATGGCTCAGGTGAGACACAGCTGTCCATTTCTCTCTCTCTCTCTCTCTCTCTCTCTCTCTCTCTCCCCCCCCCCCCCTCCCTCCCTCCTCCCACACAGACAAACTCACTTTTTACCTCTGAACTTTCATCTCCTCAGGTTCCTCTGGCTTTGTTTGTGAACCGTTTCCTGAATGGAAACTATGGCAACGCCGCTGTGTGGATCTCACTCATCATTGGCCAACCTGTCGCTGTGTTGATGTATGTCCATGACTACTATGTCATTCATTACTGAAGCCCTACATAGGACTGGTCAAGCACATACATGTGCCCATGTAGCAGGCATGACACACAGTCCGTCGATCTGCAGTCACTACCCACTCCCACTTTTTTTTTTTTTGGTACTGGCACTTTTTGAATGCATTGATGATTTTTACATGTATTCTTTATATACATTATGTAATTAAGTTGTTGAATAATGCAGAAATGTATAATAAACATGATCAAAGTCAGGAATCTGAAAACAGAAAAGGAGATAGAAAGCTAAAGAGTGATGGAGAAACAGTAAAAGGATGTTTTTGCCAGTATTTGAATTCATAGACCCCTTCTATTTCTCAACTTCTACTAACAAAACCATTACAAGTTCTTACTGTAACAGTACATTCTGCAGGTGTGGTTTTTGCCATGGCCTTATTGTCTGTTTTGTGTTGCATTTGTCTTATTAGAAAATGTATCATTTGTGTAAATCTATGCGTTTGTGTGACCGGCTGCAGTTATATTGTGCCATCTTGAAATTATAATTAGTTTCATTTTAAATAAATGATGTCCTGTTGTAGTTGATTTACTGATGTGAACCAATGAATGTATTTGGCACTTTAAAGAGATGCATGCTGTTGACTAAAGCAATAGATTTCTACGAAAGTATTCTTTATTGCATTCTTTAACTTGTATTAATGGTGTGAGGAAACTTTGTTTTGTTAAAATGATTTGTACGTTTTGTAATCTGCTTATTGACACTTTGTTATATGTGGTTTGTGTCAATTTAAAGCAGCAGATGCAGTGGTAATAAGAGTTTCATACAGCCTTTTCATAGTAACTGTCTGTGCTGACTATTACCAAAACCTATGTGAGTTTTTAAAACTGTGAGCAGTGTAGAGTGTGGGACAATTATTTAATACAATCTTTCTTTCTTTTTATAAATAGTGACCATCTGAGAATCGGTCTCGTAAAGTAGCTGATGAAGCAACAAGTCTTAGTGTACTACATTGACAACTTTTGTACTTCAATACCAAGAGCTGCTACCTATGCGACTTCTTTGCCAAATTCCAATTTGCAGGTTTGAGTGCATTCTTTCTAGTTTGATGGAAGGTCTAAAACACTCAAATTAAAATTAAGTCTGTCTGTGACAGATAGTTCTGATATTCAATGGTAAATAGAACTAACATAATTAAATTGAGCAAGTAGGAATTTAGAACAAATTATTCTTTTTCTCATGACTCCTATGACAACGTTTTTACTCCGTTCAGTTATTTACTTCTGCCTTGTTTTGAGATTGCTTAAGACTTGAAAATACAAAGTGACATGGTCTTGACTCCGAGTTTAACATATGAAGCATCGTCCCCACAGTTTAAGATGGGGCGATCAAAATCCTGAAAACATCTCCAGGTTCATTTTTTTTGTATACTTTTCAGTTTAAGTGAACCCCTGATCAGCTCTTCCCATTTCCATATTATTATTGCACTAAGTCTGCACCTGGAATGTGAGTTGAAGATGCAGCTTTAATTTAAGTGTCTTGTAAGAGTTTATTTTGTTTGTGGATGATTGTGTGTTCCGTTCATATTGTACGCAGAATTCCAATGTATGTTTTGAAAGTGCAAATAATTTTCATTGCATTTCACTTAAATTTATTTGTGTTGTTTGATAAAGATAATATATATTTGATGAATTGACTCATCTGTTTTTTCTTTGTATTTATTAAAACAAGCCCAGGGCCTTCATTCCAGTAGTGGCCATCATAGGAGTGCCCTTAATTTCCTGCTTACTTGGCTGATATCTGCTAGATTTGCTAGACACAAACTATTTCCGATTTAAAATAACATTTTAATGAATGTGGAACCCTTTCTCGACTTCTAATGAGACTAGCAGGCAGTATTCATTAAAAACAAAGGGTATGAGAGTCCATTAAAAAAATGAATTGCACAGAGAGCAACACAAGACGGCACTCAGAACTCATAGCTCCAAATTAAAATTTAATATTACAAAGTTTTCAAGTACGTCACGTGTCTACACAAAGCAAATCTTACAACTAAACTTCACATCAGGTGGGTGGGGGAACAGCGCAGGTTGGGGATCTACTGCTGGCATAAACAAACAAAAACAGATGAGTGTAAGACAAGTTATACATTGTGTTATGACCATGTAAATGCATGATTGTGTGGAGGTGTGTTTCACCTTCGCTTTCTGGCTCAGGACAGGCAAGAAGAGTTTAAACTCTGCTGGGAGCTCATCCTCGGAGTACAGTCTGTCTGAGAAATACACTCTCCTTATTCGACAGTTAGCATGGATCTGAGAGGAAAACAGCACGTCAGACATGAGCATCATAAATGGAGTACAGTCATATTATAGCGATTCTACAGTAACACTCTAGTAGCATCTAGAAACAGCTTGTTCCAAGTTAGTCTCTGTGCACTAACCTGTACACGCAGTGTCTCGATGTAATTGGTGCCATAGGCCCTCCTGGTGAAGTCCGACAGGTTGAACTGAATCTGGTTCCAGCCGTCATCCAGCCTCATAGGCATGGTGCAGATAAATGGCTTCACTCGTGTTGTGCTTTGATAATTACTCGCCCTAAACCGCCGGCGAACGTTTTTATCATCTAACACCTGAGAGTTGAAAGATGGGAAGAATGAGTGACCACAAATCCTGAACAAATTCAATATATACTGTACGTTTGGTGCATATATGCACGAGTACGCTTGTCTTTTTATGCCACAAATACATAGAAGAGGTCTGTATCTGTAGGAGTCCCCACCTTACCTGGACTTCAAAGGTGAAATACTTCTTGAGATTCTTGATGATCATGACAAGAAAAGGAAGCTTGATGCCCAGTGTCTTTTTGGGGTCTGCTGGGCATGTTATGTAGGTGGTACTGTAAGGAGTAGAAGAAATTAAAAAAGGAGATAAGGATGACTAGTGCTTGACTGAACTGACCTGACCTCCAGAACCATTTAAACACAATCACTCACCTGACATTTGCCCCTTCAACCTCCAACACCTGTGAGTGGATGTCATTGTCTGTGATTCTCTTGATGTGACCATTCCTCACCTGTGAACAGGAAGAAATATCATCTACATTATTATTTTCTTAAGGTTTATATAGAGAAATCAAGGTGCATGTCACTGTTAAAGGAGCACATCTTCATACAATGTGCTGATATTAGTAAATATATCTGTCAGCCCTGAAATAAAAAAAAAATGCAGTAGAATTAAATGCTAAAGATATGTTTGAGGTATTTTAGAATCAACCTCACAATTAGTTTTCCAACTTGAGAGAACTTAATTGTTCGACTGTAAAATATCCTGCTCAGTGCTCACACAAAAAAATTGAATGGATCCTTCACAAATATGAAAATTTATCGCATGTGTTAGTTACAAATGTCTATTGTCTGAACGCATCTTTTATCAGCCGGGGTATAGTTCAAACGCTTTTGTAGGGGAGCAGTCATTGAACACGATGAACTGTGAATACTGTCAAGAAAGACTTTTCCATCTTCAAAGTTTTTTAAGTAGGCAAGCCTTAAACCTTCAACAAATTGGATAAGAGTTGTTATGTTGACCTGTTGCTTCACAACAACACCTCCAGGCCGATCAGGTGTCCTGCTAAACTTAGCTTTAACAACGTATAGGTGAGAACTGGAAGCTCTGGAAAAAAATGGGATCATTCATTGAATTCATTGATAAGGTTAGGCTGCAAACACAAATGTTGTCAGCCCTTTGAATACGGCACCTGGATCACACTGCAAAGGAAATCAATGCTTTATATCGAGCGCCCAAGGCGCACCTCGCTGACATTAGTTAGCATTAGCACGACTACAGCTAAGGAAGCCACGTTATGTTCAAATCATTCATTCTAAATCGCTGCTTACCTTTTTATCCCATATCTGAAGCGGTTTGCTGCCGATGCTGTATAAAATCGATAAGAATCCGCTTTGGAATGTATTTTTAAACATATTCTCCGGTCGTAGCTATTCCTCAAGTCTACTAAAACTGTTGCTAATGATCGTAGTTTGTAAACAGATGGGATTTCTGTCCCCTACGCTATCGGTTCCGTGTGGTACAAAATAACCTTCGCTGCCACAAAGTAAAATGTTCCGGTTTTAAAATAGCATCAGATTTGTCTTGTATTGTGAGATTCAAACACGGGTCGCGTTAAAATAAAACTAAGTAGTAAGCCACTGATTAATTTGGTGTTGCTTAGGAACACAATCTCGTGGGGATTTTCATGTCGGCGCTTAAACAGTGACGCACTAAGTCTGTTTCTGTCTCTGATTGGCTCTGATCCTAACAGAGCCAATCAGAGATTGGGCACCCAGAGGATTTTTTATTTTTTTTTGGACACTCAAACACGTCTTGTAACTATAGTGATGCTGCGTTTAAGTCACGTGGGAGGGACCATAGCGGTAAAAAAAAAAAAAAAACATGACCTGGATTACCATGACCTGGATGACTGAGAATCTACACAAACATATTGCAACAGTAACATGTAACATGACACCAAGCAGTTATTCTGTGACTGTAGGATCTAATGCTGTGCTACTCTTTTAATATTTCTATTGTAGTGACAAGAATATAAATTAGACCTGATTGTATACATATGTTTTCATCCTGTCAATGTTGTTCATGGAACTTTAGTAAACTACAACTTGATTGATTTTAAGTTCATGTCTTACATATTTGGAAAAACAAAGTGTCTCATGTATTATGTTTTCTGCACCCAGGTTTAAAATTCAATAAATATGAAATATAAGAATTTTTATTTCCTAAGCCTTTTTGACGTACTGTACACAATGTGATTGAACAAGGCACACTGCAAAATATATCTAATTATGTGTGTCAATGGTAAACAAGGAATGAAAGATCTTACTGAATAAGCAAATGTGCATGGAAGTTGGCCCCTCTGTGTAGAATATGGCCCCTTTGTGGCCCCTGAGTCTCAGGTGATCAAGTAAGGTTAACTTTAGCAATTCTCTAAGACTCTAGAAGGTTCATCTGAATCCAAAGAAGAAATTATACAATTAATATATCAGGCTGAGTCCTACCCATGGACAAAAACTATAATGGCCCCAGTCTCTAGTAGAGCCTCAGACTTCCTTCACACAAGTATACAGGATATCGGAACTCACACTGGGGGCATCTCTCGAGTTGTTTATGTCACCATGGTTTATGAGGTGCTGCTTTATTCCAATCACTGTTGAAATAAATATAAAAGATCTCCTTTTCATCTCTCTCTCTCTACACATGCTCTTTCTTTTCTTCTCTATTCCTACAAGTATGTGTGTAAATTCAATGAAACTGGTTCACAGCCTGACAGCTAACACTACAGAACCAGTTTATGTTTCTTTGTCTCTTTCTCTCTTCTCTAATTGAGTCAGATTTAAACAGAGGCAAGGAGGGGGGAGTGACAAACATGTTTTTTTCTTCTTGGATCTGGGACCACCCCAGAGTCAGCTTCAAATAAGCTTTATTGAATGACATAGTCCATTCTGGTGTCTTTCAAAGACAAAATAGTGTTTGTTTCATGCATCAGCCAGCTCTTTAAAAAAAATACTGTATATATACATATATCTGCTGGTCACTTAATCCATTGCTATTTTAGATTGAGCATTTGCCTCCAAGATAAATGTATAAATATAAATATACCTGCCCATCCACCTACTCCTTGATGGTCTGATTTCATGTATAGCTCAAAAGGGATGGCTATGAGCAAGGTATAGCAGTAGTCCACTTATCAGAAGGTCGGTAGTTTGATCCCCAACCCCTGTGGTCTACAAGTCCTTGAGTACGAGCTAGATACCCAGGGGCTGTTCCACTGGTGTGTTAGTGTACATGTGAATGGTTATTGCTCCTGACAAGCAGGTGGTGCTTTGTATGGTGGTACCAAAGTATGAATGTTTGTGTGAATGGGTGAATGCTGGCTTGTCAGTCAGACTAGAGAGGTGCTATTTAAGTCGAGTCCATTTGCCACCTCTGTTTCATGTCTGCCTAACTTCCTTTTACATGCCTTGTCTCAGAGTCGTGCGGTTCCATCCACATTTTGTTGAACTAAGTACACACAATCCTCTTTTTTCCTTAAGGAAAAAAAAAATCTTTTTTTTTTCTTCCTTCTGTCCATCCTTACCGAATCACATCCCAGAAAAAAGAGACTGGCCTGAAATGTGAGTGAATGTAAAAGTGAGTGTTCAAGAGGGAAGAAAAGATGGAGAGAAAATTATGATCGACTAGATATGCAGAAGAAATCTTGAGAGGTGGAAGAAGATGAGGAAATAAAGAAACTAGAGGAAAGGAAGGATTCTTCTCTTTTCTGTGGTATTCTATTGTGATTGGTGTTTATTCTTGAATTGTACCTCAGTGAGACAGGGGGGTGGGGGCGGTGGTGGTGGTGGTGGGGGGGTGACATGAGAAAGAGATGAGTAGGAGGTCCAGCTGTCTGAATTTACACTCCTGTTCTAACCAAAGGGGTTCACATCCCAACTCTCTACTCACTGTCTTCCAACAAGGATAGAAAGCACACCAGGACACAGGAGGAAAAAAGTAAAGTGGGACTCTTAAAGCAACTCGGTAACATTTAGGATAGAAACATCGAAGCTTTCAGAAGCTGCTGGTGGATCCACTGAACGGTAGTTTTTGTGCTCTGTCTCTGTCTTCACGAGGTATGTTTCAGAAACACATTTTAACTTGTTCACTGTTCCTTGTTTTCTTTAGACAAAAATCATAATTCAAATGTTACATTTTAACACCCTTTCAATCAAGGGCAGGGTTCTATGGATATTTTTACTGTTCTGTTTGAGACTGTGGGAATTTACTGATTTAACATTCAGGTAAAACATTCATTTTATATGATCCAATCATAGCACTTAAATGTAAATCCAGACTCCAAGCAATCATCAGGAGGCATCATACAGTATTTTCTTTGCAGATTCTGCATAACAATAGTATGAAATTGTTTAATTTTACATATGACAATGTTCAAAGTAGCAGAATCAAGGATAAGGTAGCAGTGTTTTTTAATCCAGGCCCTCCTCCATGTTTTGTCCATCTGTCTCTGTGATGATGAAGAGTGGAAAGACCCTTTTTGGCAGGATGTGTCAACAGATAGGAGCTCATCCGTCTCTGGAATTTATAAGGAACAGAGAGACATTTGGGCTAAAAGCAGGGTTCTGTCACAAGATTTCACACAACAAAAAGTATAGCTGCGATTTAGGAAAAAGACATTTGGTGTTCTGCCTTAAGCTTCATTCAGGTGTCAATCTGGTGAAAATGTAACTTTTTTTCCTCATTTAAGTCAAACATTTTGTCATCATTGTCACAGACTTAGCTATTAATAATTATCATTTTAAATATAATTATTATTCTAATTATATATTATTAATTTTCTTTTAAATTTATAATTATAATTATAATTATTATTATTTTAATTATCATCATATCCAAAAGATGCCAACACAACTTGACAGAAACATGAAAAGTTGACATAGAAAGAATGAAACTTCTAGTGTTTCATTTCTGTCCAACATATATTTACCTAAGGCAAAGTCATCTGTGCACATTTAAGCTGTAAACCTCTGGAGCTATAACTAAGACAGAGAGCCAAGATGACACGTATATTCCATCAAACCTGGAAATATTAGTTTGTCGCAACAATCAAACCACTATTTATGATATCAAGAAGGAACTTTGGATGCTTAAAGCAGCTGTAATTTTAGTTTCAAATAATAATAATAAATAATAATAAAAAAAATTTCCTTAACTTTAAATAATCACAACTCAATAAGAAACATCACATTTAATTGTTGAGGAAAAAACCCACTGATGTTATTCTTTTTAAAAAATGTAACAATCAAAGTCTGTCAGCTAATCTGGTATTGTTTATGGTCAAATCTAATTTGGTCTGAAAACCAAGAACAAGTTTGATTGATTGGTCAAACTCCTCTGCAACTTATTTATATTAGCATTGCATCTTGAAATAGAAATTATTTTTATATATCAGTAGCTTTTCACTTGACATTCAACCATTTTATCTTTGCTCACATCCTCTCAGCCAAACCAGAGCTCCTTTAAAATGACTGGGTCTATTTTTAGTATATTGTATAATTACATTCACCCAAAACCTCTTGAAAAGGAACAGCATCTGCATGTCGAGGATTTTCGAGCTTCCCTTCCTTTAAACAGCATTAATCAAATTTATGTGGCTCGTTCTGGACGAACGTATATCGGAGCTGTGTTAAACAGCAGCACACACTGACATGGTCTATATTAATGCTCTACACTGTTTAAAATAACTCACAAGGTCACAAACTTACCTTTGTTTAAAGCATCACATCTTTTTAGAGAGCATACGAAGATGGATCCACTCATCTCCACAGTACCAGAGGATGTTGTTTATAAGACAAGGATTTCTAAAGTCTCTCTCTCTGGATTAACCTCTGCTGGTGTTGACCACTTTTCATCCCATGGCGTCATTATTCATAGTTTTTAGTATGTGTGTGTCTTCTCACCAAGCTTGAAAATGTTGAGTTGTTTTCAGCCAATTGGAGCACATTGCCTCACTTTAGAGTTGAGCTGTTTAAGTCTATTATACAGTATATATATATATATAACAACAGAACAACTTTGGAAGCAATCCTAGCATGCCTTTACCTTTTAAAATACATCAAATGAGTCTGAGCATAATATCAAGTAGTAAAGTCCCAAATAAAAAGTCATTTTATTGCTATAACTTTATAACTACTAATAGATATAAGCTAACGATGAACAATCAAAGGACTTTAACTCAGTAAAAACTAGACAAATTGCACTTATGCAGATGATGTATTACTGTTCGTACATCACCCTCCCATGATTGTCCTCTATACTTATATGAACAGTAAACACAGTGACAAAATAAAATTGATTTATGCTGGCATCTCAATGGTATCACATTCGTCTGGCTCACAGGAAGTAGGTTGTTGGAATAAGCTTGCTATTGGCTGATTACTTCAGCTGGCATTCTCCTCCCCTTCCACAATCTGTGTCAGATTTGCAAGGGCACCATCACTGCATCATGGGCTTAGCACTTTGCAAGATGAATATGATTGGTTTAAAGAAATTCAACATGCTAGAATGTTTTTTTTCATAGATCACATGGGCTCAGCCCGTCCACTGTGCAAGCTAAAACAAAGTAAAGAGATAGGTCAGGCTATGCAAGACTAGCATCACGTGGTCTTCATCAGCACTTTGAGTTAGTGCAGATGTCAGATGTGACCATGAATATGGTCAGTATGATACTTAAAAGTAGTAAGTGCACCGTGAGATATTATTTTGACCAAGCTACTATTTCCAAATTCAAGAATACAGGCCTTAAAAAATAGATTGCTAAACTGAGTTTAGAAAATCATTTAATTCATTTCAGTTATTAATTTGAACAGTTAACAGATATTCATATTTGTGAAGACAAATCATTTATCAAAATTTGACTTCACAGATATGAATAGTGTGGCATGCATATAAGCATACGGTCACTTCTTCATTTCTTTTGCATCTCAGACACCAGCCTGTCATTCATTCATCCTTTTCCAACCAATGGAGACCGTTGTCACCAACATCACCTCCACCACTCAGCCCCTCCTGCCCCTCTTGACCCCTGAACCTACAAACTGTAGTGCCTGGGACCAGCGCTGGGGGGCACCATATCTGCATAGGTTAGCCCACCTGGACGTGCAGCTGTACCAAGACTTCTACGCTGTGTGGGTCTCTCTCATGGTAAGACAAGACACTGTATCAGACAGTAGGAGAGAGGATTTAACAGCTATCATCACTATTTAAGATTAAATGTTTTATAAAAACCTATTATTTAAAAGATTTATTGCATAGCTTTTTGTCAATATTCCATTGTTTACCGTGTATTTTTTATTAATACATCCATTTTCTATATTTTCTTTATTCTGAGTAGGATTAAGAGATGCGATTATCTCAACATGAACTTGAGTAAGTGCAGAACAAATAAACAGAAGAGTCTCATTTAAGAGAAAAATAGACTCAGTAATCATTCTAAAAAAAATAGTATAACACAACTTTATACTTGCATCCTATTCAATTTCCACACTGGAAAAATGTACATGGGAAAGTGCAGAAATAAAAATCTTGGCAAACTGAAGTGCGACCACTGGAGCAAAGTCAAACATCTACATTTAGAGCAACGATGCTCCATTCCTCCCCGCTGCAGGTGTTCAACTGTCTGATGCTGGTGGTCGGTGTAGTCCTCAACAGCCTGGCTCTCTATGTCTTCTGTGGGGCCTCCACCCACTCCTCAGCCTCTGTTGTTTACACCATAAACCTTGCTGTAGCTGACCTGCTGGTGGCGCTGTCATTGCCCGCTCGCATCGCTCTGTACCACAGCGGAGGAAACTGTGTGGCTTGCTCCTACGTTCATACCTTCAGCTACTTCGTCAACATGTACTGTAGTATTCTGTTTCTGACCAGGTGGGTCAGAATCGCCAATTCGTTCAACACTTAAAATGACTATTAGTATGTACGCATCCCGGACTCTCTGTACCTCTGTGACTCTCCTCCTGCCCCTCCTCTCAGTATCTGCATAGATCGGTACCTTGCTGTCGTCCACGCATCCAGCACTCTTCATCGATGCAGGACCGCTGGAACGGCCAAGTGTGTCAGTGCCACAGTGTGGTTCCTCGCTGTTGTGGTCACCTACTCTTTCCAGGTGAAGGCACACACACAAACATATAGAGTACTGTATATATTTAAATTATGACATATATCAAATCAAAGAGAATGAAGGTAAAACCAGATTCAAAGCCTCCTCAAACAGAGGGATGAATTGACGCCATAATACAAACTATCAAGTCTAAGTCTATTTTTGCTTCTTTTAGGGTCAGGGTTTAGAGTTTTGTCTGGGGTATTATAATTCATTAAATTACATTAAATCGCGTTTTATCCGACCTAGTCTGGCTTTTGTCACTGTCTGGAAGTTAGGGTCCCCCCCCCCAACCTGCCATATTCCACTTTAACTCCTGGTGATGAGTGATGAGGATTCCTCCATTATACATGTCACAAACCAAAAAGTTTGAGAACCACTCAGCGAGGGATGTAATCCATGATGTTTGACATTGGACTGCAGTGCATAGAAGAAAACCAGACATGTGAAAATGTTGAGTTATATTCCTTTAAGGGAGAAAGAGCACCCTAAGGCCACGTTTACGCGTGGCAGAAGTAACTTTTCAAAACTAAGATGACAGAACAAGATCAAAGTGGTGCTTCAGCAATTCTACATTGGAGGAGTGAGAATAAACTCAAGAGAGTCTGCAGCACAAACAAAAACCGGACAGTCCGACGCTGTTTTTTTGTTGTTGTTCTGGCCATAGTAGGCTGTGTGCGGTCTGTGTATGTATGCTGTGTCGTCATCGTTTGCAGTGGAGTTGCTTTTCGTCCGTTTACACGACAACGGTTGGGTGGCATTTGTAGAAGTTTCCACTTCTGTTTTCCCATTTTCAAAAGTTTGCTTCTTCAGTCCCCAAAATCACCATTCTTGTGTAAACGAACGGGCAAAACGCAAAAAAAAAAAGTTTCCGTTTTTGGGTGAAACAGTTGTTGTTTAAACGGCCCCCTAACACTTGGTGTGTTGGGATGTCTCTCTCTCTCTCCCTCTACAGACCACAGCATTGGAGTTCAGCTCCTCCTGTGTGCTCCTCCCTGCGCTCTTCTACCTCACAGTCCTGGAGTTCCTCCTCCCCCTGCTGGCTGTGGTGGGCTTCACCCTGCGCGTCGCCTGCTTTCTCTCCTCCAGCCATGGACTGGTGCCCCAGCAGAGCCGGGTGAGGAGGACACGTGCTGTCAGACTGCTGGCCACCGTCCTGGTGGTCTTCACTATCTGCTTCACACCCTTCCATATCCGGCAGGTGCTTGTTTACCTCCGGGTCAAAGTCGGGCGGGAGGAGCTAGAGCAGGGGGCGGGGCATGTACTTGCCTATCACATCACAGTTACCCTGAGCAGCCTGAACAGCTGCCTGGATCCAGTGGTCTACTGCTTTGTGACGGACAGCTTCAAGAGAGTGTGGAGGAGGAAGAGGAGGGGAGCGAGGGAGGGGGATGGCGAGGCGGGGCATACAAGTGGGGGAGAAGGAGAGAGGAATTCAATGAATAAATGTCCTGGTATGGCACTGGTGATAGCTCACAGTGTAGCCACGCTCACCTTCGCCAGCACTCCCCTCTCCGTGGCCAACATGGAGCAGTCCACTCAAAAGACAGGTGACCCCCTCAATGGAATAATCCAGAGAGACACCTGGAGAGAATGACTCACAAAGAGTGAAGAGAAAACAGATGCATAGAAAGATTCAAAGGCAGAAAAAGAAAAATGACAAAAGCAGCCAAAACTGTTGACTGTTCTTGCGGTATTTAACCTGGGTCGATTGGGTAAACTCCTGGGAGAAGTATGCAAGACTTTACGACACCAAGTCATAGACCACCAACCTATCTGGTGAAACTTTCCCAGTTCAATTCCACTATAGGACCTTTACTGCATGTTGCACACCTACCTCTCTGACTCTCCCTATGATTCAAGGTTTTATCTTTACTGTAAAATTATAGCCTTTTAAACGATAAGACGGGACACAATAGAGTCTTTTTGTGCCGTCTCCCACTTTATTCTACCAGTGTTGCTGTGTTAAACTCAAGTGGAGCTTAAAAACCATTCAGAAATGATGCCAACACTCTACTAAAGGACGACACAAAGAAGCAGTTAAACGGAAAAACTACGGCACAGAGTCTTGAATCAACACACTAAATAAGCGAGACGCAAAGCTCTCTTCAGTATTATAAACACATCTAACAGTTAGGCTTTAAAGTACACAGTGCAGCTCTCTTTAATGCTGTTGTTTATCATTTAAAAGTACCTAAATGGAGGGCTGCCATCAGTGTCTCAGTGCCACGCAGGAAACTTCCATCTCTTAAACATCAACTTCAAAGGAAATCGTTTAAAACTAAATTGAGTTTCAGTGATTCAGTTCGATTCTATTTTTCTAACGTTTCAGACAACATGATCACTTGTGTGTTTTTTTAAAACCCTCCATGAGATTGTGTAGTTTACAAGAACATACAATACCTAATGCTTAATGTAGGTATTTTAGTGTTTTTTTAGAAAGTTGAAAGGAATTGTCCTTTTTGTATGATTTGAATCAGATGACTTAAAACACAGCGACCGTAACCACAATCTTGCCACTATTGATTGTCGTCAGCTTAGCATTAAATGTAAAATTATTGTGTTAAAACCTGTGTAAATCTATGAATCTCACACTTTGCAGTAGTGCACATTGAGTTTCAGCATCTTTACCTCTCAATTCTGTTTATCAGAAATTACTTTAGGTGAAGACAAATGTTGCCATCCTACCCGGGACTCCCTGGAAGTATTTGGACATTCCTGGCTATAAATAATGCATAACTTTAACAACGATGCTGAAAATTATGAGATGACCACTCATAGTTGAACTATTTATGACAGTATACAATTTTGTGTAACAGAAGGCCAGTAAAGATCAGCTTGAATCAGATGGACAGAGTTAGTTTGAATTGTTCCACCAGAGGACAGTACAGGTCTGGAACAGAGCATCATATATGATTCAAGTGATTCCCTGTGAACTGAACTGTCTTGACAGATGTGAGTGAGTTATCTGTTGCACTCTAACACTGCTTGAAGAACTTTTAGTCTGGTGACAGACAAGAGATGATTATCCCAAACAGAGGTCTACGTATCTGTGCAGGACCTTCTTTGACCATCTGATAGAAACATCCTGATTTTGTCCTGTGAGAAAATTAATGTCAGAGTAAGAATTCAACTCGTGTGTCCACATTTTTAATGGATCCCTTTTTTATATGCTTCGAGATAAACTCATAATAGAAAAATACATTGTCCCGAAATAGATTAAAAATGGTAAAATAGGTATTCTACGCCATAAAACTTCAATATTCAACCACATTTCATCCAAATTATTACCCTACATGGACTGCAGCTGTCAATTAAACTACGATGTGGTAAATAGATTTGGAATTTAACTTTTATTGATCACATATTATAGGACTGCTCAGTTTTACGGATATTAAACAGGAATATGAGTCATTAAATTGAGTTTTATTTTCCATTAATTCCCCCAAAAATGGCAGCAAGTCATTAAAGTTCACTTCACATAATGTCCTGGCTCTGTAAGTTTATACCTCTGCCTAAAAGCACACACACACACACACACACACACACACATACTCACTTACCATCACATGATGAGTCTGGGTCAGACACATGCACACACACTAGTTTCAGGTTCCTCCTCTAGTTCATCTGAAACGAGCGAGAGGCTGTGACCCTGTGCATGAGAGAGGAATCTGATTCTGTAGGAACAAAGTTTTCTGATCCTCATCTCCTTTTTCAGCGGTCTGACCACAAGGCATCATGGGAAACCAGTCGGCTGCTTTCGAAGATGCTGAGTTAAGATGTTTTTACCCTCTAAATTAAAAATGTTGAAGTAACAGCAGACCAGCAGTTTACTTCCCCCGCGGTCACATGGATGAGGACATGAAACAATCATGTAAAGGTGGATATTTTTGGGTGATGGGTAAATAGTTCCCTGCTTAATTGCTTTAAAAAATGTCCCTAAAATACTAAACAAGAGTTTAAATGTCATGGGAAGAACACACAGACCAAGGCGAGATTTAAGGTGCTCTTGATCTTGCAAAAAACTGGACACAGAAAATAAAATGTTCATCAGACCTGAAGACCCAGTGGGGTGAAAAGATTTGAACTATCACACTTGACTGAATGATAATAAAATAATAAAATCTCTCCTTGCTCTGCCTGAGAGTGGAGATGTTTCCTTTCCTGTGTCCAGTGATTTAAAAAAAAAATATTCCTTGCGTTTGTTAACATAAACTAATACAAGTAGTTTTGAGTAAAACTGTATCTCTTAAACAAGATAATGATGAGGACATTCCCCGTTTTATTGTTCACATTTGATAAATTGTCTCTAACGGGGGGAAATTATAAAGTGTTAAATTTCGCTGGCTTTAATGTACATCTTCTCATACTGTATGTAAATTTAACTTAAAACCCCTTTAATCAATTTCAATAAGTCTCTGCCTTTTTGAAATATCTACATCTACTCCCTCAGGTTCTGTAACTTGTTCTGTGAGGTCGACCTTAAATGTCTTTGGGATAAAATTGCATATTTTAGGTCAGTGTAAATAAGTAAATTCTGGGGGGTGTTTTAGAATCCATCAAACATGTTTGAAAAAATACCTGAAATCACATAAAAAGACTGTGACAGATATAACGGCTTAATTGTTGAGTTACACTGTCAAAGTGCTTTTCACAATTTCTGTGTTCAGGATTTTTTGGGGCGGGTTAAAAACATGGCTCAAAGATGCACTGGAGCCATAACATCTCTTAACATTATATTATTATAAAAGTACCATCACATCAGTGCTTCTCCTGCTCCATTGTGAGATAATAGAACTAAATAATATATATTTTGTTGATATATTAGCTTCCCTAGATTGTTTCATACATGACTTATATTTTGTTTTTTTAAGCTTCTATGTATAACTTAGATAGATTAGACTTTTATGAAGTGAGACTGTGAGTAATGTGATAAATAATTCAGTTTCACCACACAATAATTTAAGTGCAGCATTCATTCGAATTTCCTGTACATACCTGTGATTTGTTCTCTTAGGACACGACACACCAGCAGAAAATGTTGAAGTAAGAACAAAGAATTTAGTCCAGAGCCCGTCTTCATTTTCAGTTCATCTCATACTTTCATTAAAATGACTTGAATAATAAAAGGAGTCATTGCTGGTTTACTTTTGAAGAGATTTTAAAGGTGCGTTCCATACAGTGTTCATCCAGAGTCCTACATATGAAGGCTCAAGCATATTTACAGAACATAGAGATTTATAAAGTCTTTATATAGAAAACCAAAATACTAACAAAAATAATCATCTTTTTATAGCAGCAAAAAAGAAGAAACTAAAAGAGAAATATGTATATTTACATCTTTTTTTTTTCAAATAAGAAGGCATATTATATATAGTACACTGCGCATACTTGCTTTCCCATTCTTTAAGTATTCTTGACTTCATCTCTGTGATGATCAAAGTATACAGGCATCTCTCTCCTCTGTCGTTAACACACAATTTACTTAGAGGCAGAGCCAAACACACACTGAGCCTGGCCAGGCTAGACTGACTGCCGCGCTTGCCGCCAACGGACAGCTGCTGGCTGGAGACATGAAACAGCATCACCCCGTTGCCACATTCATTCAGTGATCAGGACGGCGGAGCCAACATGGCTGCCACTGAAAAAGTGCAAGTGCCAAAAGCTCATGTGTGGCTCTGCCGGAAACAAAAAAAACAAAAAACAAAAAAAATCAAACAGATACAAAAGAAAACACATTTTCTAGTTGAGTTAAAACATCAGAACAGTAAAGACTTGTAAATAAGCTCTGGTATTCCAGCCATTGATTCCAGAGTTAAGTGTAAACCAGGTGATTGCAAAGAACAGAGAACAAGAACCAAAAACACTGAGATGACATTTTCAACACATTCCTGCCTTTTGCTTTACACGTGAGCAGCTGTGTGACAACCGCTGACACAAACACACACAGTCCAGTCTGCTTCTGGAACACGTCCCGTAACAGCAAATAGAATAGCTTTAAAGTATCTTTTTTGGAAACTAAGTGAAAAGTGTCGTTTATAGACAAGAAAGCTAAAAAAAATAAATATCCACAGTTATTTTTCCCCTCCTTTTTGCAACACACTTCTAATATTTAGGATTTTTTTTATTTTTTATTTTTTTTTACTTATGTGCAAATTCTATGCAATGTCAGACCCCACCCCCGGCATCAAAACAAAAACGATTTCGGTCGAAATCACTACACATTCATTACTTTAAAAAAAACGAAAACATTTAAGTCACAAGATGGAATCAAAGGTAAAGATCTCCCAGCAGGCCGTGCTGCTGTCTGAACATTCCAGAGTCTGCTTTCAAAAAGGCTTGAACAGAAGAAAAACCCCCCCAAATCAAAGACTTCCCACTGCATCGGAACAGAAATGCTCAAGTTGCACTTCAAGTATTCACGGCCTTCCACTTTTAACAAGGCGTGTCGCTTGGGATGACACACATCTTGTCTTGTAACATTTCGGCACCTTCCGTCCCACGTGTGTGACGCGTCTCAACAAGATGTGTGCTGTCTGAAATTCTCACAGAACCACATGCTTGCTAAGAGTGTACTGACCCGGACCGAGCACAATGCTTCAGCTTTTCTTTTACACGTTTAAGTTCAAACAAAAAGACATGCATTAGAAAATATATCCCTGACCTAGTAGGACAATAAAAGAGCTCGAGTGATTCGTACAGAGTCATACTTTGGTGTTCCACTCATGCATTTTGCTGTTGTCGCATGCAAAACTCCAAAACCCAAAGATTTTAAGTTAAAGTTCCGTGTCCATTTTTTTAAAACCCATAACATTTTATTGCCCTAGTGTTTACAGAGGCCATTCAAAAACTCTGGCATCTGTGACACCTCATTGTCTTCGTCTCATCCCAGCTTCTTTTTTTTCTTTTTTTTGTCCCAGTCCCAAAAATAGTCTGTACTCTGCTGTGGGACCGACTGAATGTTCCTGAAACTATGGAAGGAATCTTCTATTTTATTAAAACAAGGTTAAACTCTGCACTATCGCCGATACAAGTGAATAATAAACAAGCATATCACCAGGAACTATCCTCTAACACTAAAAATTAAAATAATAATCCCCTCGTTATTCTTAAACACCAAAAAAGAAAAACAACCTCTTTCATTAGTAAATAAACTCACTGCAATTTACATTTTGTTTCCTTTCAAATCACATACTTCAACTAACTGAGCTGAAAGAAACATTGACCCAGTTCCACAGCCGTTCAAGCTGATGGAGGCAAGATAAAAAAAAAAAAACCGGACCGGTTTTCAGAAAAGTTTTCACCGCTCACCACTGCCCTGCCCTCACCACCCTGACAGAGTTCCCCCCCCCCTCACCTGATTAACAGAGGCCGTTATTGCAACAGATAACCTGATTTGTCCGAAAACAATAACAATATAACTCTTTCATTGCCTTTCTAAGTTTTTCGTACACATCCTCTATCATCACCTATTAAAACATTCCAAAGTCAGCCTGCACTCGACATCATAATAAGTGTTGTAATTGATTAATTTTGCGTGTATCTCATCTGTGTATTGTGTCATTACTATGTATGAATGTCAACAGGGTCACAGTAAAGCTAAACTCCTTTCACGCCTCATCCAACATCACGCCTCTTCCGTTTTCCCTTAAGGAACAACCGATGGAGCCATTTGGTAAAAAACACGTTTTAAACTAAGGAACGCAAAACGGACTGGCATATCTTTCAATATTCTAATGATATAATGGAACAATGTTTTCTTGTAATGGCGGTAGTTTTTTGTGTAATCTGGTAAGTAATGCTGTAAATCTTGTGGTTTCAGGAGGCGAAGTTAGATTTTGTTAGAAAAATTACATTTACGGGTCTGTAGGGACTCTCAAAAAGTGTTAAACTTAAACTGTGGATCAAGTTAAAACATTTCCAAATTTCACATTTTGTGTAATTGTAACATTTCAGGAAATAAGCTTATCTGCTTTCTTGCCAAGCTTAAATGAGCTCAACACCGCCCACATGTTTGAACTTTTAATATCAAACAAGGGTCACAAGCTTAGCTTAGCTTAGCATAAAGAATGGAAGCATACCCAAACATAATGAATTCCACCCCCATATGCATCAATTCCAGTCTTTATGCTAAGCAGATCATCTGCTGGTAGACATGAGCGCTTTATTCTATGCTCTCTTCCCAAAAATGTCCAATGATTTTTTTTAAAGTGAAAACATTTCTCCAGTCCTTCTTTCATCCCACTCCTCATCCAACACCGCTCCTCTGAATATCCATATCAGTGAACAACACACAGATGAAATGACAAAGACACCTAAAGCAAGAGTGGAAATCCTCTTTAGAGGCCCAAATATCAAGCCTGAAGCTGGCTTCTAATATTCAGCACAGAAGGACCTACGTTCTCTTACAGAATATAGGCCCAGGAAACATCATATTCAACATAATTGTTTTCTTCCAATAAATCCAGGATCCATTCTAACATTCTTTCGCCCCATTCCAGACTCTGACGATTACTGGCAGAGTTACTGGATCCACTGCAGTAGAACAATATCAGGACTCCTCACCCCTGGTGCTCTAAGACAAACAAAACAAACATCCGAAGAGTCTTTAATAAGAAGGCTTTAAACAGCTTCTCAAACTGACTGCTATTGAACACACTTTCATTAATGGCTCAGCGAAATGTGCAGTTAGTGACGAACGTTGTGCTGACAGCAGTTTCTAAAAAATATAAGCAAGAACGTCACATCTTTCTTCTCTTCTCTCCTCTGCTGTTTGGTTCCTCTCTGTTCCTCTAAGATGCAGCATGTGGGTTAGTCTGATTATTACAAACAAATACAAGCATCAGTCTGGGTCCTCAATAAGTCATGAAAATAATATTTGGGATTTTAATGCCCTGTATACTGTGCATATTGCATCTATGCTCTGCCTTTCCTGGAATTTCACTCAATAATTTGTATTTTTGACTCTTAATATACAGGCTAATTTAATCTTAGGACCTTAAATATTGTCAGCCTGGAGTGAAGGCTGAGGAACTCCTTCCATGTGGAGGAGCGTGATTGAAAAAAACAACACTTCCTATCAACTTGGGGACATAAGATCAATCATAACTCCCCCTGGAATCAAGCTGTCAGAAATGCCACTTACAAAAGTCTCTGGCGTCTTAAAGCTATTGTCACGGATTGCTGTAAAAGTCCCACAAAGCCGAGTGTGTTGTTTATTTTGGTGCACTAGATGCCTCCGCTAGAGACACCACACTCTTGGCCATCAGCTCCAGCAACACAGAGCAAACATCGATCGAGCTTATTCCACAGCGAGGAAGAACGATTTTCAGCATTTTTGAATGATTGCAGCTTTCGAGGACTAATGGTCATCAATAATGTTCGTTATTCAGGTGTTCATTCGATTGTGTTGAGCCTGGAAGAAGTGTGTGCGCATGTATGTTCATGTGTGAGTCCCCTGAAGTTTTCTGTCCAGGCGGCTGCTCAGTAACACCTCCTAGAGGCCCTGAGTGACAGAGACAACCTCTCCATTAAAAAATAACCAATAAATTTCACACTTCTGAACGTCCCTGGCAGCTCCCTAAAATGTGTTCAGTGATGGCTGAAAAAGCACTGGGAACACCGTGTTTTTTTTTTAAGTTGGTCTGGTGTAACACTGGTCTCATGATGGATTGAGTGGTTTTCGTCGGCAAACCAAGACACGCTGAATCAGGTAAAGACTGTCAAAGCAAGAACAGACACCAAAAGCCCTCCTCCCCCTTCTTTGTGTCCATAAACAATGAGGATGGTTGCACATGCTAAAGCGAATTTAGTTGTTTCTGCAGCAATGTGTCTGACGACCCATCCAGCCATTCACAGAGCAGACTCGTTCTCCGTGTGACAGGAGGTGGTGGTGGAGGTGGCCTTGCCTTCCTTGTTGAGTTCCAGGAAGCTGCGTTTCTCTATCACCACAGTGACGGCCGCTTTGTCGCTTTTGGGATTTTCCAGTGGCGTTAGGGCCCGTTTCTCCGAAGCTTTGGCTGAGTCCCTGTCCCTGTCAATCAAAATTAGAATCACACCTGTCAGGACTGCAGTTTAGACTTAAGGGAATGATTTGATCATTCGGAAAATATGCTTATTCGGCTTGTCAAGAGCCAGAGGACAAACAGTTTAACGTAGCATCAAGACTGGAGACAGTCCCAACAGGAGCCAGGAGATAGCATAGCTATCTTTATGCTAAGCTAAGAAAACCAGCTGCTGGCTGTAGCTTCATATTGAGTGGAAAAGAAATCAGAGCGGTATCACGTCTCATCTAACAACAGACTAAAAGTGGGTGGTTTTCTCACTGGTTGTTTGGAGTCGGGTAAATGACCAGGAAGCAGGCGGTTAAGAATGCGAGGAGGGAGCCCCCAGAGGCCACCATGGGAATGACACGGACGCTGCCAACAGCTTCCACGACGGCACCCAGAGCTGAGGCAACTAAGATCTGACTGATGTACACCTGCAAAATAATAAATGAGAACATATCAACACAATTTTTTAGTGGACTACAGACTACATGTGAGACAATGGCAGTAAGGTTTTATTAAAACAATATGAACACTCACCTGGCAAGACAAGATGGCACAGTCGATGCCAAAGCCTCTCCGGGAGTTACCAGGACTGTGCTGGATGTACTGCAGGAGGCAGACAAAAATACAGATAATGAATGCTGTTGAAAGCATGAAAAAAAATATATTTAGTCTTATTCCTAGTGCTGTGTTGAACGGCCTTATTAGTTTTTATTATCATATTTAATCAACATTATCCAGTTTTTTTTAGACAAAGAAAAATGTAAGTCCTTTTAAGGTTATTATTAACATTTCAGTCAATGTATTCTAGCTGAAACCAATGATGTTTTGTCATTGTTTTTATTATTTCACTTATTTTTCATATAATTTATCTTATTTTCCTGATGATACTGTGCTTTATAAATTCTATATACATTTATCATACAAGCCTGAGCTTGATACATGAAAATATAACACAATGGAACAAAATACTTGCATTGCAAAAGGCACCACTAGTTTCTGATATACTCTAATATTTTTTTGGGTCTGGCAACACCCTCATTTAAGAATAAGTTCAAACAATTTTTGCCTGTGTAGCCCTGTGTAGCAGTGTGGCTCATTGATATGTTTTTGGACAACAATGCACCTTTATGGCACACAGGAATAAGATGCTATAATTTGGCAGTTGTTAGATCAATTTCAAATCAAAGTGTTGATTTGCTGACAGTAAGAGAAAAAGAGAGTCTCAACTATACTTTTAGGCACTCAATACAGGTTGATGTTTTATATTTAAAGAAAGAAATAAGGATAACTCAATCGTTGGAAACATCTATACCTGTTTAATTTCGTGATACTGTCCCAGAAGGGCATAAGGACAGTAGGAGATACTCATGGAGATGACTCCCATGCTGCTGATCATCACCATTGCAACATATACATTAGGGAAGATTGCCATGACAGCAGTTCCTATGGTGTGGGGGGAAAAAAAGCCCCAGAGTTACTTATAAGCTGCTCATATGCTTTTTAGTCTTTTCTGTCGCTGTGCTGTGGTTCATACCGGTGGAAAATCCAAGCGTTCCCAGGATGTAGATGACCTTAATGCTCAGGTCAAAGTTGTCAAGGTACTTCTGAAGGATGGCTGAAAGAAGTAGATGAGTTCATCAGTTAGTTCAGAGAGTAATGTTAAGATGTGTTATTCTCGTGAAAAGAACAATATTTTATATAATATAACATGTGGAAGTGTGTATGCATGAGCATTTGTACGATGTGAGCAGGTGTGCTTGTGCCTTACCTGAGCATGTAGCAGCAGTCATGGCATATATAACCAGGCCCCAACATCCCATCTGAACTCCTCTGTGATAATTTTCTAACAAAGTGGAGTTGGAAGGAGCCTGAGAGAGAGAGAAAAACAGGCTTACATGAATGAACACACAATAAGTAACAAGGATTAAAATGCAAAATAAATCATGTAAAATATGTTTTGTATTGTTACTCATCCCTTCCTCTAATTTCAAGCCATCATGCCTAAACGTAACAGTAGTGTAGGGATATACAAATATCTATGCATTTGTCTGATTCCCGTACAGTAGGATCTCCATGGTAGATGACTTGTCCCATGAAGTCAGTGAAGAAGACGGCCTCAGCAATGATGGCGAACCAGGTGAGCAGATGACAGGCACACAGTCGCAGCAGCTCCGGAGGCATCTTCAGCATGGAGAGCCACAGCAGCCGCACCGTAGTCTCCACCTAAAGAGAGGCGACACGATCAGATAATATCCTCTAAAAAGGAGACACTTAACATGTTGGAAAAAACGACAAGGCTGGATTGTATAGCATGTGCGTGTGACACGTCAATCCTCACCTCTCCCTCTTCACTCTCTGTGTCTCCGCTGGAAGAGTGGGTGTTCCCGCTGCGATGTCTGTTTCTCTGTCTGCTCCTCTTCCTGTGTCTGGCCTCGACTTCATAAAGGTCGTTCATGCTGCGCGATGGCTTGATGAGAAGAGCGGCGTTGGCCCGGCGGTAGCGATAGCGGTGGCTCCCAACTCTACCGTAGTAAGAGAAGGTACAGGATGGCTGGCGATAGAAGGTGTGGCGATGGCGTGACTGCCTCACAGGGGCTCCAGTACTGGCAGCTGGAATAAGATAAACATTAAGTGAATGATTATTATATTCTTACAGGTTCAGAAACCATAGAGACACCAAGGATAGGGTAAAACATCTCCCCATTGTTATTGTGTATCTTGTGCAAATGGCACCCAGGTTTACTCATTTTATCTTTTTTTTTTATCTATTTCCCTAAAATAAACATTTAATGTGTGTTTTTTGGGGAAATGCAGTGTGTTCCCTGTTTTTCTTGCCAAAAGTTAGCTGAGATGAGTATCAATGTTCTCTTGTAACGAACTGCCTGATAGCAAATAAGAGTATTTCCCAAAATCTGGAATTATTCCTTTTGATATTTCATAGACCATTGCTGTGATCAAGATTCAATACAGACATGATTAATAGTTTATATAATAATAATAAATAATAATGAAGGTATTCTATAATTACAGCAGAGATAAATTAATGACTGCTCATTCATAACTACATTTTTTTAATCGTGTTTCTAGATTTTTATTTAATCTAGAATTACACAGAGCCAAATATAACCATGGACGTACAAACCTTTGACCATTCCAGCACGATGCACCTGTCCCTTTGAGCTCAGCCTGTTAGTGCTAACTGTATCAGCATTAGGCACACTGGCTAACAGCCTTCCATTCAGCACCCGCTGCTCGTTGAGCTGGTTGTTCAGCAACGCCTCTTGACCGTCGTCATTCTCCATTTCCTGTAAGAAAGCAGAGAGGCGGGAAATCCTGGAGGTGGGCGCGTGTGTTTGGTGGTTGTTGGTTTGAGGGCGGAGCAGGTCCTGACTTCCTGTGCTGCTGCTGCGTCTGACATTGCCAAACCGAGGGGATGGAGTGCTGCGATTGAGGTTGAAGAAGGAGGTTGTAGGAGGCGAGCCGTGATAGGGTGAGAGACGATCGGCGAAGATGGATGGCTCAAGGTGGCACAGGAACAAAGCATCATGGTCCAGGTGGTCGTGAGTGGTGTCTGCCATGGCAAGAACACTGTCACTCTTACCTGAAGACAGTGGAGGAGAGGGCTGATTAGTATTTAGATGTGAGAAAATGGTAAATGAGTAGAAGGGGGGGAAGTGCACTGAACCAACGTCATACCAAATCATTGCTGTCTCAGTGGTCAATTAAACAGTCAGTCAAACAAATAGGCAGAAAAAAATATTAAGTTACACTGTTATATCAATACAATATTCTGCTCTGATTTTATTGGACATAATGTAGGTTTTTCAAAACAGGACAACTAATCAGAAAGTAGTGTCACCCAAGGCCCCGCCCCCATGTCAACTAAGAGTTATTAAATAAAGTGTTATAAAGAGTTTTTAATCGTCCAGCTGCTGTTAATTGATCTGTGATGCTGAGGTGCAAAATTGAATATGAATAGCTATGGTCAGCATCCTGGCTAATGATCTAAACAAGTTAAATTTAACAGAATAATGCTGAAATAACATGCCATTGGAAAGTGACCCTCTCAGAATTGTGAGGCACTGGAAATCATCCACATATCCCACATTTTAAGAAGGGAAGATGTTGATCATATGAGCGTCATATGAGGTTATGTTGGCAGGGGAGGGGAAAAGGACTTATGGTATTGGGAACTTTGATTATTTCATGAATATCTGGCTTTTAACTAGATGCTTTAATGTCAGAAAACACCAACATGTACTGTATATGTTTGTATGTATGTATGATGTATCCGTATTTATGTGAATGTATATGAGTCCATGTATGCATATCTATGAATATGCTGTATGCATGTTTTACACTTCCCGTCTCTCTTTTGTAGAATTTAAGTACCTGAAATTCTGTGTATACATTTCATTTTCCTCAAAGCAGGAACACCTGTGTTTTTAATAATCTGCCATTCCAATGTTTGACTTGTTTTTCCACATCTTGTACCACATGAGCTGTTGTGAATCACAGTGAAGACACTCAATGATGCAACAGAGGCAAAAATGTGTGAACTCACTTCTCACAAGCTCCACCTCTAGGAAGTCAATGTCCATATCCCCACGTTCTGATTGGTCATCTCCGTAGGGGTCGTAGAGGTCGTAGGTGTCCATCGTTTCATCCTCTCCAATCAATTCCAGCTTGGGTGCAAAAAGTCCAGCCCTGCCATTGGCTGTTGGTTGTGAGTTGGTGCAAACTTGATTCTCCTGGTAAGAGCAACAATGACAGGAGTGTGTTTTGTGACATCATTGAAAATCTAATTCTTAAGGCCCATTTACGCTCCCTTATGGCGACGGTCGTAGGAGGTTGTGATAACATACCTAGTAAATGCAAAGTGGCAAAAGCAGAGGTAACAACGTTCTCATTAAGTGCATCGAGACATGAAGACAGGGAGTTTTTTCACTTTTTCACTTCACTTTTTTCTTCTTCGTTGTTGTGTCCGTACACATTTGTCGTGCCTTGCTTGAATTGTAGCTACACTGCCCTCAACTATTTCCCGTGGTATTGCTCCATTTCGTCCGTTTCGTCCGTATCTGTAAGCTCTCTGAAAACGCGGCCAATTACGTATGGAATGGACGCAGAGGATGTACGGTAGGCTCCATCCGTCTCCATATCCGTCTTTAACTTAGTGCATAAATAAGCCTTTAGGGTTTTTGTTTTTTTTCTCTAACAATGAGTTTCACACATATGCTGTACCTGGTCCAGCCTGTCATGTTGGGGTGAGTACTGCTGCTCCTCAATGCTGAAGAGATGCAACACCACAGAGATGGAGAAGACGATGGCAGCAAAGAAGAACAGGATCTGCTCTTGTGATTTGAAGGCCACGCCAAGGAAAGTGTCTGTCCAGTCTAAACCTCCAAGAGCATAGCCAACCGCACCACCAAGACCTGCACACATGGACAAACGATCCAGTTTAGACTAGCATCCTAGCATTGACAGCATGTTTGATTCTGTGCATTAAAGCTACCATTTCCATATTAGAATCCTACAAAAGGTTTATGGGTCAGATGTCACCAATACCTGCAGAGGCAGCGTGGATGTTGAGCGCCATGTCTTGTTCCTCTGTGTCTGCCACATCTAACAGGTACGCTCTGATTGGTCCCTCTGATGCGTCCGCACAGAAGTCCAACACCACCACCCCCAGCACAGTAAGAACAATTCCTATTGGTTGTCTCCCCTGCTCATCACCCATAGACAAACCTAAAGATGAGAAACATGGCAGGACAGAGAGTTTCAACAATAACATGTGTGTTGGTTATTCTTATAAGACAAACAAACAAAACAGATAACAGAAAGTAAAATAAAAGGGATAACATGAACTTGTTTAAATGAAAGACTGTTCTTATTATAATGTAAGTGTTTTTAGATAATCATATGTAATGAGCTTTACAGATGTCGGTATGGGAATTGGGAAACTTATTTAGTAGTATCAAGCCATGTGGATACTTTTTCAATCCAGATTTTAAGATATCTGTCTCTGTCTGAGACTAACCACCAATTAAAAGGAATTGTGTATTTGATGGCAAAAGGCCATTAAATATCAACAGAGCTGAATAAAGTTATAATTACAACACAGGTACTATAAGAATGCATATATACAATAAAAGAAATAATACTGATATAATCTCTCTCTAAAGCCAGACACAAACATCTGGAATTATTGCGCTGATGTAAACCTGATCAATGCTGCACATGTGATCAATAGCTGATTAGGGAGTTAAACCAGCTGCACATCATAAATAGAGATAGACATAGACAAACAGGTCACTGCACATTACCCATGCTGCTTTGCACGATGTGTCTGACCTTACGTATCTCATTACATTAGTGACCCAGTCGTCCCCTTGAGCTTAAGCAATGTGTGTTTGTGTCTGAAGGCCTGAAGGGAAATTCTATGAATGGATGAAAACAATAAAGAGTGACATGGAAACACTTTAGTAAACTGTGTATGAAGGTGTGTGTGTGTGTGTGTGTGTGTGTGTGTGTGTGTGTGTGTGTGTGTGTGTGTGAGAGAGAGAGGGAGAGAGAGAGAGAGAGCGAGCAATATCACAGGCAGCGCGTCACGGCATGACTTTACAAACTCGTATCCATTAATATCAGGGAAACAAACGCTCAAAGAAAGAAGGACAGCTGTGGGTGTGTGTGTGTGTCTATGTGTCTATGTGTGTGTCTATGTGTGTGTGTGTGTGTGTGTGTGTGTGTGTGTGTGTGTGTGTGTGTGTGTGTGTGTGTGTGTGTGGTGGGGCCACAATGGAGCAGTACTACTCACTACTCAGGCAGACAGACAGGAAGTAAATTGTGATTGGTGGAAAGAGGGAAGCAAACAGGAAGCATTTCCCTGTGAACTGCCTGCTCCTGTGTTCCCATGTCAACACACACACACATTTATATATATATATACAGGTTACTACAGATTTCCCATGTCACTCTGTGCTGTTCACACACATTCATGTAGTGTATATACAACCATGGAAACATTCACTTGCTCCCTCTTGTTCTCATGTAGATACAGGTTTAACCTGCTGACAAGGTGCACACACACACACACACACACACACACACACACACACACACACACACACACACACACACACACACACACACACACACACACACACACACACACACACACACACACACACACACACACACACACACACACACACACACACACACACACACACAGCTCAGTGCCCTAAACTGACCTGAGTGCCAAACTCCCTGCAGAAAAATGGAGGTAGAACAAAATAGAACTGAATAGAATCTGCTGACTGAAAACAATTCACACAGCTCTTGATCATGTTATTAATAATTCCTTTGACCGTTCATTGCACTTTGTTCTATTTACAGACATTTAAAGGCCCAGTCAGGTATTGTTGTACTGTACATGTTTCACTCATGTGGTCCAAAATTTAATATGGAACACTTTATTATACTTGGGCAACAAAAAAACCCAAAATAACCACAAAAAAATGCAGAAACATATGACATTATCTCGCAATGTTGAAGACAATAAGTGATCCAGAATATGCATCCATATCCAGATCTGCCTCAAACTCAAATAAACTCTTCCTTGAGCCAAGATCCACCCCCTCCACAAAATTTCATTTAAATCTGTTCACAAAATTTCAAGATATCTTGCAGACAAACAACAAATGTGGGTGATCACATAACCTCTTTCAGCTATCGTTGGTAGACGAAATAACGATAACATAATAATAATACGTAATAACGATATGCCAACTGTTGTGAGGAATACTACGACAGCACCATTACTATAACTATTTCTGTGACAGCTGTGGTTTGATTAGGCCAGTGCATTTTGTCTCAGTCAATATCCATCCATCCTTTTTCTATAGCTGCTTATCCTTTGCAGGGTCACGGGGGGCCGGAGCGTATCCCAGTTGACACTGGGCAAGATGCGGGGTACACCCTGAACAGGTCGTCAGTTCATAGAGAGACGAAAAAACATTCACAGTCACATTCACAGCTTTGGGCAATTTAGAGTCACCTATTCCCCTGTAATATCTTTAGACTGTGGAGGGAAGACGGATCACCCAGAGGGAACTCACACAGAAACAAGGAAAACAAACAGAGAAACAGAGAAAGGCCCCAAGTCTTCAAACCCAGAATCTTCTAGCTGCAAGGTGAATGTTAACCACAGAACCACCATGCCGCCGTCTGTGTCAATATTCTTGTTCAAAAACAAACTCTAATTAACATTAAAAGGGACCTTTTTTTCTTGAAGTGGTAACAGGAAGCAATTTACTTGCCTGCCACTGACATTATTGCATCTGCATGCCGCTAAATGTAATTATCCTCTAAAATTTTATTATGTCTAGAATGAGACTAATTCAAGGAGTGTCTGATTAGTCATGCAGTGTTTAACTCCACTTCATTTATACACCAAAGGTTCGTTTTGTGTGTTACTGTGTAATATGTGTGTGTAAAGCATGTGAGGATAAAAAGTGAGGTCTCATAATTGCTGCTGACAACAACACCGGCTTGTTGTTTCTGCTTAAATGTCTGTTTGTCACCATCTGTAAATTCAACCATTCACTTATTACATAAACCCTACATTGCTGTTGTCTTTGTGCATGTTTGAGTGTGCAGGAAGGAGTACTTAATGACATTACAAATGGAACTACAAGATCAATATCTGTGTGGCATGATTGACGACTGATCAATTTGCTAGATTGGATTGGATGAATATGTCCTTGGATTAACATATGGATGATGTAATAGGCTGAGGGTCGGACCAGCAGCATCTGTACAAAGACGGCAAAGGACATACAGTAGTAAAGGGGCTTCTGTAACTCTTCTATGCTTATGGTTCATGAGATGCTCTGACCGGTTGGGGTGAGAGATAGAGAGAAAGATGGGCAGATAGACTGATAGAGAGAGAAAGATGGGGAGAGAGTGAAGAACAGGGACACAGACATGTTCAACCAAGACAACAATAACAGCTATTCTAATAGAAAGAATACAGTTTGTAGTATTTACAATAGCTACCACAGTAGCAACACTGATAATTATAATGATTATAATAATAATGATGATGAAGATAATTATGATTATAATAATAATAATAATAATAATAATAGTGATGATGATAATAATAATGATTATAATAATAATGATGATGATGAAGATAATTATAATGATTATAATAATAATAATAATAATAGTGATGATGATAATAATAATGATTATAATAATAATGATGATTATAATAATGATGATGATAACTATGATAACAATGATAATGGCAATGGCAACATTACTAAGCTTTTATTTACAGAAAGGGGGAGCAAAAAGAACAGAACAATTAAAGAAGTTTTGTGGTGAGAATACCATTGCCTTTGTCAAATTAGATAAGTTTCACAATTTAAGATGGTCAGCATGGAGGCAAGAGCCATGAACCCATGGAGGCTATTACCTGCCATTCAAATTCAAGTGTCTACAAGTGATAGTGACCTAAAACCTGTCTGTTTCATGCAGTGCAAAAGGTGAGCACCAAGCAACATCTTCAGGTGCTCTTTTGAGAACCAGACCAAACATTTTATGTGCACCCCTGAATATACAATTAAAAGATGAAGACATTAGCATCAAAGCAAGTGGATCTGTGTGCTTAAAGTAAGTATGTATGTGTGTGTAAATACATATCTATGATCACATAACGTATGTCTGCATTGGGATCTTGACTACTAGAAGTATGATTATTATGGCAGTTGTGATCAATTCCAGCTGAGCAGAAGATAGAAGAAATTTAGAAATTATCTAAAAATAGGAAAAAGAAAACAAACAAAAAGAAAACAACAACCTGACTGTTGATTGAATAACACAAACTCACCAATCAGTGATCCATTTAGAAACAGTGCCACTCCTATCAGTGTTCCTATACAGAGAGCCACGATGAATGGCCTCCTCCTGCCCCATCGCAGAGTGCAGCGGTCGCTGGCCGAACCAATCAGAGGAGTGAACATGAGGCCGAGGACGGGACTGATGAACCATGTCAGACTGTAGTACTGCTCTGGAAGACCTGCTCACAGACAGACAGACAGACATAGACAGGCAGAATGAATGGACTGTGGGGACTGTCATATTAAGACATACAATAAAAGATAATCAATATCAACTGATATTTGACCACGATTTTTTCTATCATCCACCAGGTGGTGCTACTAACTTCCTAATTGTGAGAGAATTTTTGTTTGATTGGTTTTAATTACACTGAAAATTTTTTCAATCGGAATCTGCCTTAAATACAAAAAAATTATATAATCTCTTATATAGAATATTATTTCATTTACATATTCTACCAAAGCCAAACTCTAATTGGCTATTTATTATATTAACTTTCCACCGCCGGAATCAAGGTGAGTATTGCAAACAGGCACACAAGGCATGACAGAGTCTCACATTAGGAGTCGGTGGAAATAACTTCAGCCCTAACAGACACACACAGGATGCAGCAGCGTAATGGAGGGACATCTTTTACGTTGTTCAGTCCACATGCTTTCAACAGCTTTGAATAACATCAAACAACACATTGAAAACTGATCACACCAACTTGTCATCAACAGTGCTTAATTAACCCAAATGTACAGAGGGATACAGATAAGCTCACCAGTCAAACACACATCGTAACACACGACTTGAGTCAACAGTGAAATAATTTTATAAAGGCTGAAAAACATATATTTACCAAATATGTTATATGTATATGAAGAAATCAACAGTGTAAAACCCCAGAGTTTAGGAGGGTCATATGTATGTATTATAGGACGGCCCCTTAGGTTTCTGTTTAGTTAATACATAAAGTAGTAAAAAATATCAGATATGACAACGGATAGAATGACACCAATTACCTTTAAAGAATCTAATATTATTGGAATTCAAATCCTCTATTCATGATATTTGATCACCTTCAGAAATTACTTTTAATGCAGTTTCACACAAATGAATAAATGTATTGCAGCTGTACTTGGATTTGATCCTCTAAATGTATTGGCTTGCATGATTTGTCTGGGCTGCTGAAAGGAAGGATGTAAAGAGGAGGAAGCAGACAGTCTGTTAGCTAAGTGGAGTCAGCTGAAGATCAAATGATTAAATCAGAACTTTAAGGAATCACTGCATCGCTGCCAAATGGTTCCTTAATGTGGCTGACTCAGCAAAACGACAAATATATTTAGCGCTATTTGGAATTCCACATTATCCATCCATCCACTATCCATCCATCCATTATCCATCCCAAATAGAAGGAAGAAAGACAGTGAAAATATCAATCTGTCCCAATCTTGATAATAAATAATAAATATAATATAATATTTATTATATTATAATATATAATTTGCAGTTTGAAAGTTTCCCAGGCAAAAACGGCTCTAAAAATGATCAATAACTCGTATAGTTATACTGCTATACTGCGTATAGTTTTGGGAATACACCTTTAAACTTTACCAATCTAACACATTAGTATGCTTCCAATAGGATTGTAAAACAACGTCTGACCTCGCAACTTTACAGTGTGTACACTGTACAGTGTGAACTTTACGGTGAGTGTACAGGGTCTGCGTCCAACAACTTCATAATAACTTTCAGATTTTTCATTAATATATCAGGAACAACGTATTAAAAAAATATTGCGCCAGATATAGCAAAAGGCCAATTTTTGATCAGGGCCACCAGGTTGAGGAGGCGCAAGATCTACTAACTCTCCAGAACACTTCCTGGAAGCATATAACACGATCCAGACTGCAAATGATCCCAGAACCAGGACTTATTTAAAAAAAAGAGTTTTTAGTGTTTGTCTCACAATGTGTAAGAAGAAACACGTGGTAACTTCCCAAAAATATCCTTTAAGTGATTCCAAATAAGACATACAATGCCCTCTTACTTTTCATTAAATCTACATTAATCTCATAGGAACAAAGTAAATCAAATCAATATGTGCAACATTCCACTGATATCTCATTCCCGTGTGAAAAAACGAAAAGACGGAAGAAAGTCGGAGGGCCGGGGCGAGTTTAGATGATAATGAAAGATCATTTGTTTGAGAAGACATTAGTCTCTTAATAATTCAAAATACACTTTAATATTTCTCAAACAGACCTATTTAGCATAACAAACATCAATAACTGAGTGCCAAAGTATCTAATTATCATGAGTTTGTCTAATATGTCCCAAACTCCTGCACGATCCGTTTTCAGGCAGTACATTTTCTGAAAGCAGAAAAGCTGAAAAGGCGTGGCTCACTCTGTGCAGCAGACAGTTCACCTGCTGACTGAGGCTGTACTGTACATCCAGTGCGACATAATGGAGCTCATTTGGTTGGTAAATTCAGGAAAATCCTGCACAAAGTGTCATCTGGACTTTAACAGTTTACAGAAGTATGAGGAGTGGTTGTTTGTTTGCAAAATGCTGCTGTCGTGTGAAAACCTCCCTGATGCAATCATTGTAATTTTTTATATGTTTTTAAGGCTCTTGATTCATCACATGTTTCTCCATGTCAGAAATTATGGTCTGCAGACTTTTTCCCAGTCGGTGACACAGAGACAGAATCAACGACATGATTTCCAATGATTAAATTGTCCTGCATCGTTATAAAAAAAACAAGTCATAATACTGTAACTTCCACTTTGAGCCCAGTTGTCTGTCTACATGAATGTAGACTGTACTTTATGCATGAGTGTAACATTGAGCTGCTAAACGTTTCCCAGGGATACACGTTAAGTTTTTCAGCCAATGAGCCAAACATGCTCTGGCAGGCATGTGTATTTTCTAGACAAGAAAATTGGTCGAGCAACAAATGTGCCCAGCGGGGACCGAACCCTGGTTATTACAAAATACATGGCATGCAATGTGATAGGCCTGGTAGACGGATGAGATTGTGAGAGGAGTGTTTTGGGCTCGTTAGTTTGTGACACACACCTTCACACTGAAAACAAACTGAAATGTTTTTCATTGAGATGTAGCTGTACACGATGTTGGTTCTCCATTTGGACATATTTCACCACCTTTTTGTGTAATATTTGGCGTTTTGTCAAATCAACCAAACCAAAACCAAAAGATCTTCTGTTTTCTATCGCGTAAGACGAAAAAGCAGCAAATCAACACATTTAAGAGGTTATTTTTCCTTCAGAAATGATTAAATCTTCAAATCAATTATCAAAACAGTTGGTCATTAATTTTCTGTTGATAAACCAATCAAACTAACTCTTTCTACTGACCCTCAGTTGCTCCTGAAGATTGGGATAAACTTCAATATATTCTTTTCAAAACTCCACAGGATTAAATCGGAAAAGCTCGAGCTCAGGCCACTGTTGGTTTCTCTGTTTGACATGTTTGATGTTTATTTTCTAATCCAGATGGAGATAAAATGCCAACAAGGCCTGCAGTTCAAATGGATTTCAAGCACAGCAAAAAAAAACACCCATCCTTGTGCTGCTATGCTTGTATATATGGTGTCTAATGAATTAATGGGCTCCTTTGAGAGGAGAATTATTTGTCTGCTATAGTTCATTCCAGAGTGCTTGATGTTGTGTTTGTGATGAAACGGGAGGTCATGTGCTTCAGTTTGTACCTTCACACCAACTATAAACCAACACTGCCTTCCTAGTAATGTTTGTCAAGTTTG
Source organism: Chaunax sp. Z400 (assembly GCA_037577475.1). Taxonomy (NCBI): domain Eukaryota; kingdom Metazoa; phylum Chordata; class Actinopteri; order Lophiiformes; family Chaunacidae; genus Chaunax; species Chaunax sp. Z400. The sequence continues at coordinate 11,906,152 of CM075200.1, forward strand.
TTCTGACCAACACTCCACAAAGATTAGAAAGTGTACATGCAGTGATATTTATTAATAGATCCCAAACACCATCTCACAGACTTTGAACTATATTTAGGCTTTTGAATGGCATTCTTATCCCCCCCCAACATAAAAATGACGGGTCGTCTAGTCGTCATTATGTCCGTCCGCTTAACCAAACCTAACACATATATTTACAATGATAATTAGACATTTTGAACTTTCTACAAATTACATTTGTTCTTGTTTCCATGGACACGTTATTTTGCAGATGAGTCTAATGGGTTGTCATCTTGTCTGAAGCAAACTATAAAGTCTAGCTTCATCAAACTTCTTTTAACTGAGCCTTTTTTTTAATGTTTTGATTTTTCTACAAATCTTCTTCATTTAGTTTCCTGTGGAAAGATGATTTTAAGGTGACTCTGAGGGTTCGTCATCTTCTCAATAGTATATATTTCAAAAGCGCTCGGAGAGCGCAAACCTCCGCTTAGGCCCTTTAAAAAAAGATCCTGATCTGGATCCAGATCCTGATCCTGACCCGGATCATCACCAAAATTTCATCACCTCTAGGATATGTTAGTATCCTAGATTTCATGCAAATCCATCCATTAGTGTTTGCGTAATCCTGCTAACAAACAAACAAACAGACAAACAAACCTAACCAATCACATTACCTCCTTGGCGGAGGAAAAAACAAAATACTCTACTCTGAGCTCACTGAAGGAGTGGAGGATATGTCATATACTGATGACTCTTTCTAACTTTAACTGTTGACCTTGCGTGTTTCTCATGAGCGGGCCATGAACGGAATTGACCCCTGTCGCCGTAATGACCAGGTCTTGGGAACCCTGTCACCACGGAGACTCCATCACCTTCACTTCCTGACTCCTAATATGGCTGTGTCATTCACACAGGGCTTCCTGTTGTGGCGTTTGTTCAAACTAAGGAAAGGTTTGTTTCTCCCCCTTTCTGTCTTTCTCACACACACAAAAGTAGACACACACACACACTCACACACAGACACACGCACAAAGCCAACACATCTATATAACTGCAAAATGAGACACTAGCAAAACATGTAGCCAACAAGCACACTAATACAAAACACCTGTTAGAGTTGAAAAGAGTGGCACAGTCATAAAACAGGCGACAAAGCAGCAGATTGGAATCTGTCTGTCTGTAGGTTTGTCAACATCCAAACAGGAAAACAGCGTCTAGTAAACACTGCCCTCACACACACACACACACACACACACACACACACACACACACACACACACACAGACACACAAATGCAGACTCATACACCAAAATAAATGACACACACACATAGCTGAGTTCCCACACAGTCCTAGTATTGTACAAACACACACACACAGGGAACAATACTGAGAGAACAGAAATGCAGGAAGTATTTCAGAGAGACAGAAAAAAGAAATGAGACAAGCTAATGAGACAGACGGAGGGAAGAGAGAGAGAGAGAGAGAGAGAAGGAGTGTGAGAAAGGATAAAGATGGAAGAGACACAAAGAGGGAGGATGAGAGAAAGGATGAGGTAGGAGAGAGGACCGAGAGGGGGAGACAGCCGGAGGGATGGAGAGACACGACAGAAAAAGCGTCAAGCTGGCAGGTGTTGATTGATCGTGGGAAAGAAAAATGTACAATCCGCTCCATCTATCATCAAAGTGCTCATTTTACTACGCACATTTCCTCCACACACACACACACACACACACACACACACACACACACACACACACACACACACACACACACACACACACACACACACACACACACACACACAATGTTGAAGTACAGACTGCCTATTCATCACCACTGCTGCATAGAGTGTTGTGTGTTTTTCCACCGACTCCAGTTGTTTTCTGACCATTACATTTTGGATTAGGCACATCTTGTTCAAACTGTGAGTGTAACTCAAATTTGTGTAATAAAAAGTAAAATCACTCCGATTAGAATAAACACTTCTATCATGACAGCAACGCTTCCTGAACTGTTTCGACTGTATTTACCTGCCGCACTCTTTCACTTTTAAAGACCATTTTCCCAAACGATACCCACTGCCTCCTTCTTCAAACAGAAGTATGACATCACTTGAAATGAATAGAGTCCTCATACCTAAGCAGCAAATTGTCCACAAACAGCCCTCTCCTTGTTTTCAGGAGGGTTTGAAGAACAAGGATTACTGTATGCGTGCTGATCACCCCTCTACGATTTGTTCTGAAACAGTTTTCTCAAAGCAACATGCTATTTGGACAAAACAAAACAAAATTCCCCAAACACCGTAGAAGTGCCCTCTGTTTTCTGCTGCAAGCAAAAACAAAGACATATTTTACTGCCCTCTGAACATTATTGCCCAATGGAATCTTTAAGAATGCATTCAAACATTTGTAAAGGTATGAAATTTAAATAGTTTATCCATTGATGTCTGATTAATAGTTAAAGACAGGTGTTTGTGCAGGACTGATAATTAAGTGTCAAGCCACATCCGATTTCTGCTTTGATGGACAAGATGTCAGAACTTGTCAATTTTTATTTTTATTTTTTTTATTTTTTCGTGTGGAAGCGGTAGACAATCAACCTGAGCTGGTGAAATGTGTCCTGAAATCTCTCTTGGTTAAAAGGCTGTAATGTAGAGCAGATTATGAATAATGAAGCATATCCAGTGCACTCAGAAGCCAGTTTTGTATTACAGACAGTAGCCTTTAAAGATTAAAGCTCTAGTGTTCTATCATTGTGGACAACAGTGTGGACAAATCCCATGAGGAGACCAAATCCAAATAACAGTACTGTCTGTGTATCTGAAGCCTTATGTAGCTTCTTCTTCTTGTTCCAGATTACACTTTCAAATACTTTATCTCAAGTCGCCTTTTCATTATTAATTTCAGAGTATTTTTACAGTGTAAATGTAAAAAACTGTAAAAACACCAATACCATGGTGTTAATATTTTTACAGTGGAACAAACCTGAGTACTTCGTCCACGACTGCCCATCTCTGAGGTTTCACCTCTCAAGATCATAACAATGATGTGTTTGTACCCACTTAACAAAGCCCACTATCACTCCATCCTCATGATTACACCTCTCCAGCGCCCTCTCTGACCTCCCTTCCTTCTATTACTTCTCACACATAATGAACTCAAAGTGAGCAAACAGAAGTCCACTATCACCCGCCATCTGCTGTAATCTGAAATCAAACAGTCCTCCTTTGCCCTCCAACCACTCGTCTCTTTCTCTCTCTGTTCCCATCCCTCCCATTCCCGTTTTCCCATAAACACAAAACAATATGTTCATATCCTGCGCTGGCGTGAGAAAACCACAAGAAAGGTGACAAGCGCCCGCGGAAAACAGCCAGACAAATGGCATGAAAGTGAGAGAAGGGCAGAGGTCGTGAAGGGAGAAAGTGGGCAGGAAGGAAGGAGGGTGAAAGCGAAAGAATGAGAGACAGAAGGCAGAAGGAAAGGAAAGGAGGAAGCAGGTGTTTCTGAATAAACACAACATGAACCGAGTCAGGTGTAGCAACAGATGGGCTTTCAGAGCAAATTTGAAATATTAACAGCGATATTTTAATATTGATAAGCGTCTGGTTGGGGGTTTCATGCCTACATTTGTTGAAGGCTGACGGCCCATTTTTGTCTCTGTCTACAAAACAAGTTGGCTTTTACTGCTTGTTGCCATTACAAAGTGATTATTAGTGGACAAATTCACGTTTGTGTTCTAATTTGTGTTATGGTGTAACCATTAGCACTTAACCTGCCCCATCTACCTTGTCTTTAGTCAGTTATCGGTTCCCAGAATTCTCTTGGACAAGTTTCTCTATGCTTTTAACCAATACTACAGTTTAAAGGTAGAAGTTGTTAATACCTGTCGTTCATTTCTGATCAAAGATTTGTCATCATTCCCTAGTTTGTTAAAGCTAAAAAAAATTCACATCAGCATTTATAATGCTGCAAAGTTGGCATCTAGTTCCAACTGTCTTGATTCAGTCCATTGCTTTCCAGTTCTTTTCAGTTCAAATCCTGGCCAATACAATCATTGTTCATGAGGTTCATGCTTTTTACTTAACTTATAATCAGGAAATGACATTCATTTACTTTATTACACGTCAGTAACAACAATAATTGACAACAAACACTTAAACTCTGTTGGAGCTCAAGACTCATTCTTACATGTACAACATCTCTAATAGATGGCAATGAATTCTATTTATCTTCTCAGGAGGTATTCAAATTGTAAGATTTTGCTATTTATTTTTGTCTTGATGGACATTTTTCATGATTTGTTGTAATTTTATTGATTTATTGATTGATGTAATTGTATAAATAAATGATAATGAACCCATACAGAGGATTGGTCTGGTCCTATTTTAAAAAAAAATCTTATTTAGGGATTAATTTCGGTCAATTTGGACATTAATGTAAAAAAAAAAACTTAATCTGCTAGGATTAAAAGTCAGGAAGATAAAAAGGTTTCTTCTTAATAGTTACATCCTGCAGATAGTGAAATGATTAATCGATGAAACAAATGTTTTTTTTTTAAAAAGGGCTCCAGCTTGTGCTACCTGCTAACTTTATCTTCAGCTAACATTTATGCATTTATGATAACATTTATCAAGGAGTAGAAAATAGACTAGAAAATATGTATCCAAGGACACTACTAGGAGGATACTGGAAAAACTCAACTAAACTCTATCATTGGTGAATGTGAGCAAAAAAAAAATCAAATAAATCAAATGAGGCTAAAAAAATTAATTAAATTTTTTTTTTTTAAAAGAAGCAAATTAAAGAAACCAGTTATGAGATGCACACCTTTAGGGCCCCTACAAAGCACCAATGGATTGACAGATGGATGAGGGTAATCCTACATGCCCTCTGTGGCAGGGGCATAAAAAACAAATAGGGCAGAGAAAGACAAAGAGAAAGAGAAAGAGCAAGGAGTGAGTCATTGTACTTCCCAGCGGCAAGCGATGGTGTGAACATCAATCTCTCACACAGGCACACACACGCACATAACACAATGTGTCACTCAGCTGACGACGACAAACTGACAATCAAATGCATGAAGAAAAGAGAACAATACTTGGTGCATGAATTAGCATAAGAACTCCTGAGTTATTGCCAAAAATGTGTTTTGTGACGTCACTATGACCTTGACCATTAAAGTGGATGTTTGTGCCAAATTTTGACGTAATTCTCCAAAGCCAATCCTGAGTACATTCTAATTATTTAAGTACTGTGTGTGTGTGTGTGTATCCGCACAGAATCGAGTTTTAAGGGGCTTTACTTTGTACACACAAACTCAAGGACAAACCCTCACATGACCCTGCTTTACATTGAGTGGAAAATGGCTTCAGAGTCATCCATTCAGCTCATGCGACACAAAACAGGCCAGTTGTTATCCACTGTGCGTGAGAGTGGGCGTGTGCATAGGGGGGAAAAGCCCACCAACTGTCCTCTCTACGTAAAAGGTGCCACTAAAATTGCATGAACCCCTGCATGTTTGCACACACATGCTTCCAGTCCTCAGAGTTATGCAACATCGCTGCAGTAAAGTGTCCACCTCCTACTAAGACACAGAGAGAGCGAGAGACTGATGCAGAGAGAAAAGATTAGGAGTGTGACATCTGGTTAACTTAAAAAAATATCCACATGAAGTCATTCGGTTCTATTTTAATAAATCTACCATGCATGTTACGTTAACATGCAAGCATATGTGACTGACAGGAGGGAGGTGGCCCTCTGACTGGGACTGACCTATCACACGCAGGAAGCTCCAAATAGCATCGCTGACTGCCCTTTTGCTACCAAAGAAGAGATCAATAAAGCCAATCAGCAGCAACCAGTCAGTAATCTTATATAACTACAAATGCAGGAAGTGGAGCAAATAAGCTCCTTATAATGGTGCATTCGGGTGTCAATTCTAAAGACCGTAGAATACGAGGCGAAAATGTACTTTAATATGAAAATAACCATACAGCTTCCAATTCTCTATCATAATGCACATAAATGATTGTAGAACCTAAAATATTGCTGTCGTTGGTTCAGTTTATGTGAGGTATTTATTTACCTGTGTCCTCCCGTGATCTGGTCATGTGATAAAAGAGCAATTACATGCCTCAGTTTGAATTTATGGGATATACTCGAGTGTTGCTAGCTCTTCTACTGTACTGTACTACCTACCTTCTAAATGACATGGCAGCAGCATAAACATAAATCATGGCTATGTCCTTGTCTTAAAAAGCACATTTTTAATAAACGCAGGATTTAACATAGCTAGAAATTGTGTCGGGCCAAATAACAGACACTAACTAACTTGTATTGTAGCATTGCTGTTCTTCTGTTTGTGTTTTTTTTTTCCTGTATTAGGAGTAAAAGCTGGGCTGGAATACATGACATTGGTCTCTTTGTCTGCTCGAAGGAATGTTATAATTGGCCAGTTAAAGTTTGAAAGCAGCTCACCATTTTTCTCTAAACAAAGAGATCTTATGTTCTAAAATGATTTACACCATTTGAGCTGGATGTATGTGTCCACGATTTGTCTGTCAGTGACCATCCTTTCAGTCATTTACTGTCAAAGCCAACGAGTGTGAGTGAGTGAAAAGCAGATGTTTTCCTACTCTCCTTCTTAAATACACGCATGCATAAAATAACCCTGAGGCCGGCCATTGCTGCTTCTCTCATTGGCTGCTATTCAGCCCATTGTGTGTGTGTGTGTGTGTGTGTGTGTGTGTGTGTGTGTGTGTGTGTGTGTGTGTGTGTGTGTGTGTGTGTGTGTGTGTCATGCTGTTAGGATTTGTAGATTTCTAGACAGTTTGATTGACCAGTGTACTGGTTCAAATCTATTTTAGGATAAACCCCTTGAGATGACTAAAGTCCAACTGGTTCCATATTTGAGGAAAAACAAGCAGACGTCAAGTGGAAATAATCATTGTAAATGGTAATTATTCACCTACAGTGTATATTAGAAAGATTTCTAGATAGCACAATCCATTTGGGCCAATTATGTGGCTATTAAAGATTCTTAATGCTCAAAAATACTAACAAGCATAGATGGCACTATTATGAGGATAACGGATGCTTAGCTTCTCTAAAATGCGAATTAAAAATAAAATGAATTAACTCGGAATGAAATTCTTTATTTAGTATTTATTTATTTTCAATAATGATATAATGTAATCTACCTGCCTCCTTTCTTTTACATAGTGGCCAGAGGCTGAAGTCACCAGGAAGTCACAATGACATTAAGCCTGCAGTGGGACAGTGAGGAAAAATGGACCACTTCAAACAAAGGCCAAGAGGCTGAGTCTCCTGCACAGGTGAGCACTCATGTGGATAAATGTGCTCACTGGGGGGGAATAAGGATAACATTAAGTGGTCCTGCATAACCTTTCCTGGTGGAGTATCTACTCAGAATGGTCAGGCAAAGAACTGTGAGCTACGTTGTAAAGCACACCGCTGAGGATTTAACATTGCACAAGGTTAGCAGAATGACGTCAACAACAACAACAGACACATCAAGCATTGTGTGTGTGTGTGTGTGTGTGTGTGTGTGTGTGTGTGTGTGTGTGTGTGTGTGTGTGTGTGTGTGTGTGTGTGTGTGTGTGTGTGTGTGTGTGTGTGTGTGTGTGTGTGCTGATGCCCTGACGAGCTCTGAGATCATCCAAAAAGTGGCTAGAAATCATTCAAGACACACCGGGACAAATTATTGCCCATGATTTGATGATCTGCTCCTTCATGCAGGGACATGTCACTTTGACCTGCAAATCACTAAGGCGTGAACTGGTGTGTAAAAACTATGCAGCTCTCTTTCTGTTAATATGTGTGTTTGTGGCTACAGCTGCTATGGAGTTGATATTGTTTGTACATCACTGTGTTGTCCCTTTTGGTCACATTTAACTGTAGTTATTTCATTTCTGTAGTCTAATTTTGCTTGTTGCTCCAGCTGTGGTGTCTAAGATAAGACTTAACCTCGCACCTTACCTTATGTTTACCTTATATTTATCTTTCTTTTCTTTTTTTTACTACTCTTATCTGTTCTATTCTACTGTCTGCACTGGAGAGAAGTGCAGACAGAAGAATAAGATAGAAGAGAAGAGAAGAGAAGAGAAGAGAAGGGAAGATAAGATAAGATAAGATAAGATAAGATAAGGGAAGATAAGATAAGGGAAGATAAGATAAGGGAAGATAAGATAAGGGAAGATAAGATAAGGGAAGATAAGATAAGATAAGATAAGATAAGATAAGATAAGATGAGATGAGATGAGATGAGATGAGATGAGATGAGATGAGATGAGATGAGATGAGATGAGATGAGATGAGATGAGATGAGATGAGATGAGATGAGATGAGATAAGATAAGATAAGATAAGCCTTTGTTATTCATTATTGTTAGGGGTCGTTTGTGTTTACATGTCTGAGCTTTGTCTCTTTTCTGGTTAATTGCAGTAAATTTGCTGTCCCTGATGTTTCTTTGTCCCTGACATCACCTGAGAGCCTGGTGGTGGTTTGTTCTTGATGATTTCACCTCCCTGGAGGGGGAGGGGTGGGAGCAATGTGCTGACAAACAATTGCACACACAGTTTTGCATTCCTCACATATCTTACACTAATGGCACACACTTACCTATAGCTCACCGCCTGTTGAATGTAAAAACATGTATACCCACATGAATGCGCATAATATGTCTTTGCCTTGAAGGCTAAAGTCTCTGCTGACTCTGCATTAACTTCATGTCCCAAACACAAACTAACACATGTGAATGGAACCTGTGCCTCAGTTCTGATTATGGTACAACCCTCCCAGCAACCCCCTCATGGTCCACAGTGGTGTTGCTGTTTGTCTTGTCTTTCACTGAATCACAACTGCACCAATCATTTGGTTCTGCAACGCTGTTAGTTAGCAAATAAACCTCTCAAAAAGCCTTTTGTGTCTCCATGTGTGTGTGCAGTGATAACATTAATAAATGAACAATGTTACTGCAGCGATTACATAAAGAGCTATAAATAGGAAGGCTTTAAATAACTGACTAGACTCCTCTCTCTCTCTGCAGAGACAGACAGAAGTGTAAAAGGACAAGCAAAGGCTGAAGGTTTTGGTTAAAAGGTCTCATCGGCTGACAAGAATATAATTCACACTTCTGTTTCTCATCTTGTCTTTATAGATATGTTTTCCTTTCCCACATATGGTATTTAATCTGCCCTTTGTCTTATTACTGCATCACAGATGCAACATTTTATCCATCCATCCACCTACTCTGTCCTTCATCTGCTCTGTCTCATGAATTACTGGGTCAGATTATGGTGATTAGTCAGTGTGTGGCATCAAGCCAGTCATTTATATAACCCTGTATTGCTGTGTCTGTAAGGTCATCTGCTAGTTTAGACCAGCTAACATCCACTCAGTGGATTAGGTTTCCTGGCATGCAAGCATAAAGATCAGGCTGACTTTGTGAAAAATAAATAGCCTGCTACATGTACAAAGCCACACAGTGTTATAAATGTTGTGAATGCTGCATAAATTAGCATGTAGCTAAAACCTGTCCTGTGGAACTGTTGACTGACTAATTAATGTTAGATTTAGCAATTAAAAAAACTGGATTTGTAGCTGAAAACTGTCCTGTGAAACTGTCAATTGAGTCATTGGTGTTGGATTACAATTTAGCCTTTAAAAACATTGGGCAGCTAATGCTGGTAGGACGGTATGGAATGAAATAAAAGTAGCTAAAGCATTATGCTAATGGGTAAAACCAGATGACATCTTGTATTATAATGCATCAAGCTTACAGCAGAATGCCACTGATCCACTGTGCTACATGCTAACATGCTGCTTTCTACTTGATACAAGTGAAACCAGAGAGGTATGTGAAAAGCTCCTGTTGAGTGTCTGAAGGATCGGTTAATCAAGAGGCATGTCAGAATTATGCATTATGTCACCGCAGAGACCGACCGCCTCATCTGAAATTAAGACCACCTCTGCAAACGTCATAATAAAGTAATACGCTTTGATAAAAATGAAACATTTGCATTCAGGGCAAAGGAGCCGAGGTACGTTTTCACACGTCGCACAAATGCCATGTTTTTATATTAGTGGGATTACTGTTTAGACAATTATCAAGCAAGAAAGTAAACTGATCCCAAGACAAAATGCACCAGGATTTGGTGGATCATTCAGTCTGCACTGAGTCAGTGCTGCTGTGATGTGTGTCAAATCAAATGAAGTAAAGGTCACTAATAAAGTGAGCTGAGGCGTTCAGCCACAGAACCTGAATGAATGGAATGACACTGGACTGAAGTCAACTCCTTCAGTAGAGCCAAGAAGGCCAACAAATAATACTGTAGTCGTCCATCTGTTGGACTGCTTTGGGTAACTGTCCTGTGATGTAAAAAACAAAACTAACCTGTTTCCAAAACAAAACACTTCTGAGTGTCAGTATCCATGCAGAGGACAAAGTGATATCAATTTGTGCACGACAAAAGATAAACATGAAACGCTGCTGTACCTCATCACAACAGCAGTGTTTTCACATTTTTCGATGAAGATTTCTGCAGAATCTAAACATCGATTTGATTAATTTAACAAATCCTTCATTCTACATTAAATTGTATTTTACGTATTGTAAACGTTCACCTCACTCTTTATCACTCAAACCTAATTTCTGCTCTTGGAAAATTAAATGTACCTTTGTTAACTCATCTTATTCTGAAGTGCTGATTATTCTGCCAGTATTTGACTCCAATAAAGCTCTTTTGTGTCACATAAGATCCCTTATCTGAGACTAGTCAATATCCTGTGACCTATTAGGAGATAATTCCACTGTTACTACCATTAATGTGGAGCTGCTGCACCTGAACATGAATACATGAAGATAATGAAGATATTTTTGTCCGTATTTTGTTGACTTTCTCTGTCACTTTGAGCTTGGCTCTGACAAAGCTTGCTGTTACGCAATACATCAAACTACAACACATCTGTTCTCAGAATACGTCCTCTTGCGTCCTCCCTTTCCTTTTGCTCCCCTTTTAATCTCTTTCAATCCCTTTCTCACCGGTGACTCTCTGGCACTCGTATCTCACTTTTAGCTGCGTTAAGTCATTAGGTAATGCTCTTACTCAGGGCACCTTTTTAAAAAGGCTAACAGCGGTGCTCGGATCACACAGTGGTTAGAGCGTGTGCCCCATGTACCGAGGCCCAAAAAAAATAACAGTAAAATAGATCCGGAGGAGATACAGAATAAGTCAAATCAGTACAAAAATGCCCATGAGGTGGGACTTGTAAAAGACCATGAAAACACTATTTTCTGCTAAATTATTTGACATGGATTACAGATTTATGCTTTTTTTCTCTGTATCTCATTGTTTTGAAAGAGAATGCATGACCTGGGAGAATAGGCCACGTCTGTGTATGAGTGACTAATACCAGGAGCTCTGGGACAGAACAGAAACAAGCTCTGCATGATCCCCACACAAGACCTTGTAAGGTAGAAGTTTCTTATCCTTTCTCTCTGGTTGGTGTAAATATAGGCCCCTTGACCAAACTATGTCTGCTGCACACACACATGCAGTCTGTCTTTCTCTGACCTTAGTGTCGTGTGGGTTACACACACACACACACACACACACACACAAACACACACGATGATGTGATTTCACTCGGGGCAAGCCAACTAGCTAGCTTACCAGCTAATTCCAGGAGCCACGGCCAGTCTGAGCGTGCTTGGAGCATTAACCACATGGGGAAGATCGATATTTGTTATTCCAAAACCTGGACATCTCACTGTGCTTGTTTGTTTTTCTGTCACAATCTGCACAAAGCCATGAGGGTAAAAAAATGTGGATATATTCATGTGACAAATTCCAACCTACTGAGCTGATCAAATGTATTATGAGACCTGGAAAGTGATGCAAAGTCATTCTGGGACAGAAAGTCAAATCTTTCAGAAATACTGCTGGAAACAGGCCTAAAAATGACCCCACACCTGCTTTTCTCAATATTAATGTACTCATAATGCATCACATTAAATAATTTGAACTCTGCAGTTCCCCTAAGACCACTTTGGGATATGCAGTTTTACTGTTTTTGTTCAGTTTGAACTATGTTTCCAGCTGCAGTTTGGCAGCTGATTTGAGTAAAAAGCTAATTTACTGTTATTTCTGCTTACAGTTCTGTTCCCATAAAATATGTGCTGCTGGTCAGCCTGTTCATGCTGTGATATTCATGCGCCATCATGGCTGCAATCGCAACCAATTTCTGAAATTTAACTTGCCACATTCCGGGCACAGTCATGGAACTGTGTGCATCTTCTAATACACAACAAGATCACACATGCTGAGCTGGCTGTCTTGACAGCTACAGTGTGTTTTTGGAGATCTGCCATCCACTGAGTGCAATCTACTTTATATTCATTTAGAAACGAAGCAATCTGCTCCACCTATGATCAATATAAAGGTCAAATCAAACAGCAGTCAATTAGCCCGGCATGACTGGATTAACTCTGCATGTCAGTGATGAATCACAGCTACCTACGTCTCGTCTGGTTTAGTTTAATTTATTTCAGTGGACTAATCTGAATCAGTTGTAAATCCTGGTGTTTCCAAAATCCTCAGAGGAGCACAGACACGTCCTGATCAACAGAAATGGGCTAGGTCGGCTAAATCACAGCTAAAAATAGAGCAAAAGCATGCACACGACTGCCCTGGTCTGATACTATACAGAAGACAAGCCGTTAATAAGTATGAGTGAAAGGTACACATTGCTTTTAGATGAATCCCACCTTCCCATTGTCTTTTCTTCTCTCCTCTTTTTTAAATTCAAACACTTGGCAGACTTATTTTAAAATAGCGGAAAATCGAGAGCGAGTGACTCTTGGTTTCTTTTTGTGGCTGCTCATCCTGAGTAAGCAAACCAGGAGTCACGGTGGCCACAGAGCAACCTGCCCCTCACCGGGCCTTGGTTATGTAAGCTAGGAGATCACACTACAAGATTGAGGGGGGGAGGAGGGATTTAGAGAGTAAGAAAGCACACCTTTATCTCCATCTCTCTCACTCTCTTCCCCTTCCTCACCCCTTCCCTAATCCTGTTCAATCTTTGCACCCTCTCCGTCTCCCCTAAGGGCTCCCGTGTGCTACAGATGACACATGGCTTGGCAAAACCTCAAAGATGATGTTGGGTGAAAATGACACTGCAATTGTCTCTCTCTCTCTCTCTCCCTCTCTCTCTCTGTCTCTCTCTCTCTCTGTGTATTTTGTTCCAGCTGCTGCAGCTAAGCTCCAGACAGATCCAGTGAAGTGAAGGTGAACAGGATGGGGTTACATCTAGCGACCGGGGTGTTCTTGAATCCCCTAAAACTGAGCCTACAGGTGGATGCGGGGGTGGTGGTGGGGCTGAAAGGCAGGCAGCCATACACATGCAGAGCAGCAGGAGCATTGGCCGGCAGAGGGGGAGATGGGAAATTGTTGCAGCTTAAATAGTCTGCCAAACTGAGAGGATGTGTTGAGGAGATGAGGCTTGTAATGAGAGTATGTGTGTATACAGCATAGCTCAAGTTGTCTGCCTGAATTAGCTCGCAGGCTTCGCTCTGTAAATGTAATTTTTTTTACTACAATGTAAATGTTTAACTACAAGTAATTAAATATACTTAATTATTAATTGTCTCCCGGTATGATTCCCTTCAGAAGCCAAAACAAGTTTATCAACAACAACCTACAATTTTTGTTTATCAATTTACAATAATGAAAGCAACTCATAAAAAATTATTCTGGTTGAATTTTAATCAAATAAGGGTCAGCACAATAGCATCAACAAATTCTTTATTAATTTATGTACTTAAATCATTATTTTATTTACTATTTGATCTTATTCAACTTGTTTCATCCATATTTTTTCTCTTGTCATCAATGCTCCCACCGCAGGAACATGTCACTTTGAACTTCAAGAAATGGTGATTAGTTCAATAATGGCGTTAATTGTTAGTTGCACTCTTAGTTTGGATGCTGCCGTTTCATCTACAGTCGGTGTGAAGTTGCTGCACTTTTAAGTGAGGATGAAATGCGTTGCTGTGTTTTTGGAGGGTCAGAGGACATGTGAAGAAGTGGACAATGAGATGAAAGTAAGAACAATGACAGGTGATTAAAGACACCTTTCCTCTGGGATTCATCATGTCACAGGTGTTGCATTCAGACTATGACTTGATGTGCCACTCTTTGTTTTAATGCAATGCACCTGTGTTGGTAAATACAGAATGTATGATGTGAATTTGTGTGTATGGACTCACCTATCTGCAGCAGTACGGGCGTCACCAGCGCTGTCTCCATGGCGTAGCAGAACTCTCGGCCAAACATCACGGCGCCATTCATCACCCACCTCTTCAGGGGGATGCCCTCGATTGAGCTCTCGCTCGCTGACTCCTCCCCTCCTTGACCTCCTGCTCCTGCTCCTGCTCCTCCTCCTCCTCCTCCTCCTCCTCCTCCATTTCCCAATCCATCCGTCTCGGCTCCTGTTCCTCCTTTCTTCTCGTCCGACCCTAATGCCGTGAAGTTTTTGGTGTTAACCCCGCCCACCACAGACCCGACCTGCATAGCGTCAGCCTCTGCGTTCTGGGGAGGCATGGTGGATGGCATGCACGCAATGAGAGAAAAAGCACACTGCTTCCAACACACTAACAAATCTGAGATCTGAGATCAATCACCTGTCGCTACAAAAAAAAAATACTTCTCTGCTTCCACAAACTACTTGTATCCAGGTACTTGTAGTTACTTTAAAACTAGAAGTGAGTTCTTGGAAATTAGTTAAATACAATCTATACAAGCTACAAATTGCAACCTGTGGTAGTAATCTTCTGACTATATATCAGTAAATCAATTGCTGCATTCAAAGAATAATCACAAGTTATTGGTCTTATAAAACTGTAGCAGATAGTGTCCCAGCATACAGGTAACAAAACTGATCTAAAATCTACTGCTAAAATCAAAAAGGCAATGGAGACTAAATGAATGAAGAGCAATCAGTTGTCATCAAAAGACGTTGTCTTCCAAAGTCCTTCAGCTTCAACACATATTAATCCTCCTTTATTTCTCGCCCTTCCCAGAGTCAAAAAAACAACGGCTTTCCAGAGGCTTGTAGAAAAAACTTGAGATTGAAAGAAGTAGATGAATTTTCACAGGAAGAGTGAGCGATACATTCCAAAAGTGAGTTTGTGCATTTGCTTCTTTCTGTGTGTGTGTATTTGTGTGTGTGTGTGTGTGTGTGTGTGTATGAGTGTGTGTGTATATGTGTGGGTGTGTGTGTGTGTGGTGTATGTTTATGGCTTTTTTGTCATTGAGGTTTTCCCCTCTTTCTCTTACTGTCTATTACAAGCAGTAAAAATCCATATAGAAGACCATTCAGTGAGTTCCAGTGTCATTTTGTGTTTAGAGGGCAGGAGGGAGGGCTGAATGATGGAGTGGGTGGGGGTGAAGAAGAGGCCGCAGGTGGAGAAGGGAGGAGGGCAGGTGGCGAAGGTTGGCGGAGCTCCTCTGAAAATCCCCATCGATTGGCTGATCAATCTGTAGGACGAAACCAGCAGGTAGGGAAGCATGGAGCCATGATCGGGGGTGTCCCATCGGTCAGGGGAGAGAGGGAGAAAAAAAGAAAAAACACCAGCATTAGAAACTACAATTGAACTTTCATACATGTCGTGAGCAGAGCATGGGGAAACTATACTGCATTTTTACAATCATGCCAGCATCTCAGATGATGACATGACAGTATGTGAGGTGTGTGGATGTCAGCAAACATACATTCCACATCATTCCTGGTGATTTGTCAAAGAAACAATACTCATTTTATGAGCTGTTGTTGCCATGGAAATGCAAAAAATAAAAATTTCTTACTAGCAAAAGGCCCACTCCACCATATGGTTGATGTGTACGCACAGTTAGTTGAAGATGAAATAGCTTTAAATTTACGCTATAGCCCGAGTTGAATATTTTTGCCTCAAACAAGAAAAATAAAAAATTTAATAAGTCCCAAAATATCAAAATGCGTCACTCTTACAGATGGGTGTCATTAGACCCATTTTACTGGGGCACGTGCCCCAGTATGAATCTGCTGTGCCCCAGTAAAATTTCAAGTTTTAACCCTCTGAAAAAAATGATCATTTATCATATTCTGATGGAACAAAAACTGACAGAATTTTAACTTTCCAATTGTCCTCGAACTAACCACGGGAGAAAGCCGCCAGTAATAGCCACTGCAGCGCGAACGCAGAAGTCCAAGTGTCGGCACGCGAGTCAGAATTGAGGTAGGCTGTGAAAACATGACGAAACTAAAGTAAGTTTCTAAATAATACCTATGATCATATTTTGACTTGAGCATTATTGGCTCCTGTAGATGGACATCAGTCTTTGGATGGAGCAGCAACAGGGAAGCAGAAAGGAGAGATGAGTTTGAGGGAGCTAAGACTTGATAAACAAACTAGCATACAGTGTTCATATGAGGACATCCTCAGCCGCCGAGTCAGGTCTCAGAAATCAGGTGAAAAACAACCTGACGCCTTTAGCCATTATTAAAATGAATGCTTAATGACAGTTCAAACAACTGTGGTTTTACATGAAGGCTAAATAATACTGCAGCCAGTTGGGGATGTGTTTTGAATAATTATCATATAAGCAGTAATTAGTTCTTTATAAATATTTCTATAGAAAATGATTACTTATACACCACCATGGCATCATGAGTTGTCTCTCACATGGATAGTGACGTCCCGCCTTGGTGATGAAAGAGGGTGGTAAAATAAAGTCGTGTGATGTGTTGTAATGACAAGCACTCCAGAGCAAAAAGCAAATCATTTAGTCCAATTCATGCCATAAGAAATTTCGGTGTGCTACAATACTTTATAAATGTACAATATAAATCTGTTCAATATCATTAGGCCACCTTTTCATTCACTATATTCAATGAAAGTGTGGTAAAACTAACAGATACATTCACTCAGGCAGCAAGTTTCTCCCACGCCAGTCTTCTCTCCTTCTCTGATGAAGCCACGTTTCTCTTTTTAAAAAAAAAAAAAAATACTCTCATGAGCGCATTAAAACTTCTTGCTCAAATGGCGTTAAGTATGGTGACCATAGCGTCTCACTGGTTGCCATGGTGAATCACAGTATCTGAGCTCCATTCATGGTGGCTTTTTTATAATCTGCGTGCACGAGTTTAACTCCGGGATAACAAACTCAGAGTTGATTGAACCAACTCATATTAGCTGTCCTCGAACCGAAAATTCCGAGTTTCTCATCTCAGGCTTGATCAAGCCAGAGCTCAGGGATAAACTCAGAGCTGGTTAAGCCTGCTTCTTGAAATACCCCCCTGGGGAATAGTTTGTTTACTTTTAAAATATATATGCTCTTTATTTTAAGTTGTTGGAAGTCATAAAATGACTGGTTTCTTGAAATGTTGTAATTGTAAATTATTGAAAAAGCTGTAATTATTCATTATTATCACTGTGTAATGGAGAGGAATGCAAATGTGCAAGAGAGTTTTCTCTCAGATTTTGTTATTTGCATACACAGCGTATGCCTTTTATGCTGTAAAACATGTTGAGAATGTTCATGTACAGTATGTTGAAGATACTTAAATGAATATTTTCATGAAGATTAATATCTCTACATGTTTACCTTTCCCAGTACTTGTTGCAGTTTAGGAATAGTGGGCTAAGCAAGGGAAGTTTGTGTAGTGCATTGTACTCTTCTTGCACGCAGCAGACTTTCAAGAAGAAGAAAAAAGCGATATGAGTAATGGGGGGCCTGTGCCCCAGTAGAGCTTCTAGCAACGCCCCTGCTCTTACATATGTTTGATATGTTAGCCTAGTTCTATGAAAAAATATTAAACGGTTTCTGAGTTATGCCACAGTCAAAATATGTTTACAGCCAGATAGACCAATATAGAAGTGGTGAAGATACAGCAGCCAGGATGTGTTGATCCCAGGGGAAAATCTGACACCTGACCCGTGACAAACGGGCTTCTATAGAAAACAATATCGAAACATATTTAGCATATTGTATCAAACTTTGTCACTTTTCAGTTTTAGATTGTGAGCAGAATATCTCAAAAAGTTCTGAACAGATTTCACTGAAACTTTGCAGAGAAGCGGCCAACGGAATAGGGAAAAGGTGATTTTCAAGCATAGCATGATGGGGTATTTTCCGACATATGCATCGGTTTTTCAGCAAATAATAGTTACAATGCAAACAGTGCGTGCATGTGCTAGATTTTAGTAACATTTTGCATTTAAGATCTTAAATACTAGCATATATATGATACTCTAATGTCTCCATAATTGTCCTGTTTTGTCTTCACTCCTCTATCGTGTCGTCTCTTATATTCATAATTTATGTTTTAATTAAGAGGTGAGTTTTTTTTTTTATTGTGTTGAAATAGTTCAATTTAAACCTGCGAGCACCACCAAGAAAACTAGGATCATCTTTAGCGTTACGCTGGAGGGAGCCACCAATTACTCAAAACCTGCACTGAATAAACCAAAATTATCTCCATAAGAGAGAGAGAGAGAGAAAATGTGCATTCATGTAATTTGTGTGAATTGTTGGAGTCAACCAACATCCAGACACCACAACTAATACACACACATACACGATATCTCCTATGAAAAGAGTCCATTCTAAAGAGTTAAATTGGTTTGAGCACATGACTCATCCTCGCAAACACTCGGACATTCTTTGAAACTGGACAGGGAGGCTTGTGTGTGGGTGTAGGGAAAAATGAGAGATCTGACGGGAAAAAGAGACATAGTTGTTCAATATGGTTTCCCACAGGGTTAAATTCCAAAGTGAGTATTTTTGTGTGCAGCAGGCCACTGGATTATAACCCATGGAGACGGCACGTTTCGCCCTCCCAAAACACACTAAGGCTTGCCATGTGAGCGACACACACACACACACACACACACACACACACACACGTAATAACAGTGCTAAGACCCTCATCAAGCTTCCCAGGGAGAGATTGAGAAAGAAAACAAAATGAGAGGGAGGGCATGGGAGAGAGATGAGGAAAGGAAGGAATGAGGGTTTGAACAGGTGGAAGGTGGGAGGGGGGATGGAGGGGAGTTTGGAGAGGATGAAGCAGGGTTAGGCCGAGGAACAGAGCGACGAGGGGCAAACGTAGCGAAGAAACAGAGAGACAGACGGACAGATGGAAAAGGGCGGAGGTTGAAATATTTGCCTCTCCGGCTCCGTCTTACTGGTTCCTCTTTTCATAAATCTCCATTTTCAGCATTCTCACTGTCCTCTGCATTAACATTCACAAAGCACTCAAGGTGGTCATGAATATTTTACACACACACGTACATCCGCACTTCCTACCTGACCTCATACACTGCGGTGCATTACATAACCGCCCCTCTCCTTTACAGGCACACGTGCAGCATATATACTTCACAAAATATGTGCTAATTATACGCTGACCACAGCCAAAACACCACAACATCTGCTGTCAGGAAGGGAACATGAGGTGGCAGCAAGACGTGTCTCGACATATAAACAAAAACAAACTGTTCGGATCTATCTAATCAGCAGTCTCCGCATATTTCATTGTGACGAGAACACAAGCGTGATTAAAGTTGGGAATGACTGGTTTGGAGATGCGGAAATTATGGGCTTGTTTACAACTTGTTGTTGTTGAGTGGTACTCACGTGCATGTGATGTTTACCATGAACACAACATGAAAAAGTACTACCTTTATCTTATATGTGATTTGTAGTTCAAAACTGAACAGGCAAAAACAACAATGTGACCCTGCCTGGGGCAAGAAAATGAAGTACTGGATGGATTTACTACATTTAACAGGGAATTAGTTGTAGTGCCAAAGTGACTTTATTTCTGCACAGTAAATTTTGTTGCAATTTAGGATTATTTTAATTATCGATTCATTGATTTATGGGGAAAATACAAAGTGGAGCGATTATTTAGTCCATAAAATGTGACAACAGTGTGAAAACCTCATGTCACATCCCAACAACAAAAGATATTCAGGTTAATGTCACATAAACAAAATACTCAAAAAAGTTACTTCTAAAAAGAGGATTAATCAATTGTCAAAATAGTTCAACTAGTTGATTAAATCACTCTTAATATCAGAGTAATGCATGGCAACATCTGAGAAACGGCTGCTGAATCAGCAGTGTTTGATTTTCAAGTTAAACTATCTTAAAAAAATAACACAGACAAAGAATAACTAAAGATTCCTTTGTGAAGGGCACTTATGTCATTTTGGCTGGTTGCAATAAAAAGTTTGTGTGCAGCAGGTTCTCTGAGTCCTGTCCTAGTTTCTCAGCTCTTGTTTGGACAGTAGTATAATTGCCATAATCATTTTTTGTTAAGCCTGACTGGAAGCTTCAAACGTCTCTTGATGAGAGACATGGTGTTACACCCATGTGGCGATGCTATCTTTCCTCAACTGCCTTATCACACAAACAGCTACTGTTGTCAGGGAGCAAACAAAGATGAAACAGGAACTGAATGGATTTCAGTACTTTTGTAAAGGTACGAGGAACTGTTTTGACAGTTTCAAAGAGAATCACTGGAGTCAATGTGTGTCATATATGCAGGAAATGTCTGCATCTGTGTTTGAAGTATGTATTTTGTGAATGACTTTTAAAGAAAAAACAAAAAACAAACAAACAAGTGAAGCTGATGTTATCCTTCTGGAACCCTTTTCTCTCAGCTGACAGCACTACTGTATCTGGCCTGCATCTTTAACTCCTACAAAACACTCTCACAAAAGCAGTGAATACTATCTGATTATTGGTCCCTATTCATGTTGCATCAGCAAGTTGTTGTGCATATGTGTGTCTGTAACGTGAGCTCAGCTTGTATTGAGTTTCACCTCAGCTTTTCTAGGGAGCCATGATAAACAACATACTGTCTCACGTGAGAGCAAGAAGGGAGAGAGGAGAAGGTAAGGTGACTGGAGGAGAGGAAGGGGATGAAGCAGTGGGAAAAGCAAGGAAAGGGGTATAATAAAAATGGGATGAGCAGGAAGGAGGTAGCTAATGCTAAGAGAAGATCGCTGGAAAACTGTATAATAACAACAACAACAACAACATTAGATTATTTTATCCTCAGATGAACAGAGAGAATAAAAGAGTAGAGAGGGGGAGAGAAGTGAGAGGTCCAGCACCAAATAACAGCCTGCCTTATCTTATGTCTCACAGATCAACACACACACACACACACACACACACACACACACACACACACACACACACACACACACACACACACACACACACACACACACACACTTAACTCACATAACCCAGGTCTATTTTAGTGGGTGTTTATTCTTGTGCCACAGACCAGATTACCTGTGACACCGGCATGGAATCAGGACAAGCTCCAGCCCTCTCTTTCCATTTCCTTGCCTCTTTTTCTGCAGCTCTCTTCCCTGTGTCTCTTACATGTGACGGGTAATATGAGAAAACAGACAAGTCTCCTGTCTGCTGCAAGTCTGAACCTGTATGAAAAAACTGTGCAAATGTACAAATAAGCGGTGACAGAATTGCAAAATGCTTGTAACATATATGATCTATTGGACACTTAAAGGTGGCATTTCATAATTTCTACAGAGTGAGGTGTTCCGCTTGCTGCCATCCAGTCAGTTTTTTTAACAGCGAAAAAACTTATTTGGGTTATGGGGTGAATCTGGGGAGGGGCGAGTAAACGGACACCACTACTACTGACATATCTGTCAATCGAGGCAAAAGGGTCCAAAATAAACTTGTTTTTAACCTTAAAGACAAAAGACACACTACCGAAAATCTGTATTGTCGGTATGGTATTATTATTATTACCTTTCCATATTACATACATATTTAAGAATATACTAGTAAAATGACAATGTTTGGGACGCACTGACCAGGATCAGAGAAGTGTGTCATAATGAAGGAAAGTCTCTATGTGAGTTTCAGTTTGCCCTGATCCTAGTGCTGTAACTAAAATATTTTTTTCTTAATTAATTGAGTTGTAGCTCAGTTTTCCCATGATGTCATTGCACCTAAAAGCAATATTCCCATGATAGCTTGACCCTCGTGTTTTATTTTATTTATTCAACCTTTATTTAAGCAAGAAAAGTCTGATTGAGATTTAAAACCACAGTAAGGGCTTATGTGAGTCATACAACACGTGTACAGCCAGGTGTGCCTGCAGCCAAGTCATTAAAAGCAACTTAAATGCATCTTGTGAGGGCAGCGCTCTGACATTCAGGTAGTTTTGCAACTGTTTCCAAGAAGCGGGGCGCAGCAGACCTAAATGCTGTTTTCCTGAATTCAGTATGGACTGTAGGGACAGACAGTAAGGATAAGTCCTGGGAGAGACAAGACAATAACTTTCCATGCTTTGTTTGAATAATGTAAATCAGGAGGTGAGAAGGAAGCAGACCAAGAGTGGAAAGAATTACGCAACAATCCCACCTTGAACAGGCTGTAGAAGGGGCTTATGTTAACATGCAGTGCAACAGCAGGGGGTCCATAATATCATTACAGTACGGTTTAAGTTACAGGCTGGGGTTTTCCAATAGGTAGAGTCTCTGTGGTTTGCATCCCATCACCTACCAACAGTAAACACTGGTGTCCTTTAACCATGAAATTTTTGTTTGACTTTAACCAAAGAAGAGCTTGACAGTTCGCTCTTGACCTCGACAATAGCAGCTGACAAAACTATCTATAACTCAAGGTCTACTGACTTGAGTTTGTACTGGAGCTGTCGACCCATGACATCTGAGAACCGGGGTGATACAGACTGACCTCCAGATGTAGGTGCTTAAACATGAACATGTGCAGTTTATGGGCAACTGAGCAAACCCAATCTGTTACAGAGAGCTGTGCAATGCAACCAAAAGGTACAGAACAAGAGGAACCAGAGCTGTGAATGTTCTGCTGACTATTAAACAAAGTAGTCAATCATTCAGTCAACAGACGGGCACACCCACATATTTTCAGTCACATTTTCACACAGTTTGCAGGACATCCACATGCATAGAGAAACACACTGGCTGCCCTACAAAGTGACACATGCACACAAACACTTTAATGTTCCCCTGCTGTTGGTGGCATTCCCGTGAAAAAAAATAACCATATTCCTAGCTTTGGAAGGCAGATGGCAGGGATAAGCACCAGAGAGGGAGGGATTGGGGAGGGGGGTTGAGAGACGGTATACAGACTGAATGTGTGCATCATGGTGCAGTGCTGCTGCAGTGCAGAGAGTATGGGGGTGGGGTGGGGGATGGGGTGGGGGGCACATGTGTATCAACGTGCACATGCGTCAACGATAAATCGCTTACTCACAACAACACAGGGCTTTTATCACTATAACGGCTGGTATGAATATGACGTAATGTACCTGCTGTTCACATGCAGGTACTCATTCATACATGTGAGGGAATCTTCTTCTGAGTCGGTTTTAGCCTCCTCACTTAACTCACAGGTTGTGTTGCTTGCATCACATTGAGTATGAGTGTATGTTTACAAAAAAAAACAATATCATCAGGTTTTATGACTATTTCTGAGGCTTTTGCCTTCATTGATTGGAGACGGCTGATGTGACACATGAAAGACACGAACGAGACGGGGGATGACATGCATCAGCCAGGTGAGCGACCAGGGTACCCCATATCGGTTATAGATAAACATATAATATCTTGTTACCTCCGCCAAGGGAGGAGGTTATGTTTTTGCCGGCATTGGTTTGTTGGTTTTTTACGTCATGGACGGATTTTGATGACATTTTCAGGAGATGTCGCAAGTGGCCCAAGGAAGAATCGATTCGATTTTGGTGGTGATCCGGAAAACCGCCATTACCGTACAAGTGTTTTTGTTGAATAACTTTTAAACTAATAATGATATCAACATGTTTCCAAGTGCTAGGGGCAGGTTTTCAGGGTCAATTTTGATGGTTAAATTATCATAGAAGTACTGCTATCGGGTGTAATGGAAATATGGGGAAACTGAGCTGCCTTGGCAGAGGTCTGCGCTCTCCGAGTGCTTTCTAGTCTTTGCACTGTATTCAATTGAACATTGACCAAAAAGTATCTGCAAATCATTGCATTCTGTTTTATTTATGTTTCACACATTACTTTTTTTTTGAAAGGTTTGTATTTTCAGTCCTCTGCATGCAGATCTGGGTTATGTCTCATAAATGTAGCTTCATTTTTAGTAATCTGCTGATGCAGCAACAGCTTTTTATCGCCCACATCTATCATGCTAACAAACCGTGATCACAGATTTATAGTGTTAAAAGGCTGTGTTAACTCCTGCAGGTCAGAAGGTTTTGACAAGCTGCTTACGGCAGCTTTGGCCTACTTCTACACAGGAGTCACATTACTGACTGTATGCCACCTCACCACATAACCATATACACAGGACTAGAGCTCACCAACACCTAGCCCTCTCAGAACAGTAGTATGCATGCATGTGCATGCATGTGTGTGTATGTGAGTGGGTATCCTCCCTCTCACAGCCTGCTTAGGCCTTTACCCACAAGGGAGAAGCAGCCAAACAGGGGATGGAAAAAAACTAAACAGAGCATGCAAAGAAGTGACATAGATCTACTTTATGTATCACACCATTTTGTTTTTCAATCTTTCCAGCCATCAGTGTGACCAAACAATGTTTCACACCTCTGTCTAATTTATGTGTCATTAAAAAGAAGTTTATTCTTGTAGCAAACACCCAACAGAAGACGAAAGAGTTCTAACCATCTGCACAGAACTGTTAGGGAAAATGTACCGGATGTCCAAATTTCAAGGGTCTAGCATAAAAGTGTCCACCTGTTTTTGTTAGGCACAGCGCTCAAAAGTTGTCATTTTTTAGGGGTTAGCATGTCTGCTATGTTGTTGTACTGTAAAGAAATTCTTAATTATTATACCCGACTCAACAGTCAATTCTCAATCCAACAATGCAATGTAAAATGTATTGAAAAAGCAATTCACCAGTAGTTTTATGCAACCAGCAAAAACAAGTGATCAATTTTCTACAATAAAATTAAGGATAAAATTACCCTTATGGTGTATTGCAAATGATTTTGGAGTCTACAAACTATTTTTCATATATAGCTCTGAGTATTCCAATGTATAGGAGTATACTGTATATATATAATATTCCAACAATGTTTTTTCATCTGCAGCATCAACAACATGATGTTATGATTCTATCTGAAACCAGACAAGTCATGGTGACCCATAAAAATGCATGACTTCACTAAATATTTTACCAGGACTTGGAGAAAGCATCCAAAAGAGGGGTGGGGAAAAAAAAAACATCTGCTTACAGGAACAACATGCAAACACAAGCCAATTACCAAATAAAAATTCCAACAACAGGGCCACGTGAACACAGACTGACAATTTAACCATTGGGTGGAGTGTTTAAGCCAAACTGAAGAACAATGAGTGTGCACATTTTAATCTTTGGGCGGCCACAATGAAACCTGTCTCTCTGGGTGGAATCCATCGCACTGATACACAAGCACATGACAAGACAAGCCGAGAGAGAGAGAACACCCCTGATCCACATATGATGTTGTGGATGTTGTGTGGATCAGACAAAACAGATGTAGCATGTTGACAGTCAGCAGACAGTCGGTCTAACTCCTGTTTAATTGGTAACTGGCTCTAATTAGTATTATCAGGCATCCTTTTGTTTAATCCGTCCATGTGTGTGTGAGATCACTCAAATCGCATTGGTGAAAAAGAGTCATGCGATGTCGTGTCCTTCTTCTGTAGCAGGCAAATCAGCTCAGAAATTAACAAGTGTGTGCTTGAGTGTGTGTCCATTACTTTGAGTGCATTAGGAACAATGTTAATGACATTACTGACACACAGCCAGTTATCGGCTTTCATCCTAGACACCTGACGTCCTGTCTGTACAGCCCCTTTCAGGCAATATAGTCTGTAAACAGTCCAATTGTACATAAGCAAAAGACAATAGTGTGTTTCTGTAAGATGTTTGCATCAGTGTGATGAAGTACAATCTATTTTGCTGGGTTAAAGAAACATGCAGAGTTTCTTGTCACTCCTCAACTACTGTATCGCTGCATCCAGAGGATAACACACATGACATCTCACAATGTTACAATGTCAATACAATCAAGAATTCCCATCCATATCTGGATCTGCAACAAAAATGTATTCAGCTCTTCCTTAGCCCAAGATCCGACCCCACACAAAATTTCAGCAAACTCCATTGACTCTTGATATCTTGCAGACAAACAAACAAACGTGGGTGATCACATAATCTCTTCCAACTCTTGTAAGGGGAGGTAAAAAAAAAAAGCTGCAGTATTCTGAAATTAGGATTTTATCCATCTTGCCTGTTTTAGGATAATTCTCAAGTGGCAAATGTGACAAATAGATGTTTTGCACTCTACACAAAGTAACACTTAAAAGAAGTGCAGTGTGTGTGTGCATGTTTGTGTGTGTCTGTGTCACATTTCAAATGTGTCACAGAAAACAGCAGACAGAGAGATGGCGTTTGGTGTGACTTAAAGGTTTACTCCCACTCAGTATTTTCCTGCTCAAGGCGTGTGAAGAATTTTGAAAGTAACCACGATATTTTTATTCAGTGGGACGAATGCTATTCTACAGCCTGATATAACGGTCATATTTGTAGCACAGCGGAATACAGAGGTCAATTCAGATTTTAAGCCAGTGAAGGGTGAAAAATATGAAGTAAACAAGGGGCCACTTTGAAATTCTGTGATGTCACACAGAAGTATGTCTTCCCCAAAGGCTTCCCCAGATTTCCAGGCCACGCAAGGCCCCACGTGCATGCGTGGAAGTTTCAAATCTGCGAGAACATGGAGAAGAGAAAGCGTGGATAAGCGACGGGAAGCTGCAGGGAAATGGCTGCCAGGTAGGAAATCCAAAACAAATCTACCCACAGAGTTCCCTTTCATTAGGCATGTTTTCGTTTGAATTATGCATTGAAGCGTGACCAAATAATGAAATGATATTTATTCATTGAAATGCCGCATTTTGGGTGGATTGCATTTGTACACCTAGGCTGTTAGTTGAGTGGGAGTATACCTTTAAGTTCAACCGAGACACGGCAGAAGAAGCTACTCTGACTCCCAGCCAAACGTCTCTGGCATCCATCCAGCGCTCTGATGACTTAATTGCCATGCTTTTGTCCTGGGACAGATTATGCTCACGATGAGTCAGCGAAGACGGGAACAGTGATTGGACGAAACCCAAAACGATGTCTAAAGAGTGAATTCGCCCTATTTGATTTAAAACTGACATCTCTAATGCAGGACAAAATGACTTTGCAAAAAACTTTGGTGAGAGAAACTTTAACGACGTGCCACAGCTTGTCTGCTGGAACAAAGGCTCTGAGCACAGCTGCTACAAAACAACACAGAAGCCTAAACCATCTGTCCTTTACCATAACTTTTGTTGCATCTCATTGTTTAAAATTGCAACAGGAGCTCTGCAGAAACAGTGGACTACTTATCCAAATGTCCGAATAGCAGGGAAAATGAATAACCTAGAGCATGACAGTCGGTCTCATTGCTCCTTTAACAGGCATCGACTCACAGCAAAAACTAAAATCTCTGCTTTGGGTCAGTCGTTTTCTGAGATCACCGCTGTTCTTTAACAGGAAAATTAACACTGAATGACTTTGAATTGTCAATTGAATTGTCAATTGTCATGAATCCGAATCACGAGGCAGATTCACAAATTATTTCCCACTTTCAATGAGTAGAATTTTGTTCCTCTCTGGCCAGAAAGAGCAGCAGTGGGCGAGTGATCTAGGCAGTGAATGAAGAGAGGGAGCAGTGTTGGCGACAACAAGGCAGCGATTCAGACAAAAAGTTATTTTCTGACCGCTTCATGACGGTTCTTAAGCAAGAACAATCACACATCTCTGTACAATCCTGCAGGAGGGTGCCATATTGTTTAACTCTCAAATGAAGGGCACATCAAACACACACCTGTAGCAAGACAGCAACTTTACCTGGTCACTATTGTTTTAGCCTACAGTTCAATCTCTCACCTGTGCACTGTTACTGGCTGAGAAAAACAAGCCCACTACACAAAGGCTGATGCGTAGAAACATCCCCAACACAGCAAACTCATAAAAACAATAAGAAGACCAAGAAAACACAGGCACATGTAAGACCTCTGCAGATATCAGCACACACTCCTCGTCGGTCAGTGATGACTGAGAGGTGATGCTGATGCTGATGCTTCAGCTACGCACAACCATTAATTGACAGAAAGAATTACATCCATATAGTGGCTACACTTGCAGATTTGCATATTATGGAGGAGTGGACCAATTGGCCTTGACAGAGGCATCCACACTCCGAGTGCCCTCCTAGTTTTCTATGTTAATTCTTAATTGTGCCTTGAAGTGATGAGTTTAAACCACCTGGAACGAACAACACAATTCAACACAGTCCTCTGGGTGCAACACTGGAGCTTGAGCTGTGTAAGAGACTGAAATAGTCTGAAAAAAAGAAGAAAAACAGAAGACAAGCCAGACAAGAGAAGAGCAGACAGACCAAGCAAAGAGAAGAGAGTCTCTATTCTTAGGAAGCGTTATTGACAGTCTCTGTGTCCTCGAACTAAAAGTCAGTGCTAAATACGGTACAGCCACCTGATATGTTCTTTGAACGGTCCTCCACCGGTAATAAACCAACTGCCTGTTTCACCAAAAACACGCATCTAATTCTGTGAAAGGCCGTGCAAGCTGTTAACTCTAGTCACACTGACTGTTGGCTTAGAGAAATGTATAAAAGCTACCTGTCTTTTCCTCAGATGGTGAATCCAGGGAATCCAAGAACACAACAGCATTTATAGCTGCAACAAGTGGTGTGTGTGTGTTTAAGATCTGATGGAGATAAGGGCAGCTATTGCTGGCAATTATGTAAGTGAGGCAACAGAAGACACACACACACACACACACGCATGCAAATAAACACTGGGTAAACTGGGTTGTAAACATACAGGATCTAGGTTCAGGATACAAACTCCAGTAGACTCTGTGAGTGTATATAATAGAGACTGAAAAGGGACAGCATTGGACAGACTTGTAGGCTTTAGCGGGTTTAAAGCAAAAAGAAAAGCTGGATTGAACTCTGATCATTTCAACTTCCGTCATGGTTCTCTGATGGCTTATCCTTTGCAGGGACAAAGGCGCCCCGGAGCCTATCCCAGGTGACACTGGGTGAGAGTTGGTGTTTACCCTGGACTGGTCACCAGTTCATCACAGGTGCACAAAGAAAGATTCACGCTCACATTCACACATACGGGCAATTTAAGGTTACCAATTGACCAATATTGTATGTTTTTGGACGGTGGGAGGACCCAGAGGGAACCGACATAGACCTACTGAGAACACATAAAGGCCCCATGTTTGGATTTGAATCCAGAACCTTGTTGCTGTGAGGCAACAGTGCTAAGAACTGCACCACTGTGCCACCCCAGGGTTTACAGAATAAGTTTTGTGGCACAACGCTTTGAACTATCAGCAGAAGAAGTTTCTAACCATTTCTTCATGGACTCAAAACAGAGCTAGGGCCGGGCCTGGCAACAAGGGCCCGTTTCTTATGCATCATTAAAAGAGAATTAACACAATTGTTGAGACAGACATCGAGGTTTGTTGCTGTGAGGACTGTTGACTGGTGACTTTGTTTTGTTGCCAGGTTCTGCCATTAAGCCTGCACTCAAACCAGGGACATCAGGATGCCAGATAGGCTTCTAAAATCTCTTTATAGCAGGAAATCTTTGGTCTTAATTGCTTATATGTTGTATGTGAATAGCATTAAGTTGGCTACAAACCTAACTTTTTGTGCAACCCAGTATTGTACAAGAACAGATAAGATTTCACTGTTTTAAGAAATGCGGCATGGGAACCATTGACCAACAGATCTGGTTATTCTGGTGTTGCCTTGCAGCAAAGAACACATCATGCTAAAGTCAATATTAAATATGCATAACAGAGAGCAAATGCTCTTTTTAGGTCAGTGTGTGTCTGTGTTTTTGTGCCGTTCAATGTAAATCCACAAAAAAGGAAATTCCCACACATTGACTAACTTGCAGAATTGCATTTAATTGTGATTTCTTTGGGTACTAACATTGCAAATAACTGTAATACCGAAAGTTAGTACTGCAGGTGTTTGGGGATTCAATTTGCAAGATTTGACAGACTCATCCCTCTGCTACACACCTGGCATAAAAAACAGATATTCATTTGTTATAAGGTAAATCTGCACAACGTAGATCTCACACAAAGCATTGAAATTTTAGTTATAAACTTCGATCTGATCCTAACTTGTCCATCAGTGATGTAGAGTGTGTTTTGGTGGACGAATATAGACCTACCAAGAGACTGGTAGGTATCTCTGTTAGAATAGTGTGTGCAATATCATGTACTGACTGCTTGTGAATAAAGGTAACACAATAAGACATTACACACTGGGTTGTTTATGGAAATAATACATTCATCTATGTGCTCTGTTTGCATGACATCGGTGCTATCGTACATTTAGGTGCTTGTGAGTGCATGAGTTCATGTGACCATCTGCATGTGACCAGTTTGCGTTCTTGTTGCATTCTGTGCACTTGACTGTGGTAATAACTCAATGTTTACTCAGCACCAGCTGATAGTCAGCAACCATTTAATCAAGAGGAAGTTGATGCTTTCGCTGCAGCTGAATCGGCTGACACAACATTGCATCAGTTGAAAACATGTTGAAAGCGAGAAGCTGACACAGAGAGATTGTTAAGGAAGAGGTGTGCACAGACCACGATCAGATGACACCGCATGCAACACTTCTTATTAGTCTGCTTGTGCTTGCTGTGGTTTTCAGCTGAACAGAAACACATTAAACTTTAAGGACAGTAAGAGAAGAACATCTGTTGGCCATTTGCATCTATCTATTCTGGACTTTTTGTTTTGGTGCAGATTTACAAGACCAAACTGCAAAGTAGCAAAAACACAAGGAGAGCTCTATAAGGCTAAAATGTTAAGAGTAAATAAAACCAAAATAAGTGCTACATCCTTGACGTTTGTGTGTGGGCACTCACCAAAAGGCCTGGAAAGCTTCATAAATGTCGCTGAGAGACGTTGTCGTTTGGTCCAGGCTCTAATCTTTAGCCCTGCAGTCGCGCCTGAACACACACAAAAGAAAGAGTTAAGACATGGCACAGTGCATACGGACCCACAAACACACACAGGAAGTCAGGTTACATTAAATCCACACAGTATCCCAAACACAACAGCAAGTCTGCACACCCACTCTTCCACTGTCAAACATACAGTAAATCAGTACATGCCAATAAATGCACACAAACCAGTAAAGCACTCTGCCTTTGCGCCTATAACTTCATGGACCTGTAACAGGCTACGCAGATATTTGCAATCACACTGTAGAACGATATGTTGTTTAAAGCTAACAAACCTGTCTGACAGAAACTGTAGACAAGTAGAAGTTATCAGATGGCTGAGCAGTGAAGGTGGTTGCATGAAAGACAACTATGCGTTTTTTGATATCTTAACTCTGCCAGTGATTCAACTCTGACATTTATATTCCAGGTTGACCAATAATGGATTATCAGAGGCAGATATAACGACATAGTTTGTATCAGAAACAAGCCGATAATTGATTTAACGTTGATATCTCCCTCCACCCATCAGTCTATCTCTGAACTATATCAATGCAACTAACAATTGTTTATATGACAACGTGTGTATGTTTAATCTGCCAGCTGTTATCTGGAAAAATAAACTGTTTGGCCTGTAGTGTGTCACACATCATATATAATATAATAATATGTATAATATGATATAACGTGTTACAATTTCCCAAGCACAGCACAAGGTGACATGTTGGGATTTCTTGTTTTGTCAGACTAGGAGTCTAAACTCAAATATATTTAAAGTACTGTAACAAAACACTAGGAAAAGCTGGAAATCCTCACATTTAGGATGCTTGTACCAGATGTCTTGTTTGTATTTTTGCAAAAAGAAACTACTTTGATGATTAATCGATTTGAAAAGAACGATGCTGGCTAATTTTCTTTTGATTGATTGACTCATCTTTTCAGCCTTACAGTGATGAAACCAAACTGAAGGCTAGTTGTCTCATACCCCCCCCCATCTGACATGTAAACACACAAGCAGACAAGGACAATAAAAACAAAGATGAGAAATAGACTTTGAAGCAAGGTAGTCCTCATATATATTCTTTATTTTAAATTGTAGTCACATGTGTGTTATTTACTAAAGTATACTGTGGGTGTTGACTCTACTACTTCTGTCCTCACACTGTAAACTGTGACCCTGAGCTTCCTCTGTTTTTAAGCCCTCTTTAGCTGCTTTATATTCAAACACTACTCAGTGGTGCTAATTATGAAATACTTTATAATTAGAGCAACCCAATTAAGCAACCTGACCCGTCCTGGGCTCTCTGCACCTCCAGCCTCTCGTCTCTTTTTGTTTTTGACACAGGCCTACAGAAACTACAGTAAATACCTCCTCCTCCTCCTCCACCTCCTCCTCTCTCTGCAGCAGCAACCTGAGATGCTGTGTATTCCGCTTGTCTGTCCGACCAGCGGCGAATAGAACATATTAAATGCGTCCCCTCTCGTCGCCAGTGTGTGTGTTAACCGACCACCGAGCTTACCTCGCCGGGTTGTGTCAGCCACCGGCTCTGTGTTTGTCCGCTGAGCAGTCGGAAAGTCACTCGGTGTTGCGGCAGCTTTTGTTGCATAGGTTGTCCGCTACTCCTGCAACTGAAGGCAGAGCTTTAAATACGCCTTTAAAGGAATATCGGTCGGAAGAAGAGACGTAGCAGTGGCTTCCGACGACGTCATAGCTCATTTGCATAAAGAGGAGGAGCTATGGTGTTGTATAAAGTGGCGCGCGGAGACTGCGCTCTTAAAGGGGAATACTGGGAAGTGTTCTGAATTTGAAGGGTTTTTTTTGTTTTGTTTTGTTTTTTTGTTTTTTTAGAAGGTGCTCAGTTATTTTTGCCTCCTCCAACCAAAGTTTGAGGAGGTTACATCACTGCCTGCGTTTGTTTGTTTGTTTATTTATTGTCTGTTAGTTGGGCTAGCGATAAAGTCATTTAGAGATTTTGATGTATTTTATTGGAGATGTAGGATATGGCCCAAGAAACAATCCATTCCATTTTGGTGGTGATCCGGATCATCGTGATGACATGATGGGACAAGACTCATGCAAGATTTACCTTAGTGTGTCAATATGTTAATAAAAAAAAGATGTGTGTTGACAACAAAAGATTAAGACAAAGACAAGATAATGAACAATAATGATGAATTAAGATTAAATCTTAGGATTTTGCGTACAAAACATATCACACCTTACATGTTAATGCATATCACGAAGTAGTTTAAAATGCTGCTTAGTTATGTGTAAATGATTTGAATACCACTGACTTTTTTAAGCTTTGTGGTTTTGTGCTTTGCCTCCTCGTTGTATGGGGGACTCACACCTCCCAATGCTGTATGTGTAAAGAATCATAGCAAAGCTTTGTATCCAGCTTTATTCAACCCTATTATGTAGAAAGGTATTATTGTGGTAACCCGTTCCTTCACAACATTTTAAACTCCAACAACAGAAAGACAACTGGGTTTATTTAGGGTTTGGGAGGAGTAGTGCTGCATTCAAAGGCACTGTCAACACCAATCACAAAAATCCACTCTATTTAGTATTATTTTACAGCTGGGGTCACTGACCCTGAAGAGCACATTTGTTTATTTTCTGTAGCAGACTTCTGACACATGGCATCAGTTCAGAATCATGTTTATTAGAAATCCTCATTAACTTAGATCATGAAGTGTCAAGCAAATTTTTAACAAAAGTGTCTTTGAGCTGTTTGAGATGGAGCAGGGTATCTGAAATTTATATTATGGAATAATGGAAATGTATATATATCATTATAACAAGTACTACAAATTCACCAACTGGTAAAATCTGAATATTACTTTCAAATCAGTAAACACAGTCACATTCTTGTATCCATGGTGTTTTTTTGTTTTGTTTTGATACATACTTTTTATACAGTTAACTGTTCCAGCCTTTGAGCACATTAAGATAAAATCATAATAATAATAAGACTGAACCCTCTCAAGGGGATCCTGAGAGAAAAAAAAATAACTGCAGGCACTTAGATGATTGCACTCTGTATAATTTGTATTTATTAGTCATAATGCAGTTGTCTTCCCCCGTTACATCAATTTACATCAGGCTTTAGTGGTCAGATCAAACTGAGGTCATAGCAGACTATCTGTTAATCTACCAATTCTTTCCTCAGTTAACCAATAAAACCAGTTCTCTGGAACACAGGAATGTGAGTTATGAATCAGTTATACTGCCAGTAAATTATTTTCAAATACGTTGTAGAAACCACACAATAAAGCAATTCAGTAATGCATCACGGTGTAATACACAAGTCAGCAGGGAAAGTTTATTTACACTTAAATGAGAATAAAACACACTTTTATTCTAGTGTTTATTCAGTTTTTGAAATGCAATAAAGTCATAAGACTGTTTAAGATAAGACTCTGTTCATAATGTGCACAAATTGCACAAAAGTCATTCTGTTGTGTAGCTTTTTATGCTGTCAGTGCAAAAGTCTTTTGTGGCTTTTTAATAAAATCTTACATACTAAGGCTTTCTATTAGTTTCAGATAAAACTGAGTTTCTAAATAGAAGGTAACAGCAAAAGATGTTAAGATGATAAAGAAACAGCCAAAAAGGAGAAGCTGGGTCTCCTTTTGTCTGGTCTGGGGGTCATAACATCTTGCCTGATGGCAGACAGTCAAAGAGTTTGTGGAGAGGGTGTGAGCCGAAACCTTGTGCAGTCATCGGCTCTGAAAGAGTTCCTTAGACCCCAATAATCCTGTTTGCTCCTCTAACTTGCAAGGCTTTTGTGTCAAGACTCTTGCAGTCTGAGATGTTGTTGCTGGCAACTCTATCAGGAAATCCGGAATCCAGAGACATGTGAGATCTGACAGATATTATGACCTCTAGAGGGTGCATACCTTTATAGATGATGCAAAAGATTCAAATGCATAAGCATATCTGACTTTCTCTGCAGCTCAGGTAAGTTGTGCATGACCATCCATACTGATGACATGGTTTGGCTTCTGAAACCACGTTTGACGAGGAACCCAAACACCAACAGATATATAAAGACATGCAAGTGCTGGGTGATACGGTAGAAATAACTGATTTTGTACTCCCAGTGTCAGTGAGCTGACACAGAACTACAACATGAACAAAGCTTGTTTCAAGGGAGCAAATTTAAAACATAAATGTGCAAAATCATAATCTAGAATTCTAACTGTGTTTATGATGCTGATAATTATTATAAAAGCTATTTAGAATGCATAAATAAGCAACACTGTTGCACTTGTAAACATGTTTCTTTATTGCTATAGATGTGGTTTATTGAGTCACACATTCACTGTCTTGCTGTTATAAATACACACACTATTAATTTGCAGCTGAAAATAGAGCCCCGCCATCAAAAATCCCTTTCCTCCTGTTTGAATGATGTTTGCTAAAAACCACAGTGCCCAGCAGTTTTAAGAAATGACTGAACCTTTTTGAAAAGTAAAACTACATACCCAGTAGAAATTCATAATGCCAGTTTCTTACTATGATTGATTTGGCTCTACGTGAACATACATGTTCTGTTTCATACTTTTGATTGTTCTTTTCTGACTGGTTTGAATAGGTCGTTGTTCATTTGAAATTAAAATATTGTCAGAGTTGTGGGGTTGTTTTCATATGTCGCCACTACTGTCAATTACATGTCATCGAACCAAACCAAGTTTGTGATTGTTGCTTATTTTGTCATTGAAAATTAAAATATCCAGCATCTGCGTCGAGTTTTTCAGGGTTTAGAGGTTTGGATCCAAAGTAGCAACGAGGAGACTTGTGGTTGAGAGACACACAGTAAGGAAATCAGAAAATTATAAAGAAAAACTATATTGATTTTGGTGTTTTAATGGCATTTATTGACAGTGAGAGAACACTAGAATAATAACAGTCCTATCATCCTATGAAAGGTGGTCCCTTCACTGAGAAGTGCAACAGACCTTGTCATTTTCTTCTTTTTTGAGCAACCACAAAGATTCAGAAATAGAACTAAACCAGAAAAAAGCTGCACAAGCTGCTGCAGTGATAATGAAGCTAAGAGTAAGTCTTGTACTCCAGAACACTGTGTCTCTGTTGACTGAAGTTACTGCTTCAATATTTCTGAGTTTTTCAAGTCAGGTTTAGAGTTGCAGCACAATCACTGATTGTGTTTTTTTTCTCTGCTTAAATAAATAGAGCTCCTGCTTCCTGAAAGTAAAAGTTTATGGATTAAAGGAAACTGATTAAGAGCTGCAGGAGACGCAGAAAACAACTTATCTTCCACTGCAGCCGGGGCCTGAGTGCATGGTGAGATTAACAGCTGCTTATGGCTTTATGTAACAAAATAATGTCCAGCACACACAGATACATTAACATATAGAATTACGTAAATCCAACTGCACATGCACGCACACATTTTTCAACAAAGTGGAGTTTCAGTAATGCTATGATGTAAAAACACCTCGATTGGCGCCACAGGAAGGTCAGAGGTCGTTCACAGAGCAGCAACCATGCAGGGACTCAGTGTTTTGTTTAGGAACACCTGATCAGGGTGGATACTGTGTGTGTTACCGTGTGGAGGCTTCTGTCAGCAATTCATGGTGCCCCATCCTGACTGTGTGTTTGTGTTTTGTGTGGTCTCTGCATGCCTTCTCTGTAAGTGTGTCTCCATCAATGTGTCCATTTGTCAGCCAGTCAGTTTTCTTGTGCTGAATCGGCCACTGTCCTGCAGACATGTATGTCCAATACACCCTCTTTCATGCCATTCGCTATTGAATGAGCCAGTCATCATCCTTGGAAAAATTATCTTCACCTGGATAGTTCTATTTGTTCTCAGCAGCAATAACTCTATGTTGCTACGCATAATGTAGTATACCTAATTTCAGGCCCTGCTCTGGAACAATTCAAATCTTATTTATAATCATTTTAAACATAAGTGGCCAAACTGTTTCAATTTCATAATGTCTGTTCAGGTTTCTTCTACTATGTTTTAATCATTTGTTTCATCTATTTTCATTGTGACTTACAGTAATATGTATCACATGTCATGGTCATGTCATGTCTTATGCTTCACACTTCCTGTCTTATTGTCTTATGATCTGTTTTACCCTTATGGTTCCTCTGTCTGTGTTTTAGCCTTCTATGTTTTTAGTTCCAGTTTGCTCCTTTTCCCTGTGTTTATGTTTGCTCTGTCTTGTTAGTTTATTAGTTTATCCTCCTCATGTTTTCCCCTTTAAGGTTTTCCCCTCTCTGCATTTTCCCTCCTTTGTGATTGTCTGAGTGTTTCCACCTGTCTCTGATTCTCTCCTCCTCCCTGTGCCACCTGTGTGTTATTGTCTCCTTACTCTGTGTATTTTAGTCTGTTTGGTTCTGTCCTCTGTGTCAGTTTGTCCGTTATTCCCTCCTAGCCCTGTGATTCCTTCCTAGCTCTGTTTGCCCTTCCTTGCCCTGCTGTTTTTGCCCTGCTTTGCCTCGTGTCAGCCCTTGTGATTATCTGCATTTCTCCTCAGTAACTTTCTTCATTGTGGGTTTTGTTAGTTTGTTTTTTCATGGACTTTGCTATACTTTTGGATTTATTATTAGCTTTTTCAGTTGGACTCTGTATTTTAACTTTTTGGACATTATTTGTATTTTTGTTATGCTTTGTGCCTGCCTCTGCTCATCCTGATTTAGTTTATTAAAAGTATTTTCATTTACTTCACCTTTTGTCTTGTGCCTGTTGTCTGCATGTGGGTCCTATTTTTGAACCACACATAACATCACATGAGACTGATTGGCTGGTTCATCTTTTTCCCGCTCAGTCCAACTCAGCGATTTGTTTCAACGAGCTGTCCACCATCACTGGCCTGAACCTCATCATGCCTTCAGGAGCCATGTACATGACGGTCAGTACTACAAGTGTGTGT
Organism: Chaunax sp. Z400; assembly: GCA_037577475.1. Lineage (NCBI taxonomy): Eukaryota > Metazoa > Chordata > Actinopteri > Lophiiformes > Chaunacidae > Chaunax > Chaunax sp. Z400. The sequence goes on from CM075200.1 coordinate 11,944,233, forward strand.
TTAGTTTGAGCAATGACACACAGGCTATCATTGTCTTCATTTAGGCCAGGGGACTACAAATTAAAACTGTTGCATACAGCATCTCAATATTTATAGTTATAGCTATATGGAACATACAATTATTTTGCTATTTTCAGGTTTTTTTTGTACCTTTTTATGTGGCTGATGCAGGTAGTATAAAATAATATGACGTTACAGTAGTTTAGCAGGATAAACATGTCTTAAAATTCTCCAAAATCCACTGATGCATCATAAATATTTGAGTCTGATTGTGATCTCACCTGTTTGTGGCAGTAAAATTATTCCTCTATCATTGTATTCAATGAATGAATGGCGGTTTTAACTTGAAGTTGAGCTGCTAATAAGATTGCGTTTGTGGAAATTTATCTAGTTGGGGATTGGACATGAAACACTTTCCACATTTTAAGAACGACGTAGACTTTACTGAACGGATGGTGACCGAGTCTTCTGTCTTCTGTCTGCCTGCCTCAGTGAGAGACATCCCTTTTTTTTCACGGTTCATCATTTATCCTTTTGTCCCTAAATCTATATACACCATTTAAGGTAGAAATGAAAAACAAATGGTCTAATATTTGATGTACACTGTATGACATTTGCAGACCAAATATTTGTATTTTATACCAAAGAAAACTTGCTTTAACCTCTACTTATTTTTATATATTTATATAATTTGTGTAACACTTTGTATAATGCAACTTTTTTGATGTCAACTATTACCATAATGTACACACCAGCTGGCTCTTCGCTGTCACAATCAGAGAAAGTGAACATATATTTGAAAATGCATTTCTACTACAGTTATGAATGGACAATATTCCACATACTTTGCTTGTGTGACATGACTCTCAGTGCAGTGTCAGATTGTGCTGGCATGCTCTTAATTAAAACATTCTCTGTGTACTGTGCCATGTTGAATCACATAAATTTACAGAAAAAATATTTTATTTAGTAGTTTTATTAATAGTTCTATATTAAAAATGTGTTGGCATGACTGGTGTTGGGGGGTTTAAGTGTTTTATGAGAGCAATAGTTAGTATTCTTCATAATTGTGAGTGAAATCTCTTGACCGGGTGGAGCATGGGCCCCATGTATCAAGGCTGAGTCTTTGGGAGCAGACTAGGGCCCTTTGCTGTGAGTCCTGCCCTCTCTCATTGCCACGTTTCCACGTTCTCTTGCTTGAGAGAAATTCTAAAGTATTGTGTACACTTGGATTAGACTCTGAGAACAGAGCATTGTGCGCACAAAGCATGCTGAGCCTTAAAACGGACAGTAGGAAACTGACCAGAATCAGAAAAGACACACTTAGACATTTACAGGACAATGTTACACAGGCTGAATTTCCTTTATTGAACTTTAAAATGCCATGTTATCAACTTCAGAAGCTCTAGCCCCAAGTCATTAATCACATATTTGCTTTCGTCAATCTGATTCTATCTGACGATATAATTAGTCCTCCACATCGGGATGCAAGCAGCAGCAAAGGTAATTCTTGACTCTAGAGATCCTCTTCAGCAATTTTCTGAGGCCACCAGACGAGGCTGGGACATCGGGAGTGACGTCTGTTGGTTTAGCTCTTTCAGAAGACCTTGCAGTTAAATCTTCATCGTTGAAACATTGACGTAGTCCTCCACCAGATAAGCAGACTTCTGAATTGTCTTTAACTGAGACGGGACGTATTTCTCCATTAGAAGAACAGACATCTGGATGATTTTCATCTGGGACGGTAGGTATTTTTCCGACTTCTTGAGTCGATGAAAGAATCTGAGAATCCTCTGCAGCAATTTTCTGGGGCCACCAGATGAGGCTGCGACATCAGGAGTGAAGTCTCTTGGTTTAGCTACTTCAGAAGTGGTGACAGCAACTCCATCAGGTGACCCTATGGTGAGACCACCATCACAGAAGAGAGAGAATTTAAGTTTATCAAAATACCCGGTGGCTGGAGGATCGTCATTAGCAGCAGAGGTTATGGCTCTGACATAAAACCTACAGAGGACTTTTGGTCCGGTGGGAAACCTGAGGAGCTCTTCACTGTGTCTGTTGAAAATACTGGGCACTCATTCATGGTAGCTTGGGAGGCGTCCAGACTGGAATAAGTATGACAGTCAGTTAGTGAATCAATCAATCAATCGATCGATAAAACCATTAATCCATTCAACAATATGTGATGTCCGCTAGCAGACACACAGTCACTAATCACTGGTCTCAAAGCGATTGATCAGGTGGTCCATTGTGATGAATGGATGCTGCAGAGCTTGACAGGAAGAGATTCTCTGATTCTCATCGGAGTACAGCATCTGTTTCAACAGGTCCGCTAAAGCAATCCTGTCCTCAAGTTCTTCATCCCTGTCTGTTGAATTCACCTGGTAACAGATTCCAATCAATTAATTCAGTCCCTTCCTTTCAGAGACAGATAATTATTAACAAGTGCTGTTTGAAAAGGAAACAACAGAAAGCGCTTACATGAACCACGTCTTCCAGACAGCTGGGCTGGTCAGTGGAGTTATTCTCTGACATTTGGGAAATAGTCCCCCCTTGGCTATGTACACGTTCACTTCCACTTTCCTCACGTAGGCCTAGTTCACTTTCAATATCAAAATCCCCAGGCTCGATATAGTGACCCAGGTAGAGGTAGGCCAGGATGCAGCCGACATCCGACACATCGGAGTACATATAGACAAGCTTATGGATGTACTTAACCAAGGCCTTATCCACGGCCTCATTGTCTTTACAGGCCATGCCAAAGTCTATTAATTTTACCCTGTGGGGCTGGTCCTGCTTGTTGACAAACATGACATTTCCCTCATGGATGTCAGAATGCTGGATATTAAGAGCCTTGAGTTCATCCAAAGCCAGGAGCAGCAACAGGAACAAACAAGATGGGACAAGTTTGGGATTCAGTTTTCCATTTGCTGATGTTTAGGATTAGGTTTTGTGTCAAGCGCAATACCCTAGGGGGTGCTACGGGGGGCTGGTTAGGGTTAGGGTCTTCATTGATGAGCAGCAGATACAGTACATAGAACAATACATTGGTTCCATATTAAAATTATACAAACCTGTTTTGCAATAGGCCTAATAGAATGCAGAGTCATTTTCCCATGTTCCTCTATCTCATGTTTGAGGGACCTATCCAGCATCTCAAATACGAGACAGGTCCGTCCACGGTACTCACACCGCTCAAAGAAAGTGATTATGTAATTGCTGGCTGGATTCCTGGCACTGATCTCTTCAAATATGCACAACTGGGGAGGAAAGAGAGACATGACACATTACATAGTACAAACTGTGGTTAAGTATACAAAATCAAATAAAAGGAATGTACTGCATGTCATAAGAATCAGATGGAGTCATAAATAGGATTTTAACAACAAATTAACAATTGTAACCTGGCTATTACAAAGCTGAGCATTACTACCATTTGCTTCTTCATCCAGCTTTTTGCATTGTAACAGATATGAATTAGGAGCATTTCTGATAATAGGTTCCCAGTAGGCATCCAACACATTGGACGGAGGGACATTAGGCTCTGGTAGACTTTCTACTTCCTGTACAGTCAGTGAGCACTGCAGCTGAACTCCAGGGACCACAATATCAGGCTGTCGGTAACTACATGGTCCAGTCCAGTCAAATCCATGTCGACCTTTAATGGCAAAAGATGTGGTTAAATGGTCTGATCAGCCAAAATCATTAATGAAGTAATCATGGTGTTTGTCTCATGATACAGAACTGAAAGCAATATTTCTATCAGTTGTTTAATCATGCTATTCTCCTAGAGCCAATAAATTAATGTAGATGAGAAAGCTATAGTATATTTTTTCACCACAAATGACGGTGCCTTATTTCCATCATTTAGTGCCTTTGTTAGCGGCACCAGACCTGGGGGAATCTGGACTGGCAGCAAAGGTTACACAGGCAAGGAGGCACTGTGTAGCCAATATGTGGACTGTGGATCAACAGAGAGAGGACCAAATTTAGCATCTTAATCAGGCCAAGCTAGTTTCCTTCTGAGCTTCATGAGCTGAGCATTTATTTGTCGTCTCTAGTGGCTCCACAGTGGCAGCAACACGTTATCTGCTGACACGTTTAAGTAATGCAGGGACACACAATTTAAATCCCTGTGCTGCACACCTGCAGCTGTATCGTAAAGTAACTATTTAGACTGCTTCCCAGGTGTAGTAGGTTGGAAATGCTACATGTATAGTTTTTATTTAAACAGACACCCCCCTAAACTTTTAAACAATTGAATTATTCTGGCACTGTTCATAGTCTTGACATTAATGCCTGTGGCATTCAACTGTAGGATATATCTCTTTCCCAACTTCAAAATACTCTGAAATATTTGTGGATGTCGCCAAGCCACTGATAGAGGACCTTTTCATTCATCAAACGAATGGTGAGTTTTCTAAGCCATAAAATGTACATTTTATCCTCTCTAGTGTTGGAAGTAGTTGATAACGTTAATCTAGAGGTTGACTGATTTTTACAGGCAGATCTAATAAGGATAGTTAGAGCAGGAAAAGCTCAGGGCTTCTGCTTTAGCCACAAGCCAAAAGTTTTAATTCAGTATCAAGTTTATCAGAGATTAATTGTGTTTTGGGTTTGTTGGTCTGATAAGGCATAATCATACGTACGCTTTATTTTAGCAGTATATAATAAATTACTGACAATTGTCTCTGTGGATAATTGTGGACAATTGTTTCTGTGGATATAAAGTGGTTGTGATTGTGTATTTCTTATAGTTCTCCACTGTATGTGTTGCAGTGGGTGATGCAGTTTGCAGAGGATGCCTACACGGTGACAGTGGCACAGCCAGTGGCCAACCCGGCAGAGGTCAGAGAGGAGCAGGCACAACACCAGGCAGAGTAAGCAGGTCCCAGCAATGACGGTGAGATGAGGTCAGCGAGCGAGCCTTGAGGATAAACACTCGGTGAAGGTTGGGCACCCACTGATGACCTCTTCCCAGACAAACTCATTCAGAGGGTGCAACCAGCTCCAACCAGGCCCTCAAGATTCAACTACACTGGAATCAAGACTTGCGTTTTGGTCTAAACTACACAACACTTGAAGATGCTCTGTTATATGAAAAAATGTTGAATAAAATTTAAATAAAGACAAATGAAAGCATATTTTTCTTTAGCCTTTCATTGACAACATTCATACGTTTAGGCAGCTCAGAAATTGCAGCAAAATTGATTGTCAGTGTTGCTTAGATGCAGAAGTCAGATGTTATTTGAGATGTTATATTTATTCAGATGTTATTTAACCTGCTGTCATTGACATGCTTTTCAACAAAGTGGAGTTTCAGTAATGCTATGATGTAAAAACACCTCGATCGGCTCCACGGGAAGGTCAGAGGTCGTTCACAGAGCAGCAACCATGCAGGGACTCAGTGTTTTGTTTAGGAACACCTGATCAGGGTGGACCCAGTCTGTTCTCACTTTATCCTTCTAATCAGTCCAACACAGCCCACAAAGAGGAAGCACGACACAACTAGCTTCTAAGATTTCTTGTTCCGTCATCTCAAATACAAAGATTTGCCTATTTTTTCATGTATATTGATGAACATTTTATATTTGGGTTTTTTTTGACTGATGTAACAGTTTAAAAGCACCACAGGCTGCTGAGGTTAATTATGCACACTTTTCTTTTTTTTTCTCCTAATATTTTATGAACAGAGCAGTAAATCTTTGAGCTGAGATAGAAATAATTGTCATATTAATTGATAAAGCAAAAAGCCCTATCATAATGATGATGTGTGTTCTGATTTATAAAAACAGAATTTCAATCAACTCATCAGCAGACTGGTTCCTACTTTAACTTCTCTTGGTATCAAACAGAACCATTTTCTGGTGAACTCTATGGAGTGCAAAAAATCAACTACAGAAAATCATTTGCTTACAGCATGTAGTCCTAGGATGGCAGCAGTAATAAATGCATGCCCTAAAATCTTTGTTTTGATGGTCAAAAGTTGCATAAAGCAGTGATTCCCAACCTTTTCGGCTTGCGATACCCTTCGAATGATGCATTATATTGTATATGGTTTGGAGCATGTCCATTATTTATTTATCTATTTTTACAGTTTGAGTAATTTTCCAGTAATTCTCCAATAAAAAGAAAAAAGTCTGAGGAACTTCTGACAAGTTGCTCCTAACTCCTGCAGCCTCCAAGTTGAGAACCACTCGCACAGAGAGGAAACTGAACCTTGCTTGTGTATGTATATAAGTGTATGCTTGCTTTGTTCTCTGTTTGTTTAAATAGTAGAACATGTTGTTAAAAAATCTTGGATATATACAGTTTCATATCAAGTCCTGTAAAAAGTCAGTGACAACAATATTCATAAAACAAAACACAAAACGCATCAATAGTTGCGTTGTCGGTATTGTCACCAGTTTATTTAACAATAGGAATATACCTGATGTTCAACAGTTATATAAAGTGTATAAAAACATTAATAAAAGATCATTTGAATGTTTGAAGGTCAAAACTTTTTTGGAAAAGGTGAAAATAAGACAACTTCAGTCTGCCCTCTTACATTTAATACAAATAACACTACTGGAAACTAGCTAGAAATCCTTACAAAAAAGTAAAGATGTCTGCAGATTATAAATAGGCACTTTATAATCTGGTCCTTTGACTTAGTTATGAATAGTAAGCATTTGAATATGTATGAAGAATTTTATAGGCAGGAGTTTTGACTAGAACCCTCACATTACCAGAAAGTCTGCTAATAAAAACATTTGGCATTTATTTGTTAAAACCAACTACCTGGTAACATACATATAAAGTGATATTGTAGGGAAATAAATAAATACATGTAGAAACTTTGTGTAACAATGAGGCAAGTATTTGATACAGAAATACAATAAGTGTGAAACACTGCAGGATCGGCCCTTATTTTGTGGGATTGGATTCCGGTTTTTGGAGGAGAACTTTTATTTCTCTCGAGATGCACTGAAACACATACGTTACGTATATTGCTATGTGAGTCCTGCTCCTAACATTGTATCATCTTTCATATTTCCCACTATTTAGTGTCCATTAAAGCGTGATTTCTATCTAGACGTCTCCCAACAGTGATGGAGAAACCTCCAATCACAGGACTTTGGTTTTCAGAGTAGTTTGACTCCTGGGAAACACCGTTTGTGAAGAGGCTCAGTCACACAATGCTCCCATATAATACTAGTGTGATCAAACAGGGTACGGAATTAAATAAGGAATGACAATACTTTAAAATGTATAAGCCTTCATTGAAGTTAAACACTTTGGATTAAAAAGTTATCCAGCAAAACTTGGACTTTTCTTCTTTCAGTCTTAATTTGTCCTTCATATTCCTGAAAAATACCATGTTAGTGCTGTTAGTATTTCTAACTGCAAGTCACAACTTCATAGTAGGTGGAATGAGTTGTGCTGCACACGACTGCCATGTGATTCCACCATATCTCTGAGATGCAAAAGGCAAGCTGAGGCTTACATAACACATATCCATTCTCCACCTGTGGTGCTTTGCTAGTCCACAGCGTGATGGCGTGAAGAAATCACGTTCCAACTATGAAAAAGTGTCCATTTCCAGACAGTCAATCACTCTACTCCACCTTCCAGATGGCAATCTTTCCATCATGTTTCCCAGCTCCGCTTAGGACGTACCGATCCTCGGCAGAGCAGAGCGTCGTCACCTTATCGTTGTGGCCTTGAAGCTCCTTCAGGACCTGGTAGCGTTCTGTGTCCAGGATGTAAATCTTCCCTTTGGTAGAACTGCGGCCAACACCGCCAACCCACACCTGGAGAGATGAAGGAGTGCACAGCCAGGATTAAAATGCATTTGTCGGTGACTGTTGTGTTTTATGCGTATGTGTGTGTGTGCATTAATACTGAATATTGACCTGGTTTTTAACTTTGATCATGCAGTAACATCCGGTGCAGTCCTGTAGAGCCACACGGTGGAATGGTTTACTAGTGTCCTTAATGTGCCAAACACACACTTCTCCTGAGTCCATACAAACACTCCACAGCTCCTCCCTCTGACAAACACAAAAACAAGTCCCACTCAAATGCACCAAAGAACCCCAAGATACCAGAGAGACTAACTCAAACTGTATGTGTGTGTGTGTGGTACCTCAGGTAACAGCAGCACAGAGCTGAATATAGCTGCAGATCCTCTTTGTTGTTCTGGCAGACTCAGTCGATGTTTCACTGAACCATTTCTCCAGACTTCCATTATATTCTCCCTGGAGCCTGGAGAGAAACACAGACAGAGATAATTCCATTTTCATAATCATCTCTCAGGTTTTTCAATACTCCAGCGAGAGTGTGAGACTCACAGCACCACAGCGTTCCATTACAGCCGGAAACTGAATGCAGACGGTCGCAGGAGAGGCGAAAGTACCTCTTTACCTGAAGGTGGTTTGACACACAATAGAAATCACAGTTATGAATAATTAACAGGAAAATAACTGGAAGAAGGGAAGCGTAGTCAGTAGGAGTATTCTGTCTAACAGTATTTAGCTTGCTGATGTATTTTGTACTTGACAAAACGATGAAGCAGAAAACCAATGTAAGACATCGTATAACATGTCTATAATATGTCAATATAATATAAGACATAGTTCACATCTCCCTCAGTCTAAAAAGTGTTGGTTTGAAACTGACCTCGAGTGTCGAGACGTCCCACACCATGACGCTTCCCTCTGCACTGCAGGAGTACGCCACCTTCTGGCTGAAAAACAAAGTCCTTTTAATATTACTCCAATCTAGAACTGATTGCCACTCACACACTGTAGCTAACACTTACTTCAGCTCAGTTAAATACATTATTTACCTGTGTGAAAGTTCAGTTATATAATTCAAAACTGTATTTACATAAAATAACATAAGTCTCTTTTCTTTGCTCAAAATAAGCAACAATGCATGATAAGGTCTGTTGTATTATTGTCCCATCACATAGGAGATGGCAATGTTAGTGTGTGCGTCACACTTCAAACTGAACAAGTTTTCTCCAAAAATGTTTAAAATAAGACTTTTTGTGGACGGCTTCAATGAAATTTATTGCTGAAAAATTATTTTTATTGGAGTTATGGCCCTTAATTCAAAATTTGCACTTGATTTTTATTTTAAATATCTATCATAAACGTTTTCTCTTCATTCAGAAATGTTCTCTTTTTACAAAAGTATGCATATTAGAAGTAGGGGATAATGATGACTATGTCTTCTTGTTATTTCTGTATTAAGACACTTTGGAGTGTATTATGGTCTTTTCACTATTTAATGTTTTTAAATGCACATTTGCTCCAAATATATGGAGAATGGAAACTTGCTGAAATGGTTTGTTCCATATCTGTGTGTGTGTGTGTGTGTGTGTGTGTGTGTTACCCGTATTTGTCCGTGTCAAGTGCTAATCCAGTGACCTCCGCCCTGTGTTCAGTTAGCTGTCTGTTACAGACCATGGCCAACATGCTGAAAATGTAGATAACGGAGTCCTCAGAGCCCATCCAGACCTGGTCCTTATCAACTCCCAGCATGCAGTTCTGAAAACAGTGAGACAGAAAGACACCAGGAGTTACACAGTTCTATAGAAGGTAACAACTGGGTTTCTACAAATATGAGAGCAATTTAAAACATTAAAGAAAATTTTTTGGATGGATAAAAGGAAAGTTATTATGTTCTCCTTCTGTTGAGGGGAGGCGACATAAGGGGTTTACTTGTAATCTACATACTTGTTCTAATATTTTCACTCATATGCTGTAAATGTAACGTCAGGACACTAGTTTCCTTTAAGAGAGTGGCTGTGGCTCCCTGGTGGCCTGTGAGGGTAGTGCAGGTAGAGGGGCCAGATGGTGCAAGAGGTCATTTAAATTACCATAAAATGTTTATGATTGAATATTCACATTTTCAGAAGTAATCAGAACTTATTAAACAATACAGAATTTTAATTATGTTTCATTCTTCATATATCTGGCATATTTTGAACTCCAATTCATATTTTTCTGAGTTACCTGTTTTCAATTTTGTGCACTATGTATGGCTATTTCATTTAACTTAGATTAGATTAGATTTTTAATAGAATTAATTTCTATTCTGTCATACATTTTTTGTTAGACATTTTTTGTTATAGAGCTATTTTATTTTGTGAACTTTTTTAAAATTTTTATTTAGCTATCGCTACTTTATTTTATTGAGTCTTTTATTTGATTTGATCAGGGAAGGAGGTAAAATGGAACGGTGGTGATCAGGAGAAGTGTGGCTCAGAACAGTTATGCAGCCTTTGAAAATCTTTTAGAACTTCCCAACAAGGAGGAAAAGCAGATTCCGATATCCATGGTAGGTGTCATCAAAGAGAACCTGCTAACCCCGAGGAAGCAACTCCTGATATGCTTCCCTGTGCTCAGCGAGAAGCAGAATCCTTTTGAATCCTAATGAGGATGCCATCGCAGATCTCAGTGCCAGGGAGCAGGACAGCCTTGTATAGTTATCTTGTGATACTGCTTTGAACCTGATCTTAACATGGAAGCATTCGGTGCATTTCTGGAGGCTGGTTTTACTCAGAATATACAGATCTGTCCATTAATGCACTGATGTTTCTGATGCTACCACTTAGCTCTGTAAAACTGTGTTTTCTTGTGGCTTTAAAGATAAACTACAGGGATAAACTGGACGTTGGACCTGATCTCTCCTTAAAGCTGACGTCCATTCAGCCAGACATTAAGACTATGACAGCTGCTATGCAATAACATCACCCTTCTCATTAAGTGAGTGGCTGGTGATGCAATGTAACATTACCAAGCATGTGATTCATTTCTAGTGTATTGAGACAAACTGTTGGCAGGTGGTCTCACAGAGACTGGAGTTCATCTTGTGTTAATGTGAATTTATGGATTTGTGAGAATGAGAACATTCTGATTTAAGGTTTGGGTGGGCTGCAGAAAAACTTCAGATTTCAAATTGGGCTGCTCCATTCTAAAATTTAAGAATTAATGTCTAATTATTTGCACAGGGCTTCATACATTTGGATTTCTATGAGCAGATAAATAAAAAGCAGATCTGAAATAATTACTTACATAATAGTCAATTGACATAATCAATAATTGATTTGGTTCTGGCTCCTAAATTTTGAGAATTTGCTGCTTTTCTTTGTCTTTGGTGATGGTATATTGATTATTTTTGCACTGCTGTTCAGACAAACAAAACATTTTAGGTTGTTACTTTGAGCTTTGGGGAATTTTGACATTTCTACAGTGGCAGAGAACTCAATGCATTGCATCATGGGAAAACACATAGTACGTGTCCCTGTGCTTGTTTTTTCTTAAGGTGCTGTGTGACCGTTTCACAGTTCTTTTCAATTTTATCTGACCTTTTTGGGGACCGAATGATTCACTAATTGACTGAACAAATAATCTACAGATTGATTAATCGTGACTCTATATATATATATATATATATATATATATATATATATATATATATATATATATATATATATATATATATATATATATATATATATATATTTATTTATTTATTTTTTTAAAGAATAGTGACAACATTCATTAGTTGCCGCCCTGGTAGAAGAAAGTGGGTTTTATCTACAGTAGGTCGAAGGTACATGTAGCAGGTATTTAAAAAAAGGAAGTAGATTCAGGTATGCATAATGATAAGCACCCAATGCAAGAGTTTGGGTTGAGTTTAATGTGGGGAGAATTCATTATGCAGTACTTAACTTGTCCACCAGGTGTTAACATTGTCTAATAAACTATAGCAAATATTCCATCAACAGTCGACACCACTACATCTAGTATCTTAGTCTGTTTTTATAGAGTCAGACTTACAGAGAACTATGAGGAGTTCTATTTTAATCATTCATCAGTAACCACCAAAGATGGTCCAGAGGTTCAGTGCATGACCTGATAGTGATCTGTGTGCAAACATTATGGTTGAGCCTTGAGAAAACACACCGTCTCTCTCTCTGACACACACACTAGTTAACATATTTCATGTGACTGTGACCTGCATGCTTGGAGTAGAGGTCAGTGATTAGCACAGTCTGGAGAGGTGAGGTGCCTTCAAACTTTACACTCATCCTCATTTACCGTGAACATTCTCACTTTCACCTACTTATTTTGTTATGAAAATTCAACAGAAAATGTTTTGGTCTTAAAAAGGAATTAAAACTATTCAAAACACATTGTACCCTTCCCCACAACATGTGCTTGCCAGTCTGGAGATAATACTGATGCTATCTGAAGTGTAGGAAAAGGAGAAATGAATAAACCTAAGGAAAAGCGTTTCATCTGTATCTGATGTCAGTGGGATGCATGTGCTGTTTATCTGTTGATTCTGTGTAGTGATGTGAAGCAGTCAAACATCGGGCAACTTTCAAAATACCAGGTCCACAACAACATTAGCAATGAGAGTAGCATCAGCTAGCATTACATTTTTTCCCCCCATACTGTGAGCAACATAATTGGTGTGTTTGTGTGTCTCTTGTGTGTCTTTGCTTTACCACTCTTGCATTTCCAACATGACAGGTGTTTGTGAGGGACCAGCTGGAGGCATCAAACACCATCACCTTCCCCCCACTCACAGACACCCACAACTGGCCTGAAATACACAAACACACACAGTATTTATCAGTTACTTCTCAATACCTTATCACAAACCTGTGGCCTACAACTGCAAGTGTTTACTCTACCAGGAGGCCAAGAAAATATACATCGGCTTGAATGTCAACGCTTAATGTTCCAAACTATTTTCCTACTGCCTGACTCCACAAGGGCTTCACCTAACGGTCAATTTCCTCCAACGTATTCGTTGCTATTTAAAAGCACCGCGGGTGGAAAAAAAAAAAAAAGAAGGTAACATCCTGTATTTGAAAGGAGGAGAGACGGAGAGGGACAGTGGGCCACAGAGGGGGAAGTATGATGTCAAAAGTGAGAGAAATACAGAGAGAGAAGGGTGTGGAAAGGAGAGAGGGGGGCAGTGGGAGTGAACAGGCCATATGCCAGGAATTCAATTCAGTGACCTATATTGAAACTAGAGTGGGAGCGAGGCAGAGAGGGAGGATCTGAATGGTTTGATTTGTTCTTTTCACCAGCAGAACTCCCAGAGAGCTCCCTGCAACAGAAGACCTAACAATGTCTGAATATGTGGGCGTCACTGGGTATGAGTGTCCATGAGTGTGTCAGTGCTGGGGCCGGTCCGCCACCAGCCGGGCATCTAAGTGGCCCCAGATGGTCTGTCCACTGAAGGCCACGGCTTTATAGCTCTTTTCAAAGCTGTTCGCTCTCAGTCTTCCTGCCATGCAATGCGCCAGTCTGTCTGCCCCTACAATAAACTCAAAGGACTCCACACGAAGGCGAAACAACAGTAGACAACTGTGTGTTTTAAAGACAAGTGTGATGACTTGGATTTCCTGATGGGAAGCAGACTAAAAGGAAAAATTATATAAAAAGTCAAACTCTTGACTTCCACAAGCTGCCAGCAACAGTGTCAGTGTTCCTTAAGGTAGGATTTTCTTTTCGCTTTCTTTAGCATTGTGAGATAGGGATTTTTTTTCACCATTTCCATCTATCCTGCATAAACTACCTGACTACCTGACTACCTGACTGATGATGGCATATACAGTAGCAAGGAAGAACCCATGAAGTTTTGGAGCTGAACTGGGTAAAGGTGTAGATTCAAGGAATTATTCCACTGCAAGATAAGGTTTTCTTAATGACTACTTGACAAATGACTATGAAAGAAGAAACCATCAAATGCTGGAATGGATCTAGATAAAGGGGCAGATCCATGAATCTTTTTCACTTCTGTTTTCTTCTGCATTCTTTCATTATGTTGCTTGGGTTATATTTCAGTGACAAACCCAGTACAGAGTAGTTTTGGTCAGGCAGTTATGATAGGGAACATTTTATTAGGTTGGGTACATAATTGGAATTTGTATAAGTATTATACAGTATTCTAATTTAGCATCGAGGAGAGGCTGCCCTTCATATACATTTTGAAGCTTTTGACTGACTTCCCTCTGAAAGCAGACTGAAGGAGGAAGTGCTGTAGAGACCCTTGATGAGTTTGTCTTGAAACAGAGTGAGAGGAAGCGAGATAACGAAAAAGCAAAGGTCGTGCATATGTATGTACGAGTCAGTGTATATGTCAGTGACTGTGTGTTGGCGTCACAGTTGAAACTCTGGATGGTGAAACTATGCTGCTAGAGAAAGAGAAACCTGACACCCGTCATTGCAGCGACGATATGAACACTGAGATTACTTGGTTACGGGACTCATGCAGGAGCAAAATGTGTGCGTGTTTGTACCTGGTGTGTACAGAAGCACATCTACAGCCTGAGGAGCAGCGAGTTCCAGCGAGGGGTTAATTTTGTGCTTCAGCGTCTCTGCTGTTGTCTTGGGAACCATCATCGGCACTAGGGACACACAAACCACTGTTAAAGAGAGGTAACAAACAGCAATAAAAATCTGTCATGAGTCATTAAGTTTCGAGATGGTCTCAGACCAGTTTTACCTTAGCGTCTATAGTACGTGAATTGGGGCCAAAACAGTGTACATTTTTTGTGTATCAAAGAATCAATGAAACATAATAAAAGCAAAATTCATTCATAATGCCTCCATATTAACGAAGTGGGTGGTTTTAATAGCACTCTAGATGTTGAAAGTAAACAAGACCAAAACCACAAAAATAACCATCACCATCCTCCTCTACCTTCCAACTTGATGCGGTCAAAGTGAGCCAGCTTCGAAGCAGCATAGATGGCCTTACTGGTCTGAAGGCTGCCCACTACCGCGTCCATTAACAAGGCATTGGTCAGAGCCTGCTGCATGTACTGGGGGTCCTGGAGAGCATGTTGCAAAAAGTAGTTAGAACAAATGCATCATAAAAGGCACAAACAAGGACTTCTAGATGTACTTATTGTAGAAGAGATGAGGTCTCTCTGATTTAAACATGTATAAAAAAAAACACAACAAAGACAATCACTTTCAAAAATGAATGTTAAAGCAAGTCTGGAAAAAAAGGATTCAGGCTGTGAATAGTGGTACAGGTTCATTTATGAATGTAGACAGGCTTTGATGAGACCATAATGCATTATGCTTCAGACAAGCTGGATGTACATGATGTACAGGACATATAAAAGAGAGAAATTAGAGTAACAATGGATTCACACAGGAAACACTCTCTTTGTTCAAGTGTGTGTATTTATCTGCATGAAAGCCTGATGGAATTTCAACCACACCTACAGAGGTCACTGAAGTTCACAATGAATGGAATGGACACACACACACACACACACACACACACACACACACACACACACACACACACACACACACACACACACACACACACACACACACACACACACACACACACACACACACACACACACACACACACACACACACACACACACACACACACACACACACACACACACACAACAATACCTAGGATAATGACCAGGTATGAGTAATAAAATCACATAATAACTCACCATAATATCTCATACATTTATTCATCTAATGTCTGATTCTCTTTTCTCAGACATGTAGTATATCCTGATTAGGGATGCACAGATACCAATACCAGTATGGGGTATCAGTCTGACACTCATGTACTCCTACTCTTAAAATTGCTCTGATACCACTGCACCTGATGCCACTATAAAACAGCGTAACATAAACGTCTGTTGGTTGAGCAGGTAGCCAGAGCAGGAGCAATGGCACCAGTGTGGAAATATTTTAATGTAAGTGATGATGGCAAAAGTGCTTCATCCCTAATCCTCATACTGGCACATCCACACACACACACCCCTCACACAGAGCTTTACCTTGTGTTGGTCAGCCATGTTGCGGCCAGCCCACATCTCTTTGACCATCAGGTTCCACAGTTCAGTCTCTGTTTTCAAATTGGCCTCGAACGCCTCCTTTCGGCCCCGAACACGCAGCTTTAGGCTGGGGATTCGCAGGAGCAAAAAGGGAGCAGAGGACACCTTCACCTCCTACAGAGAAAGAAAGGATCTAGATCATTATGCAGGAATATCAAATACATAAATTGCTGCACTGACAAAACGTATCCACATTTTTCAATTTCTGACTGAAAGCACTTTCTTTTCTCTCCTCACTTTAATAATGTCAAGAGGTTTTGTCTCACCTCTAAATCTCGGTACTGTGCCACCTCCACATATCCCGGTCGTCCATCAGTGAGCAGGAAGAGCCGCCGCTGAGTCATGGCGATCTTCCCCACACCACGACTCGTCTTGACGGAGGAGGACAGCTTGAACACACATTCACTGGGCTCAATGTGTTCCAGGACAGCTGCTGGCAAACACACCTGAAAATCACACAGGAACAAGTCAGCTGATTCACAGACTGAGGGGAATTCTTTCTATTGATATGGGCTTTCATTAGCATTGATATAGAATACTGCTGAATATATGTGTATGCTAAACAAATTCACCTCAGTTACCATGAGTCCCCCAAGGATTTATGGATTTAAGTATGATAACAACTCAAACACACACAAACTGAGCAGTACTACAGTAACACAGTTTGTGCAATGTTGGATAAAACTGCACAGGACTATGCATTAAACACCCTAAAATTTTACATAAGTCAAAACACTGTCTTTTTTTAATCTCAAATAACTAAAGTGAAAGAATGACTTGAAAACAGCAAATGCATTCGGTTTGCAGTTAACATAAGAAAAAAGTTGAAATGATTTATCAGTGAAATTGTTTTGCTGATTGCAAATGTTCGCTCACTCTTAGTCTGCTTTACGCAGAGCTCACATACTGGTTGGGTTGCCACTTTCTTAACACAAAAGACTTTCCAGATTTTCTACATTCAGCAGGGAGAACAAACACTCAGGTACGCTCTGACATTTGATTTTGCATAGTGGAGCTGCTGATACAGGGATCAGGTCAGCCTGGTGTCTCATCAGCTTTGGGAAATTGATCTCATATTGGTCTCTCATCACCCGCGTGTGCCTATCCAGACGCTGAGTTGTGACATGGGCCCTTCTTGGATGCTGCCTGTCATCTACAGAGGCTGTGGCCTGGCAGCGCTGGATTAATGCTATTACTATTATCGAATGATGACAACCAAACCTGTGCGCTTCAGCTCTATGGGATGATCCACCCTCTATCAGCCCTTCAAGGCGTGTGAAGACGTGGCATGGTTATGGTCTACAAAAAAACGTCACACTCTATATTCTTTGAGAGCCGAATAGGCAAACAGACCTCCTGTGCCTCGGCCTCAGTCTCCTTCCAGATGGTGTAGAAGACTCTAAACAACTCTGGGCCAACCTGCTTCTGTTGACCTGCAGCAAATAAACACAGAATTTCAAAATGAGGATGACTTGTGACACGGAGTTAAAAAATATATTATTATAAAATATATTTTGATCTTCATTTGCCCAGAAGTGGTCGACTGAACAACTTTCTAAAGAAACCCAGCTTCGTTCTCTCGGGCACACATTAACATATTGTTGACGAGGATCACTGTTTCTTTTTCTGAGGCCAGAATGCCTTATAGTTGGGGTTTATCATCCTCAATGTATTACAACAATGACTGCATACAGTGCAGAGTCTGGACTTTACATCTCATAAAGACACATCCCACTGTTATAGGCCTCTGAGCAACATTAAAGTCACAGAAGCCTTTCTTTTTGGGATTTCATACAGCAAAACTAGTATTTTAACTCATGTATATCACATATTGAATGTATCATAGCTGATTATGGAGAAGTAGTAGAAATACACAAAACAAGAAATAAAGAATGAGCAGTGGACAAGCTCTTGTTTGAAAGTTAGATTATAGAAGCAAGACACACTGAAATTCTGTTTCATTATGACTTAAAATAACCTTAGTAGGAAAAGACCTCCACATTTTCCTAAATATCTATTTATCCCCATCTTGAATGAAAAAAATTCCACCTCATGAATTTTGTATGTTGGATTTTTGGAGCTGATTATTTTAGTTTTGATTCACTGAAACCAGATATCCAACATGCCGAGTTCTATTTTACCAGTGAGGGTCAGAAGAGGCAAGGAAAACTTGATGTTTGCTCATTATACCCAAGAGGACGTAAAAGCCTTGTTCCAATAACATAATGTGGAAAGCAAGATAAGCTCCAACTCTAAACTTTCTTCCTGATGAAAGATTTCCAGCATGCAATTTTTGGCAGCTTTTTAAAAAATACCTTCTCTCTCCCTTAGCTAACTCCCTTAGCTCAAAATCACATAACTCGATCCATATGCTCTTGACTCAAATTTATTTTCTTCGCATTCCTGTTTACTCTCAGTCTGAGAGTACAGGAATGTTTCAGGTCATGAAAGCGCTTATATTGGCTGCTCGAAATTTTAACTGTGGTGCTCAATTCTTCTCAGAGTGAGAGCATAATCCATAATATAATAAATTATTATATAATTGTAATTTAATGCCATTGGTTACCAAAGGGATTAACAGCAAGTTATGTAGCTATTTTCATAATAACATGCATCTTTTAAATTCACCATTAGCCACCAGGCAAAGGCCACTAAATGAACGCTGGAGCCCTGGTTACACCTATGACACCAAACATGCGTGGAAAACTCTCCTTCAAGAGGACGTGAGGTAATTATTAACCGAAGGAGTAAATGTTGCTCCGGAAAAAGGGAGGAGGAGAGGTTTAGCAGAATATTTTGTGTGCGTGTGTGTGCATGCTGAAGCAGCCAAACATGGTGGAGCTTGTGAGAAAAGTTCTACAGGACGGCCTGTTTAATGGGAAATCACCTGAGCTGCTCTTTCAAGTGCATTTTCTATCTGTAGAAACAGATGTGTACATGTATGTATTTGCAGTACAGGACATTATTTACCTACAGTTAGAGCATCAAACAGTCTATGTATGGTTCCTTGGTCTTTTACGATGCCTGACTCCTGGATGCATTTAACAAACTCCTCCAGCTGCATGTATTTTTTGGGCAGCTGGAAGCGCTTCACTGCAGCTTCCTCGTGCCCATGGTTGTGGTGCGCACGTTCCCGCTCCTGATCCCTCTTAACCCGACTGATGAGCCGTATAATTTCCGGCCGTCTGTCCGCCTGTAGAAATATTTTTGTCTATCATTACAGTGCTAATCAGTATGGTCACTTTGGTTTCTATGCTAGACGATATCTACAGTTATGTACACCTTAGTAAAATACTGTATGGTTAAACTCATGATTATAGATTATGTCCTGATTCATCAAAGACTGACCTGTAATCGTTCCGCCTCTGGCAAAGAGTCAACCAGTGACTTAACCATCTGAGAAGGGAAGATTTCTGAGTCAGTCTTATAAAGACTCTGGAAGTCCTCCAGTGCATCCAGTCGCCTGTTGGACACCGTGTTTACCAAACCACGCAGGTAGTGGTACCTGGAGGGACAGATATTGACAAGATTGGATCATTTCAATGTAACATTGAACCCTCACATGTATGTCTAATTTAATTTTAGTGATTACATCAGACAAACCAAAGGTTATTTGTAAACTAGGTGCCTTTTTGAAGATTGTTCTTGCTTTGTTTAAGTAATGTCCCCATTGTAGGACCAATATAGGATTATCTTATCTTAATATTTATTGTACGTGGCCATACCTTGTGCTAATGTTTTGTTATTGATTTATGTTGTTTGGTCCCAAATCACATTAATAAAAAGTGAAAGTGGAAAAGTAAAATTAATCAGAGTTAGTGTCACATACAAATAAACACATCAGCACAACTAATGTGCCAGATATACTTGTATACCATATACTATATAAAGTTTTTCAGCAAAATAATACATTTCTAAAACCTGATTCTTTCTACATAAAACACAACATTTCTCCTCTCTCTATCAGGATCTTCTCCTTACAGTACCTGGCCAGCAGAGCAGACTCCTGAGGTGGTGTAGTGTTTATAGCCTTCGCAAGGGAAGCAACCATGTCAGAGTAATAGTTCTGGACGTAATGATAGGCCAATGGAGGGGGGAAGTCTGGGAGGCGGAAAACCTTCACCACTTTCTGGGGAAACTTCAACCCTGGGAGATGATAAAAGAAATTAGAAACAGGTGGACTCTTACAATGAATCCCTTTCCTCCACCAGTGCTGACCAGTATCAGGAGTCATCTTCCTGAGAGAGGCCGGTCTGTTGGAGCTGGTGGTAGTCACGGTGTCACTGGTAGAATGCTCCAGGTTAGGCAGGCTGGCTCCCAGTTTCTTGCTCAGTCTGTCATCGGGACTGGTGTAGCTTCTGTAGCCAGTCTTTGACAAGTCAGACATGAGAGGACGTCGAGGAGACTCCGTCATTGCACGGTTCCTGGAGAAAGACGAGGAGGAGGAGGCGGATGTTGAGGCATCAGTTTAATCACATACAGGTAACCCCATTTTATGGAGGGCAAGCCATGCAATAAACTCAAATGATAATTAATAATAATAAACTCATGTTCATAGCTATGGAGACATCACCCATTCCAGTTATTGACTAGGTGGGTGTTTTTTTTTTTATCATTGGAAGGTTTCTTTTGTTTGTTAAGCAACTTTATGCTTCCTTATTTCTCAAACACATTTCTCTCTCACTCAATACATAGAGGCAGAAATGTTTTTTTTTTAAATGGAAACTGTATTCTGGTTTTAGGGCTGCAACTAATAATTATTTTCATTATCAATTAATCTAATCATTTTCACACACAATCAATCAATCAATTACTTGAATAAAAAGTGGTGTATTCAGTGGTGTATTGTTTTGTTCAACTGCTTAAAACCAATAATACATTAATTAGTCACATAAAACAAAGAAAAGGAGCAAAATCCCCATTTGAAAAGTTTTGAATCAGCAAATGTTTGGACTTTTTGCTTAAAAGGTCACTCAAACTATCATCAATAGAGCAAATTGCAAATTAATTTTCTGTTAATCAAGTAATTATTTCAGCTCCACCAGGTTTAGCAAAAGTAATTTTGAGGCAGCCCAGGAATCAGTAGCAGGCTAAGGGCTGGGTTATGCTAGAGAAGAACTAGGTCATCCAACATGATGTCCTTGTTGGCCTAGTTTATAGCCACAGTTGAAGGTGGGGTGAAATATAAGCTGTGTCACTGCACATGGTCGCACTAAAATTGAAAGAAAAAGTTGTGTAACTCGTTAAAAAGGCCGCTGTTCAAAACAAAGCTCCCGCAGTTTTGGAACATTACAGAATTTGCAGGACTACTATCATTTCACTTAGCTTGCACTGAAATTCTTGGTGTTGCCTGGCTGCAGCTGTCCCTCATTTATTACATCATACCTGTGTACATGGTCACGCGTGTTCTGCTCCATGCGGCTGAAGGTGTTCCATTTCCTGTTTAGCCTGTCTCGCAGGAACGAGTGGAAAATATGAGTGTCTAATACCTGTAAACAACAAATACAACAAAGGGAGACATACCTTGTCAGGTTATCTGAGTGTTCTGTGTATGTCAGTGTATATAGAGTACTGTGAAAAAGTCTTTGACCCCCTGAACTTATTAGCAAGTTGTGCCACCTTTAGCAACAACAATCACAACCAAATGCTTCCGATAACTGGAGATCAGTCCCTCCATTGCACTGCCACCTCCATGCTTGACCATAGATATGTTCTTTTTCTTGAATGCTGTGTTTGGTTTACGTCAGATGTAAAGGGACTACCTCTGAGGGTCATTAAAGATGTTTTGTGGCAGAATTCAGACGAGCCTTAATCTTCCTCTGGGTTAGCAGTAGCTTTCATCTCACCACTCTCCAATAGGTGCCATTTTTGCCCAGAATCTTTGGAATAGTGGAGACACTGACCTTTATGAGGTGAGAGAGGTCTGCAGTTCATTGGATGTTTTCTTTGGATCATTTGCGACTTCCTGAATGAGCCTTCGCTGTGCTCTTGAGGAATTTTGGAAGGTTGGCCACTTTTGGTAAGGTTCACTATTGTTCCAAGTCTTCTCCATTTGTAGATCATGAGTCTCACCATGGATGTGTGGAGTCCCAGAGCCTTAGAAGTAGCTTTGTAACCCTTCCCAAACTCATGCATTTCAATCACCTTCTTTCTTATCTCTTCTGGATTTTTTTTTTTGGGCATTGTGTCCTACTGGTGAGACCTACCCCACTTCATGCCTCTGAAAATGGTCTATTTAAGTAATGGGTTGATTGAACAAGGCTTGTAGTAATCAGACCTGGGTATGTCTAGTCCAGCTGCAATCAGTTATTAATGCAGTTTGGTGGTTATTTGTATTTAGTTTCTGAGGGGGGTAAATACCTTTTCACACTAGTGATTTAGGTATTGGATAACCTTTTACCTTATTAAAGAAACATCATTTCAAAACTTACACTTTGTGTTTACTCAGGTTGCCTTTGTTTTATGTTAATTTTTTTGAGGATTTGACACTGTTTAGTATGAGATACATACAAAAATAATATAAATCAGGAGAGGGTCCAACACTTTTTCACAGCACTGTACTGTAAATGTGTGAGCGTACCTTCTTGTAAAAGGACTGGTCTGCCGGCTCCCTGGTCCTCAGGAACTCCTCACTGTTAAAAACTCTGTGTTCATGATTTAAAAAGTCCTGGACACCTCTGGCAAAGGACCAGTTTGATGAGACATACAGACAGAAACAGAAAAAAACGAAATGTTTAAATAACAAACGAAGCAGTCTATTTCCCAGAGTCACACAGCTGTCAGCGGTACAGAAAACCATACCCCACATACACACAAGGAGCGTTACCTGAAGATGTTGACCACTAATTCCAGGGTAATGTTTTGTATCTGTGTGTTGAGACGTCTCTGCCAGTCTCTGCGTTGGGATCGTAGAGCATTAGCATCTGTGCTCGCTCCAAGGTGACACAGCTCCAAGTCATAGTGGAGCTGGAGACACTCTGCCCTGCACACACAGACACTAAGTATGTAACGGCCATGCAGGACTTTGATTTAATTCCCATCTTAAACTTGATTTAGCATGAATTTTGGGGATAGATTTTTAGTTCTAAATCTGTTCAAGCTTTGTTAGAAGCTGAGGCTCTACTGTTACACCATCTACAAAGCCTCACTGCCAAAATGATTTCTTGTACACTGTTAATCTCTCACCCCTTTAACACGAGGTGGGACTTCTGCGCCTTTATTGCTTCTCACTGTTCTGTAAAAATCTTGCAAAGGTGTAATGGGGTCATTGTTGTTCGGCCTCTGGGCCTGCAGCAGAGGTGGTAACGGTGCCAAATTGATGTCTGCTTAAAGTGAGCTAGTCGGCGAGAAGGTAAGAGAGGATGGACGTGTCATTTATTGACAATTTATGATGAGGAAGATTCAGAACCAGAAGATTTAAATAGCAGCTAGTAGCAGTTAGCAGCTAACTAATAGGGATAGCATGAGGTCTAAGAGCTCCTTAGCCACTGAGCAGAGGACAAGATCAACTGCTATGTAACAGCGAAGGTAAATGATGGTTGTTGCTGTGTTATTTTGTGTTTTACAAAGGGTTGATGAACACTCATTAAAACGTCACACCAGACGCCGACGCTGCTGTATTTACATGCCCCTTTTTCCTTGCACACACCAGAGCAGTGTTACGCCGCCGTTGTTTTGATCAGTGTAAATAAACAAAGGCGGCATAGAGAAGAGTTTTCGCTGTGGCGGTATTGAGCGACCTCTGTGTAAAAAGGGATGCATAGTGTTTCCGCAAGTGGATGTGTTTGTTTATTTGACAGTGTCATTCAAGTAAAACAAACTAAAAAAAACAGAATTACCCAGAATTCTGAATTAACAGCCAGCAGTTTTGGCGTGTGTGAGAGTGTGTTACCTTGACATAAAGCTCTCAGCTGCAGCCAGAGGGATAGCTGGTAGGTCAATGGTTTCAGACCATGACGACTGAATGATTCCATCATCGATGTTCACCAGGATTAGTTCCTCTGTCTCCTTTATATACACAAGAAGATGCACACACGTAATGTAGGTACAATGGGTACAATTCATTGCAACACAGTCTGAACGCACCCTGTTCTGTTAGACCCACACACAGCTACTGTTAAATATGTGACGTGAGTGTGGTGATGTAATGACCCCCCATTTAAAACCACTTGCAGTGACAATCTGTCTCACACACACACACACAATAAGGTGAACAAGGTTACACAGTTATGTTTATAATGTTGATGCTATTGTAGATATATCACTGCTGTTAGTGTTGTTTTTGTTGTTGTTCCTGTTGTTTGTTTTGCTGTTATTGTGGTTGTCTCCCTTGATTATTTCAGATAATAACTCGATATCAACTCCAATCATCTTGGGTTAGAATGGTCCGATTTGCTAAATTTACAGACAGCGAGAGAGCCAGGATCTTAATCCCTGGTGTTGATGAGAGGAGAGATGGTGAAGTTGCACTCACTGCAGCAACCTCTTCAAAGTGGCTGATGTGACAGCCCATCAGGAAGGCTGTAGGAGCCATGAGAAAGTCTAGCATTCCTCTAGACAAGACAGGAACGTAGGGCTGCTGCCAAGACAGAGGCTGGAAGAGATGACAGAAGGGAGATGACAAGACAGAAGGATGCATCACAATATTTCGTCAGAGTACAATATAATTAAAGCACGTGTAAGACACACTCCTCCACTGACCTGCAGGTAGAGCAGCAAACTCTCTGCGACCAAAGTGAGTCTGGCCCAGTCAGTGGAGAAGAATACCAGCCTTTGCTCTTGAAGGAGGCAGGAAAGCACCTAGAGGGAGGAAAGCCTCAGAGGGTTAACTGAACGCTTACTTTTTATGATCACAATGTACTTTATGATGTGCTTTACAATACCCCTAACAAGAAGCAGTATAAGTAAGAAGAATTTGTGAGTGTAACAAATTTACCGTACAGTAAAAGTAGCATTTTATGACTAAATACATGTGACATGCTGTTATGACTTATTCTAAAGTTTATATGCCATATAATACCAGTGTCTCTGAGATGCATTACCTGGAGCAGTGTTGTATGGGGGAAACAGAGGAAAGGTAGATGCATGTCAATGTCTATAACAGGTCTGTCCTGATCCTCTCTTGATGGAAGAACCACTTGGAGGGGCCGGAGGCTGAAGGACTAACAGACACAGACACACACAAACACATTACTGTAAAGAAAACTTGAAATTGGTCACACAGAGAGATAAACGTATATAGAGTGCAAACTAAGATAAGACAGGCAGACAGAGGTGGCATGACAGAGGGAGAAATTGTTTTCTGACCACATGTAGTTGTCCAGGAGGTGGTAAAGGGACCAGGGACAGCTTGGCTGAAAATTCCTTTATTATCTCCTCAATGTCAGACTGCCTTGCTGGTCGCAACTGGACCAGGAGACTGAGATGGTGGAATTTAGTGTTGGAGATATAAAGAAAAGGTTTAACTTTTAATCAGGTCACCATAACTAAGGCCAGGTTATCCATCAGCTTTCTGAATTTAATAGAAATGCTTACCATGACAAGCAGTCTCTCAGAGCGTTGTAATAGGGGAACTTTGAGATGATGCACACAGCAAAGGGTGCATAAAGACGGGACTTTGATAAATTCGACCTGTGGCCATTCTGGACAGCACTTTCCCGAGAGGACTGACAAGAGTACACAGCCAATGAGAAACAACTCATTCAATGGAGTCAACATGGTTTTTTTCCTGTTTGTGCAAGAGTGTTTGTACCTGCACAGGCCTGTAGTACTGCACAACAACTCCATGGGTTCGGTTCCCAAAAAGGTCAGTGAAAACCAGGAAGTGATAATTGTCTTCTCTCTGTTCGTTGGCGAGCTGAAGACCACCTAGCCGATCGGAAAACAAGAAGTCTCAAGATATGCCAGTGTGCAGTGTTGAGTTGTTCAGCTTTCATAACATATACTGTAGGAGTTACATTCACATCAACATCCAAGGCGTGGGGGGTGCAGATAGCGCAGTGGTTAGGGCACACGGCCCATGTACCGAGGCTATAGTCCTCTAGCGGTCGGCGCGGGTTCGATTTGCCGCGCCTATTTGCCGCATGTCTTCCCCCCACTCTCTCTCCCACATTTCCTGTCACCTCTTCGGCTGGCCAAGGCGTAATGAATTAAGTATGAAGATAGGGAAATGGGAAACTATGAATCTGACTCTGAGTTTCATGATAAGAGTGATGAATGAACATGTCTCAAATCAGCCAAAATACATTATTTAAACTATATAAAACACATAATTAACGGATATAGTGTTATATTCTGAATTAATATTTTTTTAGTCTTTGCACGACCGATTCTAAAATCATAACTGAGTTGACATCATGTCTATTTCTACCACCCAAATAACACAAACACAGCATTACATACCTAAAAGAAAATGCTTCATATCAAATCCAAAGCAGAGGAAAACAGACCAAAAGCAAAATTGTGCAAATATCCATGGAAGACAATAATTATACCCTCTATTAAATCCCTTTTCAAAACTCACTCTTATATTGTGGTTTTTTTCTCAACTGATAAAATATGCTGTAATTATATAAATAATTTCATCTTGTTTAACATTTTATGTTTTTTTCTACTTTTAATTAGGGATGACAGAGTGAGGATATTTTACCACAACGAGACAATGAGGTGTATAAACAGAGGTTCTGTAGTGTCGTTTACATGGAAAACTTGTAACCATGGCTAAGTTGTCATTGTAATGTAAGACAATGCATAATCTACAATGTCGATAAGCAATATATTAATTCATGATGGTAGCTACTGAGCCAGCATAGCAAGACAAAAACTCAAATTTAAGTTCTCTGGACTATAGCTGTTCTGGTGCCAAACTGGCAAGATGGTGATCTGTGATCCTGAAAGTGCTGCAACATCAATCTCATCATGACATTATCTGGTTAGGTCAGTGTTTGAACATGTAATACAATGCACTTAAAAAGTGAGTAATGCATACCAGGCAAATAAAAGCCTTGTTGCTCAAGTTACAGTCACCAAAAACACAGACTGTTGTATTTAATGAACAAATAGATGTGTGTTATTCAATTCAAAACAGGGTGATGTTTAGTTTATGACAGAGGACACACACTATACCAGGGAAGCAGAGCTGTGGCAAGGCGATGAGGTCCAGATCCTTTGGAACACTGATGTCCTCTGTCACTGAGGACACATCTGTACGGCTGGTTGCTTCTCCATTGGGCAACACCTCTGCAGGACGATCTCGTCTCTTCTGCAAACAAGCAGAGACGCAACAGATGTGGATTTTGTTCTCAATGTGATCTGACGAGCCCAGTTGTTTATCCAAATGTAATGTTTTAGAGCAGAATAACAGAAAAGAAATCGTCCTCCAAAAACCAAAACTCTCTCACATTCACCGTGACTTTATGAAATTGCATTTAAAGTTTCTCGTAAAAACATTTTGTTTACCTTCTTGATGAAGCTCCTCCTCCTCTGGACACGGCTGAAAGCTGGGCCAATCGAGTTGGTCTCCTTGGAAACAAAGGGCGGGGCATGGACCTGCAGTATCTCGGCTTCCAGCAGGGGGAGTTCTGTTGACTCACTCTGCTGATGCTGATATGACAAAGTTGGGATATATTTTTTTTAGAGATGTCAGTTTGACAACCAAGAGGCCAATGTACACATCAACAGCAAACAAAAAAAAACTATTTTACTTTCTTAATAACTTACTCTGTAAACTGTGCCATCAACTTTAGATTAAAGTGTAAGTGAACATGTGAGGAATGATTGAATATTGACTGTACGTATATTAAGAATTGCCTTCTCTACTACAATGGCACCCAGGTACCCAGGTAAAGTACTGAGGAATGCTTCAGTGATTCGGAAAACTCAGGTGTGAGTCAGAGTAAGTGAAATACAGATGATGCCTTGGTGGAGTCTATGTTTACACAAAAAGCATACAAAGTGTAACTGTTTTCAACACCTGCTAGGTTGCAAACTTTTTGTGACTTTCTTATTTGATAGGTTCCACATGGTTTACTCTGTTTCTTTATGAGTATCTACATGTATATACAGTATATATTCATATACCTGGTATAGGTCTCGAAGCTTATCACTGGGGGCTCCGACCACTATACACGCCTCCAGCAGTCCGGACGGGAGCTCTGCCATCCCACAGACTGCCAGAAACACACACACACACACACACAGAGTACATTTAGCTTTTTCTATACCATTTGCACTGACGTAGCTATTTCTGCAATATCTCTGGTTATATTAGGTAATTGCAGGAAATGTCGCCAATCTAAGATGTAAATTTCAATTCCTTGTTTATTTGAATCAGACGATGTGATCCAGTTGTTTTAGCTATGAAGCATTTCTTCACAGAATTTCCAGGATTTATGATTCATGATAAATGATGATGATGCGGGCATGTATGAACATGCCCGCATCATCATCATTTATGAGAACTAAAGCACCCTGAGATGTTGCAGGCTGCTCACCCTCACCTCCAAGCATACACGAAGACACAAAGGAATCCATAAGTAACAAAGGAAAGTACACAAACACTTTGTGGTGTTGGTGTGTGCGGCGTTACCTGAAGTAAGCTTTTTACAAACAACCTTTTTGATTTATTTATCCTCCAGACTTCTGTATGCTTGTGTCTTGGAAGGCAGACTTCAGATTTCAGTTATTATGTCCAGTTCTCAAAGGAATGAGGACCAGCTTTTGTCCTCCACATTAGCTGATGATTGTTGCATGGGCCCTCTGCCTTAAAACCTACATTCAGACATGGCTCACCAGCAATATAAATGTATGAAAAAATCAGTAAAATGCAGCACTGGCTCGATGAAAACGAGCAGAAAATTAAGTCTTAAAGCATGAAGCAACACGTACACAACTCTTTTCTCACAACTTCCAACAGATGTGAGCAAACACAGACATGAGGGAATACAGAGACACAAAGACACACCCATAAACTTCTAAGTCTCTCTCTCACACACACACACACAGCAGAAGTTAGGTTGCTGTTGCGGTAAACCAGTTTAGTCATCAGAAGACAGGAAACCAAGTTACCGTAACTGTATAGAATAAACATCTGATTTGCATTAGTTGCAGCTGCATGCTGTCTCTCACTCTCCTCCTCCATTCCCTCCCCCTCTTTTATGTCCCATATTTTTCCTATTTAATCTACTTTCAACCTTTTTTTTTTTATCCCATATTTGTTATCTATTTTTGTCCTCTTCTTGATTTTGCAATCTTCTCTTATTTTTTTCAGCTTCAACACACTTTTTTTTCTTTCCCTCAGTCTTTAGGCCATTCCAGCCGCTGACTAACTACCCTGCTGTGTCACGGAAACATATGCACGCAGGCTTAAGTAATTTATTCCCTGACAAACACCTAACTTTAGAAAGACTGTGCATGAGTGTGTGTTTACACTTCTCATAGAGTCAACCAATGAAGCGGCGTTGCAGTCGTTTTATAACCACCAACACATGAACTGGTGGGTCTCTTGCATACACACACTCAAACACTTAATGCAGATGAGACTGAGACAGACAGGAGGGAAAACATAATAGAATCACAGGTCATATTGTGTGGCTCTCTTAATAAAAATCAGTGCTTGTGTTTCATTTTGTCATTCTACACTGATTACAAAAGAAAAACAACACAGATTGGAATAACGCCACCATGCATCGAGTACCATATAATAATATAGTAAAGACATGAGTGAGTTTAGGTTTTAGAGGGTATGTTCCATGCAGACATCCATAAGGTCACAAGCAGGTTTGTCTTCATACATTTCTGGAAGGAACCAGCTTTGAGGTAGACAGCAACAATTTCATCAAGCAGTAGATAACAAGCTATTTCGTAACTCACTGAAAAAACATATGGAAGTGGTTTTGAGAAGTAACACACATTTCAAGTTTCCAAACTTTGCAATAACATAGCGTTTGTAAATGGGCGCAATCCCATGTGCAATAAATGGGTCAATGACTTTATTGACCCATTAGTTTTTTGTTAACTCTATTGTGCACAAATCAGGCTTCCATTTTTTTATTTTTTTTGGTTCAAACACATTAGCAATGCTAGAATTTTAACAGCATGTTCACAACTGTTTACTGAGCTGTTCTGGTACACAAAAACAGTGTATACTCTTAAAATGGGTACCAGCTAACATTGACTAGCTTTTGGCTAGGAAAACTAATCATTAAAAACGTTTTAAAATTAAAAGTGAGGAAACAGAAGTAGGAATTTAATGTCTGACAACATTACTTTCTTTCTTGTCAGTTTGTAACACAGTGGACTAAAAACTACTTTATAATCACTCATTTGCCAATATTTAAATAACTTAGTCACTAAAAATGAACATGTGGCTGAAATAATTTGGAGCATGATCATTTTCACTAAATCATGCAGCTGTTTTTAATTAATTTAAGGTACCTCTACGTGTATAAAAACGTCAGTAAACCAAGCTAGCTGTCTCCAACTTCAATCTTACGGTAGAACATTATAGTTGACATCATGGTAAAGTTACGTAGAGTACTTGACTGACTTGACGATGCCAGTCGAGCAACATTCTTGACTCGCCGAGACTAAAATGTAAGACTGACCTTAATTTAGTCCATTATTTCCACTGGCAGACGGTAATGTTACGCAGATGAGAAGTTAGCTAGCTCCAGCTCACTGTCATGAATGTGTTAAGTGTAACGTTGAACGATGTGGTGACTTCGGCTTGGTCTCTACCACAGTGCTCTGATTCCACAGTTCTCATGCACGCACACACTGTGGTTTACCGCTGCTCTGTCAAACAGAGAGGAGTGACTACCTGAGATTGACTTCCTGTGTGCTAAATTTCAAAATAAAAGTTTTCCTCTTTTTTTGGTTCAGGGGATGATGAATGAAGGGAACCATTGAATCACCATGGCGTCATCTGCTGTGTGTTTTGATGTAGTGCAACATGTAAAATAATAAAAAATGCATTCATGCAGGGGCATTGCTTGATATAAAGCTCCTTGGGGTACAGGGCGTCATTACTCAACCTGTCTGTTGATATATAAAAAGTGCTATACAATGAGCTGCACAAGTTACCTTCATTTAGCCCACTATTAATGCCAGTAGCATCCAGCAGTGATGCTGCTGCTGAAACTTAAACAATTAATGGTATTAATCAGTATGAAACTATTTATTTCATCATATATTTAAACATTCTCAACGTGGCATATGGCTTTTTTTAGCGTTAAGTCACACCCTGCATATTTAAATACTGTAATGACAAAACCAGCTAAAGTTATTAAACTAGATCACATTTGTATTCCTTTGCTTTCTGGAATAATGATCATTAATAAGAACAATTTCAGAGCAAAAACATTTCAAGCAGTCAATCATTTCATGACTTGAGTCAACAATTTCAAAGAAAAGATATAGGTATGAATGTATAATCTCAAAGTACACAAAGTATTCCCCAGCAGTTTGGACTTGGTGTTAGGCATGAGACCCACTGTCATGCCCAACACCAAGTCCAAACTGAGTTTTTTCATTTTGTCAGTCATCTATTTTTCAATTTGGCACAGCAGTCTGTGACTAACCTTATTGACTCAAGTTCCTCTTTCTCAACTTGACCAAATGCTCAGTTAGACAAATGAAGATATTTTGAGGCTATGCATCTGTGGCAAATATGATGATCTGTATATATTGTTATTCTCTCTTAAAAACCTTTCCACGCTCCAACACGCATTGTGGAGACAATGATGCCACTTTCAAGAAGCAGAATAAAGTGTCAGTTCATGTTCATGTCGACACATTTCAGAATTACTGTACAATAGAGTGGGCTATTTTCTTCTTCTATCACTATTCTGAGCAGCCGTGATCGTATAGTGGTTAGTACTCTGTGTTGTGGCCGCAGCAACCCCGGTTCGAGTCCGGGTCACGGCAGTATATTGTCAATTTTAAAGAAAATGCAGTGCATGCTGTGGCTTATATTCTAGTCTCATCGCTATCCGGGTCAACATCAGGATCCAGAGTTTTATTCTTCACCATTTTATTTTATTTTATCTGAATAAATCTCGATCAGAATTATAATTTTTTAAGTCAACGATGATGTGACTCAGATAAAGATTTATTATAAGCTTTTTGTGACAAGTGAAGATGTACACTGTATGTAGACAGTGTACACTGGAACTCTGATCAAAGGCCTCATCACCCTACATTTTAGAGCTGAGGTCAGAGACAACCGGGATTAATTCTAGAATAAATCACAACACTAACATGACCTATAGTATTATCTTTTCTTCTTTTTTTCTTCTTCTTTTTTTTTTTTTTTACTTTCCACGGTTCGACGTGCGTTGTGGAAAATCTGCCACTTCCAAGGAGCAGATTAGGCTCAGTTCATATTTACGCCAATATATATTCGGAATTTCTAATCACCGTACACGACCGTACTTTCTGCGTCTGTATGCAGTCGGTCGAGGCAATAGTGAGCCGTGATCGTATAGTGGTCAGTACTCTGCGTTGTGGCCGCAGCAACCCCGGTTCGAATCCGGGTCACGGCAGCTTTTACAAACTGCTGTGACTGACACCCAAAAGTGCAGAGGCAGTTTTATGTATGCGTAGTTAAAGCTAAATCAATCATAACACCAACACCATCCACACTGATGTTTATAATGCTGAGCTTCTCTTGAAACTGTGTAAGAGAGTCGATGAATCTAGTTTTTTTAAAGATGCAATTTGTAGCGCTTTAATTTAATTGCACCATACTGACATGTTTCTATTATTGTTTCCGCCTGTAAATGAGAATACCAGATTCGCCTTATGTGATGATAAAGTCTCAACAAAGATTGAACACTCTAACTTTCATGTTAGCGAGGGTGCAGGATTTATTTGTAATGGACTCCATACATTTTTGCCACGTGTAGCGTGTGTTTTTCTTGGTGTTTTTTCTCTCAAGCCCAAAATATAACGTTACCCCGTTGTTTGGCAGCCGTGATCGTATAGTGGTTAGTACTCTGCGTTGTGGCCGCAGCAACCCCGGTTCGAATCCGGGTCACGGCAGTGTTTTTCGGCACAGGAACTGGCGCGTGAACGTAGAGATGACATGTTTGATAAGGAACAATACTCTTATTTCAACCAAATGATATGACGGATCTGTTTTCCATGGATATTCACTATTATACATGATTATATTTACAGATTGGTGGCAGTGTCATGTCTCTACCCCTCTCCGTTACACTGCCGCTCTCCAAATATTTTTCTCTCCCAGATCCAGATTATGATAGTGGAAATTACTGAGTTGTCCATGCCTGGGCATTTTTTATTTTTTATTTTTACTGGCCCATTATTATTTTTCATGATATTGGCAAATTGTTATGTTTTTTAAAGCTCTATCCCACAATGCTTAAGAAAGTGGAAAAGTGATCCAGAGTCTACCAGATCTGCTACAAAATTTTATTTTGTGGTGTGACAGTGGGATATAGTTAATGGAAAGGTGTCTGAGAATGTCTGTGAAGGACGTGAACAGTCAGTATCAGCAGGAACAGTCCGCTTCAATTACATAGAGATTGATATTATAGCAGGGTTGCAGTGCATGATCCCTTCCTTAAAAAGATTAATGCACTATGTACATTTGAGACTTCAGCGGTGCAAAAGGTACTGGTGCAATGAGATGTGGAAAAGGGGATATGGTCAGATGAGTCATCTATCTTTCACCATAATTGGGCGATCCCTTATGTGGCGTACACCAAGAGACCAGTACGGGCCTAGATGATTGACATATCTGAGGGGATTTTGCTGGCAAAGTTTAGGACATCTTGTGCGGTTAAAGGGAACGGTCAATTCAAATCAACATAAAGTTGTTGAGTGATCACTTTTATCTTTTTATGAAACATTTCTATCCTCATTGGAATGGACCGAAATGTCTAAATTTATAGGGTGTGGGTCACTGTATTGCTTGTGAATAACCAGGCCTTCCCAATAAGTTTTTGGACAGATTTGTTATACAGCACTCTCCTCCACTATAAAAAGACACCAAATGACCACCAGATGTCGTATTTGTACCTGTGCACAGAGAGAAGCACATAGCCTACAAACTGTAATCATTTCATAAAGAATGCTATAGACATGAAAATAAATACCCTATAGACACCGGGATCACTTTAGTTGGTTCAGAGAAATTTGACTAGAGTAAGTAAGAATTTTGTTTGGGAATTTACAAAGTACACCACCAACCAAGACAGGTTTGTCACTCAATCATCTGTGCCCAAGAGTCAGTGGACCCATGTTAAAAGTCTGTCAATCCATTTTTAAGGTAGGTCTTCTGGCATGTAACAAGATATCAATACATTATTCTGAAAAGATCCATTCTGCACAATGAGTTGTCACTTCAAGTTAGTAGTTGAGGACATTTTCAAACAATTTATTGAAGCCCTGCATTCAAAAATTCCACTATGGTAAAATTACAGGAGTATTGGCCAAAATGTACTCAAAAATACATCTGTAATGTTGCGTGGCTGTCAGGGTACTATTTGGATTATTGTTATTTGTGTACTGATAATTGCTACTTTAATGCTGTCATTGGTCAAGGTGAAGCTCATTTTAACTTGACCTACTTAATCTGCTTTTGGTTGTTTAACATAGATCTTAATTAATATAAGGATGATATGGCTTTATGAAAAATATTGATTAGAAAAATAAACTAGGCCTTTTTGTCTTAAATAAATGTAGGGATGTGAAGAGTACAACATTCCTCTCTGAAAGATAGCGGTAAAAGTGTAAAGTATGATATAATGAAAATAGGGCCTATTCAACTACAAGCAGCTAAAAATTGTACTTAAGCACAGTACTCGAGTAAACATAGCCCCTTAAACTACTTAGTTACTTTCCACCACTGCTTCAAGTACACTCAAGGGATTTAAAAGTGCTCAACTGTGTTTATTCACAAATTTACTTGTTTTTTTTTTAAGGAATGGATGTCATATATTGATGAATTTGATGCACAGTGTTTTGGGGATGTCATCTTCAAATGACTTGTATATTTTTAGTAAAATTTAATTTATATTTCTTCACTGTATGACTAATTTTACTTAAGTAAATATGTTTATCTAATCAGGATATAATAGCCTATCACTACTATCATCACTGATAATACTTATCTTTCTGTGGTATAAATGCCTAATAATAACATGTAAAATATAGTCACACTTCCATTCATTCATTCATGGGTTGCTGTTTGCTGAGCCTGAGGCGACGCTTTCCTTAAAGGGAGTAGCTCTCTCTCTCTCTCTCTCGCTCTCTCTCTCTCTCTGTCTGTCTGTCTCTAGGTCTCTCTCTCTCTCCACAGCAGCCATATTGGAATGCTGGATGTGGAGAGGGGAAGCAGGAACAGGCGACGAGAAAGGGATAGGGGAGATATACAGGAGCGAAAAAACAGTAAGTGGAACTACTCCCGGCTTTACAACTGAAATAGCGGATTATTTACCGACTGTTAACAGCTTCTCCCGCCGGTAAAGTCAACACAAACCTATCGGACGTCCCGTGGAACAAGTCAACGTGAGTGATGTTGTGTTTATGAGTTTATTTCAAGAGCTAAAAGAAAAAAAAAGTATGTGATGCCGTTGGTTTAATGTACGTCCTTGTTGGCGTTAGCTGTTTCCTCTCCTTGTTTTTGAACCACTCTGATATTGGGAATTAAGCGATAGTTTAGTTATGATTTATAGCTCAATTACTCGGTCTTACTTTTCCTTTTAGTAACTTGAAGCAGTTGTAAAAAGAGTGACGTTACTGCTACCAAACTCGTCGCCACTGTCACATGGAGTGAATGTGGACAACTCTAACCTAACCTACGGTCATTAAATGCACCAGATTAACCCACATTTAGTTCCTAATCTCTGCTTTAAGTATAAATTGTTCCCCTTTTTCCAAGGCTGTGTGATTATATAAACTTAGCTCGATTTACCTCTGGAGCAAATTGAACTTACCTAACTCTTCCCTCCTATCTTATTGGACCTGTGTTTAATTTTCATCCTCAGTTGTCTCTGAAGGCTGCTGTAAATCTAACCTATTTACCCAGTTATATTGGGTTATTGGCTAATATGACACAACTGTGTTATATAGTTTGATATATGGTATCATGTGGCTGCTTTTACTGCTATTATTAATAGACTGATGTAGTAAATCAGGTGCATGTTAGTTATTTAAAGATTTTGATTCAGACATGTAATCTTTTCAAATTAGATCTGAATCTATTGTCACAGTAATCAATAAGTTCAACAACCAGCAACATATTTTCAGTTAATTAACCAATGAAAAATACCAAATATTACAAGGTTCTAGCTTCTCAACTTTGACATTTTGCTGCTTTTCCCAATGTTATGTCATTTTAAGTTCACTGCCTTTGGGTTTTGAGCATTTGGTCAGAGAAAACAAGACATTTGAAAACACCACTGCAGGTCCTCAAAACTTGTGATGTCATTTTTCACATGTCATACAGCAATCAAATATCTTACTAATCAAATCGAGAGAAAACATGTATATGATCCCATGCTAAATCAAGTCAGGACTGCTGCTGCAGTTCATTATTTATTCATTATTTTCCTTGCAGGTTGACATTAGCTAAAAAAAAAAAGACTTGATTAAACTATTTTCCCTTAACAAACCCTATAACAAACTTGATATATAGTCATAAATAGACACTCAAAAGTTTAATGCTACCAAATCCAAATGAATCGTCTCAGAAATATGCTGCCTTGTGTTCTTGTGAAAGGTTACCTTGTGAAGTACCTACTTCATATTCCAGATGCAAGAAAATGCTAATGAACTGCAGTATCCTGAGGCCACTAAAGCTTCATACAATGTATACTAATAGGAGTGCCTCTCTTCACACTTATATTTGTAGTTCTGTGGACAAGCTATACCTTTATACGCTGATGTGAATGGAAGTGAATAAAATGCAACATTTCTTCAAGGTCATGGTTATGTTTTGGATGCATTCACAATTCTGTGAAATGCAGGCACCATAGAGATACTGTCATGTTGGAGCCATTTACTGTTTGAGGTATTCTAAATTCAAATTGGTTGTTGTTTATCATCAAAAAGCACAAATAAGTAGCTGGTTGTGATGGTGTTCCAATTTACTTGAGGAAGTTCTTGTCATCTGAATAATAGCTACTCTGGTGAGATGAAAGTTTGTCAGGATGCCGTCCTGCAGACACTGCTTCCTACCCTACAACAAGAAAGAGTTTTAATATTTTATGTGTCATATGTTGTTTGTTCAAAACACATAGCACTTTACGCTGTCGGTTGTAAAACCAAATCCTCTCGCCCAACTGTTTATTCAAATATAATTGATTAGAAATGACCTTTTTACGGGCTTGAGATGGGTTTTTTTCTGAATTAGCAAACAAGGCATACGTTGCTAATGAGCGTATCCACTTGATGAGCTTGTATTTAGTTCCACTTTGACTGAGTTCATTTAGCTCACTTACCAGACCAAGTGCTACATCTCATGCAGAACAATTTCTTTACTGCACGTTAAATATGTTTGGACGGCAACAACTTGCTGGGGCTTTTTTAAATTTTTTTTAAATTTTAAATTTTTAAATTTTTATTTTTTGGGCCACATTTGCACACATCCTTTAAGTGGGTTAGATAACAAGTTGGTCTGATATATCAAGTTAATGATCGTCTCATTCCTGCATGTTTGAATCATGTGGTAAACCACAGGCTCAATCTACTAATTTGGAATCATTGGACCAAAGTGAGCACAGTGTACTCCATTATCTCAAATAGAAACATGTCATTAAGCAGAAAACGTCATTTTGTTTTCATACATCATGAGGATTTGGGAAAGTCCGTTATATTGACTCT
Source organism: Chaunax sp. Z400 (assembly GCA_037577475.1). Classification (NCBI taxonomy): domain Eukaryota; kingdom Metazoa; phylum Chordata; class Actinopteri; order Lophiiformes; family Chaunacidae; genus Chaunax; species Chaunax sp. Z400. The sequence goes on from CM075200.1 coordinate 11,981,983, forward strand.
TCAGTTTTCAGCATGTTGAGTTTATTTTTTTTTGCTGTACAATTGAAATATGAATATAGACATTGGTGATTGATTGTCAGTAAGCTGGTTAGGAAGAAATTAATTCACTTCACAGGAAGTACAGCCAGTAGCTACACCTCTCTCTGGCAGGACTCTCTCTGTGGCCGTGGCTAATACAGGCGTGGCAGTGGTGTGTGTGTGTGCACTTGTGTTTCATTTGCGTGTGTGTAAATTGCAGAGCAGTGCAGGAGGCCTGTATTTATAGAAACACTTGACTGCACTCAGAGATCTTACAGGAGCAGTTCCCTACACTGCAGAGGACTCTTTTGTTTGTATTATTTTTTTTCCTCCTCTACTTTCTTGCAAGGATGTGCTCTGTTTTGGCCCATTTATTATTGTTTTCTATTCTCTGAAGTCATCTGCTATGTGTTCCATGCATGCTAGCTCTATTCTAGACAGTCAGGCAGACAGAGATAGACAAAGCCAGCAGTCTGTAGTGGCAGTAGATTGCAGTATGTGGTGTGACTCATAATGACTCTAACTAGTGATAGCAATCATTGCAGACACAAACTGTGTGTGTGTGTGGAGGTATGTAGAGGACCTAATGTTTGTCATGAGGAATTCATGATACCGGATGAAATAATTCCACTTGGAGTCGGCTGGGCAGACAACTCTCTTCTTCTTTTTAAAAAAAAAAAAAAATTAAGATGTTTGTTGTTCCTATCAAACATGGTGGCAGTTTTTTACTACCAATCAGTGACTGCCTACGATACTGTGTAGAGCCACCTTTCTCAATCAGGGTGTTGTAGCACTCCGGTGTACCGTCTGGCTTCGTCAGGGGTGTCGCGAAACAATATCCTGATTTTGCTGATACGGTAGAATAAATTAAAATTCCCCAAAAAACTAAACTTAGCACGAAAATGCAGATCATTACAGCAATATATGACTTAGCGTACGACTGTCAGCGTGTGGCTATGTAAATAGCCTACTGCAATTATTTTCTTTTTCTTTTCACACAATACACACGGTATTGTGAGGCACACGGACTAATATGCAACAGTTTTTGAAAAGAAATGCTCCAGAATCAGAGAAGTCTGAATCTGAGCCATCAACTTCATCGTCCGATGGTGTCTTAGTAGCGAGGGAAGTGGAGGCCATCAGTAGGACAAAGAAAGGACAGAACGATGACACTTACTTGTAATACGGTCTCATCTGTACCAGGAGTCCATCTTGCCCTCATGTGCCTGGTATGTGGTGGGAAATTGTCAAGTCAAGGTTCTGAGCAAACTTAGAAGACACCTGACCTGACAGCAAATCATTGTCAACAAGGGTGCAGACTATTTTATTGGCTTGTAATATATCAACTCAACAGCCAAGAGAATGTGATGATGTTAGACGTCACACACTGACGCTGCCGTGTTATACATCCTGCCTCTTTTCGTTCACAGAGCCCCGGCTTCCTATTTAAAGTTACACTTTTTCAGCGTAAACAAGCAAAAGGAGTCGTCGAGAAGGGTCTTTCTGTGTAGAAAAGGCTCCTGGCTCTGCCCTCCGCTCTGCTCGGTCCTGCACTCACAACACTTGGCCAAGCCCTGCAAGATTCTCAAGTTGAAATTTTGTAACTTGTGCAAGTTGATTGATAGTGTATTATGTGATCGCGCCTCATGAAAATATTGCTTCATGTTTGGTTGGGAGAGATTTAAAATGACTGACTGAACCAGATTTTGTCATAAAAAAATGGATAACTGAAACTCACAGCAGCAAGAAGGTCCTGGGTTCAAATCCACCTGAGGACCTGTGACTTTTCTGTGTGGAGTTTGCATGTTCTCCCTCGTGTCTGTGTGGGTTCCCTCCGGGTTCTCCGGCCTCCTCCCACCACCAAAAACATGCAATATGGATGAATTGTTGACTCTAAATTGACCGTAGGCCTGAATGTGAGTGTGAATTGTTGTCTTTCTATGTGGCCCTGTGATGAACTGGCAATTTGTTCAGTTTGTACCCCGCCTCCCGCCCAAAGTCGGCTGGGATAGGCTCCAGCCCCTCCGCGGCCTTACACAGGATAAGTGGTTACAGAAAACGAATGAATGAATGAAACTCTGGCTTTAATACTTGCACCTGTGTCGTGGCACGAGTTGTTTTTCCTACATTTTGCACAAATGAATGAACTCTGTTTGCAAACTCACCTCAGAAGCGAAAAGAAAACATGACTGAAAAGTAGAACTCAGCAAATGATGATCTTTTTCTGTGGCAGTAACTTCATCGCTAAATAAGACTAACCTTGTTCGTGTGTGTTTGTTCGTGTGTGTAAGGCCTGGATCTATAAATTCAGCTTCTATCTTCTGTAGGGCTTATTCCCCTGCATCCTCCCACATGTGGTTTCAGCTGTGAAGGAAAAGAAGTCTATATGTGTGTGTGTGTGTTTGTGTGTTGTGTGCTTTAGGAGGCCATTCCCTTTGCTTCTGGATTGGTTGCATTCAGGAAGCAGCCCCCACACCACTCCATGTGCACACACACACACACACACACACACACACGCACACGCACACGCACACACACGCACACACACACAGCACTTACTGTACATCCTAAAACATGCTGTGTCCCTCAGGAGCTGAAAGGAAAACGCCTTCTTCCTCTCGGCAGCAGCAGTAATGTTCAGATCTCTCTTGGTTGTTTACGTGTTTGTTGGTATGTTTATGTCTACCTGTGTGTTTGTGTATGTGTGTTGCCATACTGGAATAATGACTGTGTATACCCAAGATAACATTAGTATTAGTACTGAGGACATTAGTGAATGGTTACTGGAGCAAAAGATTGAAAATAGTGCCCTCAGGTTTATTCATTCAATAGCGTGCCGGATGTGGCTTAGGAGGTGACAGCGGCCGTCCACTTATCAGAAGGTTGGGGGTTCGAGCCCCAGTTCCCCCAGTCTACATGTCAAAGTATCCTTGAGCAAGATACTCAACCACAGTCTGCTCCCCGGGCGCCGTAATGGCCGTCCACTACTCCTCAGGGATGGGTCAAATGCCGTGTAAACTGTATAATTGTATGCGACAAATACAGCGGCTTCTTCTTCTTCTTCTTCTTCTTCACCGAGAACTTATTCTGAATCAAGTCTGCATCCAAAAATCATGCTAATGTTGCATCTAGAGATAAGCATATGGTCCCAGGCCAAATTTTTAATGGAGCAAACCCCAAATGTTAACCTGGGTCAGGGCCGTCCCCGTCAGCAGGCCTAGCAACGTTTCAGGGGGAAACCCTGTTTATAACTTGGTTTAGCGATGTATGTGCATTCTTGGGTGGGTTTTTCTAATGAGACAATAACACCTGGATGGTGGACGCCTGTGTTTAATTGGACGTGTGTGTTTGTTTTTTTCAGGAGGAGTGTGTCTATACAGTATATCAGTATATCAGGCTGGAACACACAGCATCTCTGTTGTCGGCCAGTTGACAATGCTGTTAGCCAAAGAGTCGATCACACTGTCATCACAGACGCTCAAACAATTCTCCATTTAACTCAGCAGCATTTAACTTTTCCTTTTTTTTTTTTTTTTTTTTTTTTGGAAGTATACTAATTGTTATAAAGTCAAACACATTAATAATTCACTTTATTAAAAGAAAGGCTATCCCATAGTGATAGATCGATTATTATGGCAGTTTGTTTTATGTGCGATCTGACAATAAAAAAAACAAATTGGTGCATCCTTATTTATTCTTCATAACACAACTCTATTGTCGTATTTTAATCCCCAAAGCAGTGTCATTTAATGATTGTGTTTGAATGTGTGTAGTTGGATTTATTGTAACGTGTTTGTCTGTTCAAGGCGATTAAGTCCTATTGCAGTTTTTCTGCACTCGTGGTCAAAGACACACACGAGTTTAATGAAAGAAAAACGTATTAGCAGTTTCTCCGAACTTGTCCTAATACAGTTGTTTGAATGTGTGTTTGAAGAGATAGACCACTGTGCACTATAGTGTTCTCACTGTGTGTGCTGAAATTTGCTACAATGGCAGGAAATGACATCATAGTTAATGACTTGTTCCTCCTTGGGACGCACACACACACACACACACACACACACACACACACACACACACACACACACACACACACACACACACACACACACACACACACGCCACATGCAGGTCACTGGTGCACCATGCCAACGAATGATGAATGGAATTAGAACACTGTGATTCCCTCCGGTACAGTATGTGTGTGTTTGTGTATAAGACCTATAATAAAATCTCCCTTGTTCCCTGTGTTTTCTCAAAGTGAAGTAGTGACTGAACTGCAGTCTAGAAAACAACGGTGTAAATAAGTTCCCCCTCTGTTTCTGTGTGCATGTCTTGTTTGAGCGGACAGTCTCTATAATTACATCGCAGTGAGTCAGAGGGGGAGACAGAGAAAGAAGTAATTGTTGGCCTTTGTCATATAGACACAGAAAGAAAAGAGATGGGAGGAGGAAAAGCTGGGTGGAGAGAAGAGAGAAAAACAGAACTCGACAGATGAGGTAAGAGGACAGGGCAGTGAAGGAGAAGGGATCCCTGGATGTTCTGTAAACCTTTAAACATGTTATTACTATTGGACAAAATGTGTCCTTACCTACTGGACATGAATCTTCATTAGCTGTATAGGCGGCCTTGGTCGTAGGTTTATTTTGCCACCTACGAGGGCTCTAAAATCCAATATGATCAATGCCCATTGAAAAAAATCAATTCATGTTGTCATCCTAATTGACACAATGTATGTAAAATGCACTAGGTTTAAGCTAAAAACATGGACAAACTAAAAATTGTTTATCGTTGTTTGCGTTGAATTTTAATGCACATAGCCTGTTATAATATTTTGTATGTGTTTTTTTTTTCTTCTTTTATGGCCAAAAGCAGAGGAAGTACCAGTTTTGCTTGGGGTCATATGCAGGGCTTTTTCAGTAACGTCCTCCACTGGTTACCGTCAACGTGGCATTTAAAAAAGTTTTTATTTATTTATATATTAAACAAACAAAACATGTGACTTGCACGTGATGCTAACTGATCCAAGTGGGATGAATGGAATCTCAAATTGCTCATATTCTTAACGTCAGATTAAAATCCAATCACTTGTGTCTGATGTGAAATGTGACTAATTATAATCCCTAAAGCTGACAGACCGACCGGTGTTGAGGTTAAAACTCGGCGCAAAGCATTTTTAAGTTGTACAAAACCCAGTGCTTGACTTGGAAAAAGAGAGAGGATGAGAAGAGGCAGCCATCATTGTCTGTGACCTCATCTCTTCTCTAGATTCATTTACAACCAAACACACAGCCAAACAGATCACAGAGACACACACACACACACACACACACACACACACACACACACACACACACACACACACACACACACACAGATCAGTGGTGAAACACCTGGATAGCCATAGTTATGACAACACACACACACACACACACTCATATTCACAGACTTGGGTTGCTGAGGTCAGATGCGGGTACAATGCCACAGTGTGCGTCTGCCTGTGTGTTGGTGTGTGTGGGATTAGTCACCAGCATGCACACACTCCTGTAACAAAAGGTTCATTGAAGATTAGACTGTGTGTCTGTAAACATATCATCCAGTATGGAGAAAGTAACCAGGTACCAAAACAAACAAGGCTGGACTGATAAAACTGTAAATACGTGATATAAATATTTGTTTACTTTTTCCAAAGCGTCGATGCAATTGCAGGTTTTGCCATTTGATGAAATCCTTTTTTATTAATGTTGATATGCAGGTGTAGCGAACCACCGTTGCCCCGGCTGACACAGTGGCAAACATGCTCGATCAAGACCTGTGCAGAGTGACGGCATCAGGGCTGAAGGTGCATTTAACCACCAGAGGGCAATGTCAACACACCAGCTTAAGGGGATTCACACAGTGAGGGACGCAGACAGAGCTTAGATCTACCTTCTTAATGAGAGTCAGAGGATGCGAGGAGCTCTGAGTGTGTGACATCGTGGCCTACTAATCCAATGGCCTATTAATCTGCTTTACTCCTGAGCAACTCTCATCACGTCTGTCTGCCTGTTTCTCTGCTTGTGTGTGTTTGTTAGAGAGAGTGGATGTGTCTGCCATGGCTCTGTCATGGCTCGTTGGGTTGTGTGTGCATTATCAGCATAGTGCAAATTTATTGTAACGTGCCGGATCTGTCGGGAAACGGTGGAAAACAGCCATCGATTAGAGAGTTCCTCTGGGACAAAACCGTTTATGCTCTCAAATTAACAACGTTCGAGCTTTCTTAGACAAAACTGCTGACATATCAGATGACATCTTTTATGCTATATATATATGCGTAAGATTTTAACCAGTGTTTTGTTTTGTCGACCAACATTGTATGCATGAGAATCCTCGCTGACCACAGCTAACATAGCTGTTATTTCTGTGCTTCCTGTGACCCTTATTCCAGAAGAAGTAGCTCCACAAAAGATAAGATCGAGGTTGAAATCCGACTTGTAACTTTCGGTGTATTGGTGCCTGTGTGATGTAAATGCAGTCATCTGTCCACGTCAGGGGCATGTCGGCGTATACAGACACACGATGTATGAACACAACCATTACCTGAGTCGTTTTTAGACAGTATAGGCCTTAAGTCTGCAGTATACAGTCATAGCCATTAAAAAGTAAGTGAATATTTAAGTCATGATTTTTTTTTTTTTTTTTACCACATTCTTCCAATTCCTTTTCGGTGTGTTTTAACTTTGAAGTAATCCGTCATCATGGTTTAAGCCTATAGTTTTGAGTGAACTGTCGTCCTCCAGAGTACTGCTGAGATTAGTTTCGGGTCGCTCTGCCTCCCTCTCTAACCTTGCATGTGATTTGATTTTGGTTTAATCGAGTTAAATGTGCACCCCTTGCAAAACAAAGTCAGTGGAACAATTGACTGTTACTCCATGTGTCTCCCATTTTCTCTGCTTGTTTTCTTCTGAAGATAGATGATGTCTGTGGGGCGAAGTTGAGAACAGTGGTATGACTGATCGAGTGGCTCCTCAGGGGTGCATTTGTGTCAGAGACTGAATAGCCAGAGGCGGCACATACTGTAGCTCTCTCTCTCTCTCTCTCTCTCTCACACTCACACACACACACACACACACACACACACACACACACACACACACACACACACACACACACACACACACACACACACACACACACAATGTGTTATGTCACTCTCAGATCTGCCTTTTTGTCCCAACATTAATTCATCTTCCCGGTCTCCTCTTTTTCCCCCCTGCTTCCTCCCATTGCTGTCTCCGTTTGCACTTTCATGAAGACGTTTCATCCTTTCTTTACCTCTCTCCTCTTGTCTTTCTCTCCTCACGTGCTTTCCCTCCATCTCCTGTACATCTGGCTCCTGGCATCCCCCCCCCATCCATTCCTCTCCTGGGACACAAAAGACACCCCCTCCTATTCTTACTTCATTTTCTGTCTTCCATCTCCCTCCCTCCCCCCTTCCACAGTCATGCTGCTCTCCCTCCCTCTGTCTTCCTTCCCCTCGCTCTACTCCCACTCGTGCTTCTGTGTGTGTCAGTGTAGTAGTAGTGGTCGTAGTAGTAAAGGGAGGAGGAGGAGGAGGCTGGGTTGTCAGCATGAGCCCACATTAGCCATCATTACTGAGTTAGCTGGCTAGCACATCTCAGCGCTAGCCCAAAGACCACAGGAGGCGGGGATTGTGGCTTTTCCCCATAAAGCTGCTGTCAGGGTGGAAGATTACACTCTCTTCTCTTCAGGACTCCTAAATGGAAGGACCTTACCATGGTAAGAAGTAACAGCATTCAGGTTTGTGTATGTGAGAGAGTGAGTGAGTTGCATGTGTATGTACAGCATGTTCAGTGCATCTGCTGTGCATAAATCTTATTTGTATGTTCATTTTTTTTAGCCTCTGATATCAAAATAATTACATTTACAGATGTTCTACCTCTATCTGAACATACTCTGTATATCAGAAAGGTTCAGTTCTAGTGCAGGGGTTAGTTTTTGGTTTAAGCATTAATTCAAGTGTTCAAAGTGTGGCTGATCAGTGTCTGTCTGTGGTCGTTCTAATAATGGTGATGATAAAAGAAGATGGAAAAGACGTTCAGAAAAAAAAGTGATAATTGCAATTTTGCAGCTAAAAGAATGATGATGTTTAAAAGCAGCAGGAGGAAGAAGGCTGCACAACTATAAAAAACGCACAACTGTATGCACATATACACATTTCCAGTTAATCGTAACTTGAGCTGAAACTATACCCGGCAACGAGTTGACTGATAATTTTGATAAACAATTAATCGTTTAAGGAATTTCTTCAGAAATAATACAAATCGTTCTTTTGTTCTCAGATCTTTGAATGTGATAGAATGTTGCTTCTCTCTTTTTAGCCATTGTTGGTTAAATATTATAGTTTTGGTCAAACCAAAAGCAATTTTTTTCTTTTCTAACATTTGATAAGTGATTTAATGAGAAAATAAATCACTGAAAGTTAGCCACTTGCAGCCTTAATTTCACTTTCATGCTCTTTTTGTATTATTTACATCTGCTGTCCTTTTGATGAAGCATTGTGTGTGTGTGTGTGGGGGGGGGGGCATGGCATCTAAGTGTTTGGTTGCCTGTTTGTAGGAGGCTTCAGCATGAAGTGTGCACGTGCAGTGAAGGGGTTTAGTGCTGTGTGTGTGTGTGTAGGTGTGAGTGTGTGGGAGGAAGGCAGCATGTGTGAGATATGTATGTCAAATTAGTGGGTTGTGTTTGAATACAAGTGTGCATCCTCGTGTAGAGTGTTGCCCACATGCTGTGTGTTTTTGTGTATCTTGTGTCCTCTTGTGTGTGTGTGTGTGTGTGTGCGTTGTAAACAAGTGTTTTTGTATGTCATCTATATTTCAATATGTTTTAATATTCTAAGCTTGATTCATAATTGATGGGAATCAGCGAACATGAATTATTTTTGGTATCTTACAAACACAAACACACACACACACACACACACACACACACACACACACACACACACACACACACACACACACACACACACACACACACACACACACACACACACACACATAAATTCAAGGACTCTAGAAGAGCATAGAGTCAAACCAGTGTGGATTTGAATCAAAGAATTACATTTTTAATGTGAAGTTTAATTTTCTCTATTCTGTTCTATTATTTATTAAGAACACGGAGACTCATGAAAACGATGCGATGAATTATACATGTTGTATCTGGTCCGTGTGCGATACATTAACATTAGCATGCTGCTCCTGTAAGCCAGTCTTATCACTTCACCTGAACTACACACACTTGAGCGACTGTGTGTGTGTGTGTGTGTGTCACTGGGTGTGTGCACGCTTTTGCAGATAAATGTGTATGAGCAGTCATGCATTTACGTGACCTTATTATGTTGCAATGCGCTTTACGCCTTATCTGGAGTGTGCATCATCTCTGTCGGTGTGCATGCAGTGTATTTTATTTAGTGATAACGTGGCAGGTTTTTGAATAATTGCTCGATGTTCATCTGAATGTGAATAATGAGGAGACGCTCGTGTGTTCCTCATTCGAACACATGACCTCTACAGCCACGGCCGAATATTAAATCTTTTCTCACACTCGGTAGAGTCATGAAAACACTCAATCGTGTTCCGCATAAAACAATTTCTGCCATAATATGTAAAGTAAAATAATTTAATAAAATTATAAAACATATTTTCAAGGACAAAAGCATTGCAAGTGGGTTTGGGATTCTATGCGTTAGTGTGACTAGCAGGTGTGATCGGTGCCTCAGGGGTTATGTCGTTGCACCGTAAGACTGCACGCTCCAGTAACACCCCATTGTCCAGAGGGACACACACACACACACACACGCACACACACACACACACACACACACACACACACACACACACACACACACACACACACACACATTCAAGCGTGTGCCAGCTCAGCTTGAAGTTCAACCATTAGACACGGAGCAACGAGGCAGAACAGCTGACTGCTCTCGTCAGGTTAATTCAGTTGATTTTTTGCAGAAGTGTTTTTTTTTTTTTTTGTGGGAAAAGAAAAATCTGCCACTTCGATCTGTGACTGTCGTGTTGATCTGCACACAGTTTTGTTCAATGTCGCTGTAACTTTTACATCCGTGCTCCTCCATAACAGTTGTCTGCAGTCATCATCGGCTGCTTCAGTCGTTCTCTTTCACAAGTAAATACAGTGAGACTGAATCGATCCTGGTGTGATGTCTGCATATGCAAAAACAGGGATGTTCAATGGAAGCTGACATGAAAAAAAATGAAGAAAAACATCGTGTTGTAATGGTAAAAAAAAAGAAATTTTGCTCTGATAACCTTATTTTCAATATCCCTTTTGTTTTTTTTAGTATTTTTATATCAAATGCAAACATAACTTCACTTTTTAATCTCAGTCTAAGACGATAACGTCTGTCATTTGTTTAACTGTGATAAAGACAGACTGTCTTCTTATATCAGCTTCCTTTTTCAAATGATGCATTTCATTTAACTACTGATCTGAGACCAGTAGTTTAGTCATCACTGTATAGCAGAGCACTTGCTCTTCATTGTTCTGTGTAATCACCGTTATCAAAAAACTGCATGTTTAACATGCAATTATACACAGCTTGCGGACATGGAGACACACAGTGACTTGTGTGGATACAGTATATCTGTCTGTAAAGTTGTGCGTTTTTCTGTTTGTGCTTATGGACTTTTAGCATTTACAGTAATAACAGCGGAGTAAGAGTTTTACCTTTACCAAGGACTTATCTTTACTAAACATGTGACACCAGTGTGGTGACATTAAACCAAATTTGTTCTGCAATTCTTTCTCTCTCTTTCCTTTCCAGCTTACAGAGCTATAATTCCGTGGACAGCTGTTAGTGTTTTGCCATGAGACTCACTGTTATTGTTCTACTTCTGCCGTCTCTCCCCCACAATAGAATGAGTATTTCACAAGCTCACAGTAGGAAAACAGCTGAAGTTACAGAGGAGGCATTCTGCAACAAACTCAACCTCAGCAACGCAAAACGTGGCCTTAACAGCGGTCGCCAGTTCGTCAGCACATGCTAAATATTCAGAGGGATGGACAGCGGTATGCTCTCGCTCTTCTCCTCTCCTGCGTTTCTCACTCTTGAGGACAGCTTGAGGAGCAGGTGTTTTGGGCCGCCTGCCAGTCTGCTAGGCAAGTGTGAGCACATGTGACCCCGACCCATGGCCCTCTTTGATATACAGAGGAGGCTGTTAAACCGCCTGCTTTGTAATTAGCCCCACGCTAGCACTCCTACAGGGTATAATAGGGAGAAGAAAATCACATTGTGAGCTGTAGTTGACACTTTCCACTAGTTAACATGAATCACAAAAACGTCAGATTTAAAAGAGGAAAAAAAATCCTGTGTGCTGAAAGTGTCAGTTCATAAAAAGTGTTTTAACTCATTATTATTTGCTAAAGACAATAATCTATTTTTTCCCCCCCATCTGTTGAGATGCTGTCTAATCTTGTTTCTCAGGCATGAAAAGGCCGCAGGCTTGTATGAGATTTAGTCTAGACTGTAGCAACGGCAGTCTGAGCTGCTGATGCCTGGCTACATCGCACTTAACTACCATTGAACAAATAGAGCGGGCCTACATGTGACACAGGATGTGTGGAGGGTTCAGATATATCACTGCAAATGTCATTATGGGCACTTTTGAGACTAAAACAGCAGGGCACGGTGTAATCATTGATCCCAATGGTTTGTCCTGTCTTAATCATTGAAAAGATGATCCGTGGCTGCTTGCTGAGATGTGATGACATTATATCCTTTTTACATTGGGGTCCTGTGTAAGTTTTTCCTACTGAACTGAACATATATGAGATAAGGCGAGGTAATACTTAAGCTTAAACCCTTCACCTAAATGTTTTTGGGCAGCAGCTCTAACTGCACTTGGTCTGCAGTCGTCAAAATGCAATTACAAAGTAAAGCTTTTCCACAAAAAAAAAGAGAAAAAAGAAAATAGGAATAGGAATAAAATCAATAAAAATTGAGGCTTATTATTCTTATTTGTCCTGATTTATTTTGAGCAATGCTATGGATGCATTTACAAGAAGCACCTTGTTTAATAAATGTAAATGTTAAAATCGATCACCCAAGTATTAACGTCATGTTTATAGAGAGGAAAATTAATGTGCATGTAGAGGATACTGTGGTAAAATTGCCATTTAGGTGTTATTGGGGATTGTCAATATTTGCCTTACTGTAATGATGTTTCATTTTACCACCACCACTTCCATTCACACACACACACACACACACATACAAACACACACACACACACAGACAGAGAGAGAGACACACACATTCTAACTAAAGGGTCCTGGTTTCATATTTCAAAGCAGTGTCGATAATACACACACCATGAGTCACCTTGGTGGTATTTCCTTTTGGTTCCTGAGTTTTCTGCTGACCATTACATCATCTTTGTTGACAATCCCTGCTGTCATTTGCACCCTGTGTATGTGTGTATGTGTGTGTGTGTGTGTGTGTGTGTGTGTGTGTGTGTGTGTGTGTGTATACGTGTGTATACATTCACCAGGGTGTCTAAAGCACTTAGGCACTTATCCTCCTGACCTCCCTTGCAGTCGTATCACTGCTCTAACCGGGTGTCAAGTTTTCAAAATGCTTCTCCTGGGCTTCCTGTGGGAGTTCGTGGAGCTACAGTGTTGATGTAGTTTAGTGGACTTTGTCGCTCCATAATAGAGTCGGACTGTTACTGTTAGCCAGCCTTAAAACTGTGGATTTGATATACTATTGTGTGCAAATATATAGATGCATGTGATCTCTGTAACTTTAAAGAATATAACCGCATATGTTGCATTTATGCACTAAATAAAGGTAAAAGAAGGTAGAAGCGTTGAACGACCTGCTCCTTAGCATTTCCTTGTTAGCCTTTTTAACCAGTGAAGCTTCAGCCGATCTCAGGTGGGGATCAACCATGCAACACAGGGATATTGATCTTAAAAAAACATCAATCAATACCCTGTTGAAAAGTTGACACAACATTGATTGAAGCTATTAAATTTGACAAACGTTCAGCAGACACAGCGATCCCCTCTGCAGCGTTCATTAACTGGGTTGTTTAAACGCCTACTGTGAGACTTAATAAACTGTCATCTGATGATTTCTTTATATGATGGCTCTTAATTAAACAAACCAACTAAGTCTGTTCTTTTTCTGTCTTTCTTTCAGATATTTCCAGGATTGCCTATTACACAGGTAAGTTGGGGACCTCCCTAAAGCACTGATGAACATTTAGCTGCTTCACTTTCTCATACACAGTCTGTCACAGCTCAACTGAGGTCAGGGTTCCCTTATAGGGGATAGATGAGTAGTAGTAGTAGTACTAGTCCATTCACGACCTTAGTAATAATCCTAAGAACCGCTCACTAGCTTTTTCTGTGTTTATAGCCTTAAACCACACATCACTGTCTTCATCAACACATTGAAGTTGTCTCAGGACATGACATGTGTGCCCTCAAAGACAGAACGAGTGATGTGTAATATACTGAGGAAAGAAATATTAAAATATGGCAAGATAAGGATGGTTTAAACTCTTCAAATCAAGAAGGCTGAACGTACCAAACAAGGCAGGTGGTAACATGAGGCAAGAGTGAAGAGAAAGGGAAAAGCAGAGATGGGAATAGGTTTGTGTTTTTTTTTTTTTTTGTTCGTCCATGCATGTTGATCTTCTTGTGAGAGATTAAAAAAAAAAATCTCAGCAGCTCAAGGTGTTAATGTTTAGAGGGTGCAGTAATTATTTAGTGCACATATTTATGTGACTCATGTTTGTGTGTAAGAGAGAAAACACAGACTGAGACAATACATCTGTGTCTGAATCCGTTGTTGTTGTTAGTGGAGACAGGCTTGTCAGTCAGAGTGTGTGACTTATTCTAATAATGTTTCTTTTAAATCTATGTCTTATGACATCATCATCATCATCATCATCATCTTGGCCTTCCTGGCCAGTTATATGAGATGAATTAATTTGCTGCTGTCCAGCGATTTCCATTAATCTTGAGACCTAAAATATGATGCTAGAGTTGTAACACTGTCTAAAAGGCTACGATACTAATAGAATACATACACAGCATGTCCATACTTGCTGCCTCCAACTATAAATTAACCAGCATTCTGTCCTCTGTGAATGTGTTTTCACAACACACATTGTCAACATATGATAACAGTGTGTCAATACATAAGCAAAGTATAACAGGGTGTTTGAAGGATAATTCCAGTAGGTGTGTGTTCCAGTGTTTTTGTCTGTTCTGTTCCTCAATGTCTTCTCAAGAGATTTTACTGACGCACACACATTTCCAATGTCGGAATCAAGTCCTGATAGTTTCGCCAGAGTTGCGGTGCTCTCCCGTCATCTTGATCGTGCCATGCTTCTGGTCCTAGTTTGTTTGTCCATGTTGTCTCTTTTCATTTGCACTTCCTGTCTTTTTGTTCCCCCCCTCCGTTGAGATTGTCTGATTGTTTTCACACGCCTGTGATTGTCGCCTCCTCTCTCTCTGCCACCTGTTCCCTATTTAGTGGATGTGTTTTCCCGTCTTAAGTTGCCGGTTTGTCGTATTTTATCCGGATCTTTTCTTTGCACGCGTTCCAGCTTTTCTGCCCTCGTGTTTCCTGTGTACGTTTTTCTCTTTGTTGGACTCGTGCCTGTTTTTTGGATTAAGTTTGTTTACTCTTTTGGATTTTCACATTGAACCATTTTTTCTGGATTTATCAGGTCAACTCACCTGCTCGCTTTGTTGGAGTTAGCTTTTTGCTATGTCTTCGTGGACACTATGAAACTGCATCTCCATGTCTCTGTTCCTTGTATGCATTTTGGGCCCTCAGTATACTTTTGATGAAACGTGACAGATCATTCGGTATAAGGAGGTCACAAAAGCTACAAGCTCAAGTCAGTCGTGACATTTTGATAAAATCAGACATGTTTTATATTATTATAAGTTTTTAGTCTTGCCTCATGCAAATAGCGATGTTCAATCATGTGAACATTGTCAACAACCAATAGGCGGCCTCACTTCAGCACCAAACAGGAAGCAGCAAACCGGGTAGACACTAAGCATGGAGGGGACTCCAGGGAGGCGTAAGAATGTGAATAAGCCTTGATTCTCTTGACCTCTGGAAAAAGAGCAGAAAGTGGAGATAGGGAATGAACACCAATGTCTGTTTGATGTGTCCTCCCTCTGCTACCACAATAGGATGGAGAGGGAAAAGAAGTGGACAGAAATCACACTCATTCAAATCACTGCTCACAAACACGAGGGCAGCTGCATCCTTTTTGGCTCCTTTGTTCAGCAGTTTTTTTTCTCTCTGTACATTTTCCACCAGCAGCATGAAGGGAAATAATCTCCACAGAAATCTCCTTGTAATTAGTGATCCAAGTCTGTATAAAACCCTTTAGTGTGTGATTTATGACCACTTTGTCTTTAGGTGAGAGTCTTTTAAAAGTCTGACTTATCTTTTCAAACTCTCTTCAAAGTCTTCTAGCGTAAGGTCGCATTAGTTGCAAATCATATTGTTTGAACAGATACTTCTTATCGGACCCCTGATTTATGGATTTATTTATTTGACCATGTTAAAGTGTCTTTACCAATGATCACTTGACTCAGACACAGGAAGAAGTGGAAACTGGACCTCTATAGGTCAAGGATTATGTCAAACATGTACATTCTGACCTGCATTCACTCATGTGCCATTCTTTGTGCTGTCACAATTGAATCCAATTTTAATGATGTCATTAAGGATATACTAATACTATTAATACTAGCAAAACACGAGACTGTGGGAAACTGCATGGAAACAGTGATGGAAATATGACATTTCTGTGTCATCCAGCTGTTTTTATACAGATGAATGGAAGCAATTTTAATGATAATCTAAAATAATTCCAGTTAGCTGACATTATAATTATTCGATTATGCTATTGTGACAGTCCCATATGTGGCACTTGTTAATTTTAAAAACATTTAGACACTGTGAAGTCACACTGTAAAGTGTGGTAAGAGCATCTACTCATTAGAAGGTCGGTGGTTCGATCCCCCAGCCCCATGTAGAAGTATCCTTGAGCAAGATATTGCACCCCAGTGCTCATCCCAGCCTTTGGTGCTGGTTCCAAGCCCGGATAAACAGGGAGTGTTGCGTGAGGAAGGGCATCCGGCGCAAAAACCTGTGCCAGATGCACAATGAGGAAAAAAAAAAAAGTAAGTGTTTTTAATAATAAAGGAATATAATGGTAATTGCAGTATTACAGACTGATAGATGGAGCTGTGAAGCTGAGATTAATTGGTAGTGAATGGGCTGTAACTGTAAATGACAGAGGTGATCAGCTGTATCTTGACACAGGTATAAAAAAAACCTACAGAACTTTTATTGAGCGAAATAACTGACTCTTAGCAGGAAAACACTGTTTGCATCAGCCATCAGCCACATGCAAGGATACAGCTCTTAGGTTTACCTGCGTATTTGAATTTTGCATTTAATAGATGTGTTTTGTTTCCCTCCCCTGCTAAAATAATGTTGTGTTCATAAACACGGTGGGATAGAGAGGGAGAGAGACTTTGGCACAGTCCCAAAAAGAGTGCTTCCCATTCATAGGAACATCCGGCCCTCTGACAAAAGGTTTTCAATAGTCCGCACATGCATGCGTGCACACACACACACACACACACACACACACACACACACACACACACACACACACACACACACACACACACACACACACACACACACACACACACACACTGCACAAATAGGATTTCTATGCCGTGTCTGTCTCATGTTTAGCCATATAAATGTCCACTTGGTTCATGGAGGATGCAGGCAGTAACCACTAACACCCAAGAGATATGTGCCTCTCACCTACAGGATATTGTTGGCACATTGCCTCTGAGCCATCAGCCCTCCAGAAGGAGTAGAGTTGAGGCGACGGTGGCAGTTCAGCTTAGAATTGAACACATCTCTATGAAATAGTGGACAATATGGAGATATTCAGCTTTAAATGGACTTATGGAGGAAAGGATGAAGATCTCAACTGGTTTTGTGCTTCGGATCAATAACGGCGATTACTTTGTGAGTTCTTTATACATCTGTGTGTTTTGGTTTTTGTTTTTATCCGCGGTGAATGAAAACCTGTAGATTGGTCTGGAAGTACCTTTGAGTAGGGAGATAAATAATACCTTTTCTCTGCTCTTCCTTTATGATCCGTTCGGTAGCAGTATTCTTAGAACCTAAGAGCTGATCTGAAGTCAGGTTCATAAACAGAAGTGGGAGTTTTTTTTTTCCTTGAACACAAGAGGCTAGCGAGATTAGCATATTAATAGTTTCTAGCTCCTCCTGTTTCTCCTGCAGCCCTCTCTCTCTCTCTCTCTCTCTCTCTCTCTCTCTCTCTCTCTCTCTCGCTCTCTCTCTCTCTCTTGATCTCTCTCATCTCCCACTTTACTTTCTTTCAGTCGTGCTGCTCACTCCTGTTTTTCCTCTCATTCATTCTGAAACAATCACTGCATTTCTCTCCCTCCGTCTGTCCTTCTGTCTCCGTGTCCTTTGTTTTTATGGGTGTTTTTTTTAGCTTCCTGTTTCCTCACTTTATTTTTTCCAAGAGAAGAAGATACCTTTCTGTTTGTATATCACTGAGCACAGTAATTGTCTGTCTCTCTCTGAGTTCTCTGGCCAATGGATCAACACTGCACAAGTTGGATTTAGCTCTTAACTTCTGCTGAAGGAGCAGTTTTCTTACCATCACTGGGACTTCACTGAGTGAAATAACCTAACCCTCTCCTGAGCGATGGCTGCTTGACTCTGCCACGGCAACTGTGTAACTATGGAGTGCAGGCATGGGGCAGAGTTTTGGCAGAGGACAAACAGTGTGTTATCTCCAGCGAGGAGCCGCCGAGGAGTAATTTAGAAGCAGAGAGCAGAAAGAAGACTGTGGATGAAGCTGACTTCACATCTCTGTGTGTCTCGGCTTGTGCAGCTGTGGATAACGGGAGAAGATCGAGAAGAAAATGCATGAAAAGAAGAAACTCTGAGAAGAGATGCTTTTTCTGTAGATGAGAACAAATTGGCAGCAGACCAGAAAATTGTGCCTTTTGGGGATTCGAGCAGTTAACCCTGTGGAAGTAACTGTTTTTCTCACAAAGCTGTAGACAAAAGTTGGAGACACAGATTTCTGCCGAGGAACCGGAGTGTGTGAATGTGTGTGTCCTTGAGTTTGGTGTGTGTGTGTGTGTGTGTATTTATATCACTTATTCACAATACAAATTAAGTTTGGGTGTGTGATGCGTGGTTGTGAGACGGCTAGCTGTCTATCTGTCCACGGTGCAGGCAGACACCGGCAGGGACAGACATGTGTTTCCATGGCAATGAGAGGCTGTAGCCCCTTCCCCGTGTGCTGGGACAGAGGTATGAATGAAATCTTCTTAACACACACACACACACACACACAGACTCACACACACAGAAGCATGTAGCCCCTCCATCTGACATCTGACTCCATGGGAACTGACTTGGTGTACAGCCAAAGCTAGAAGGTGTGTGTGTGTGTGTGTGTTTGTGGCAGAGAAAGAGAGGCAGGGTAAAGAGCTGAAAGCCATGTGAGTGATTTGTAGATATAAAAGTAATCACCATTAGAAACTGTCAGAGGAACATGGAAGTCCATTTTTATCTTACTGACAACAGAGTTATGTCTGTATGTGCTTGTTTGTGAGATTAATTGTGTGTATCCACGCTCTCTCTCTCTCTCTCTCTCTCTCTCTCTCTCTCTCTCTCTCTCTCTCTCTCTCAGGTGTAATTACCTGCTAGAACATATCAATTTTCCTTTTTAACAGGAGAGAGAACAGAACCATGGAAGGGAAGCAGAAAAAAAGAGAGTGAAAGATCTTTTTCTACACGGTGTCACGATTGCAACAAGCACAGATGCACGCACACATGTACAAAAACACCTTGCACGCTCATGCACACAGGCCTAAAGGAGCGTGCTCTTGAAGGGCATTCCCAGTTTGAGTTGCCATGAAATTCCAGGATGTGTGTCGGTGTTGTGACTTATAATTCAGGAAAAACGTCAGTCTGAGGTGCATTGTCTTCTTTGTGTTACAGACTCAGGTGCTTTAATAGTGAGCCTTGACCCCGACTGCACGTATTTCTGTCTCTGGTGTCTCATTGTTCGGTGTTTGTCATCTCGCTTAAGACTTTCATATCAGACGCACATTTGCTGTACAAGTTTTCTTCCAACAAAGACAACAGCAGGATTCAAGTCTACAATATCACAAATGCGTCAGTTTGCCATTGACAACACAGAGCATCAGTATATTTTTTAGAGGTGAAACGTTTAGTCGATTAATTAATAAATGGCAACCATTCTCACAATAGATTACTTAGATAACTTACATTTTAACTTAAATAGAAGTTAGTCATTGCCCTAATTGGAAGACATAATCCTGAGACATTCAGATGGTTATTTTTTTTCCACTATTTGCACTTTAATCTACTTTTTTTTAATCCATTCTTTATTCTTCCTCATTACACTCATGTCTGATTTGCTCTCTTGTTTCCCGCCCAGAATATGACAGACACCTAGCAGCAGCAGTGTCAGCACGGAAAACCATGGCGACGGCCTACCTGGACCCCAACCTGAACCATTCCTACCTGGGAGGCGCCATGTCAAGGCTGAGCGCGGGGGGGTCGGACCGAACTACGGCCGGTTCTGTGGACAGGGTTCTGAAAGTCTTTCATCACTTTGAGATCAACACGGAACACAGCTGCTGGTCCTCCAATATCAGATATGGAGATGCAACTGATGTCAGGGTGAGAACAAACACACTTGTTTTATCTCACCTTGTATTGAATTTATTTACTTAGAGATTAGATTTTCAATCTGATGCTATAGATGGAGTTTGTTGATCATCAGATTCACCCTTTAGTGAACTTTAATACCTATGTTAAATTTAATGGTATTCCATCAAGTAGTTGTTGAAGCGTTCGCTCCAAGCCACAAGTATCAACTTTGTGGTGTCACTAGAGGAAAAGTCTTGAAGCAGTGAATTTCTATACAATATTTCTGAGCAATCTGTCCAATAGTTGTAGATATTTCAGTCTGAACTACAGTGATGGACACGCGTTGCTGTTGTTAGCCTTTATAGTAATGCGTAATGATGTCCTAAAACAGCAGGGTCTTGGCATTTTCAGCAACGTGACTAAAACAGGAGTAAATCGTGCATTTGCTGGGGACTATTTTCATCTGCGTATTGATATACATTTGATTTGCAGCAGCAGGAAGGTGTATATGGGAGCAGCTCAGTGTCAATGATAATAAAGGAATGTGTCATCCAGGCAACAGTGTGCTGAGTTTTAAAAGTTATTTTTTCTCAACAATGGATCTCTGTGACACAGCAGAACATGTTGTATCATGCTGTAACATAATATATAGCATTTCCCTGTTAAATATATACATAACTCTGTTGTATATTTTGCTGAATTGTGCACTTATATTATCCCAATGATTCCAGCAATGTTAAAACCCAGATAAATCTGTAATTATATTTAAGGTATGAGTGCATTTGGTCATCTGAATGCTAGAGAGGGAGGACGAAAGTTTGCAAACTCGACCAAACGTAACGCGAATAAAACTTAAGAATACAGCCTCAGATGTCAATGCTAGTTTATTAACAATGTAGACCCAACCCCCATGATCCCTTCCTATGTGCGTCTTTAGTTTTGTAATGCTACATACTGTATTCTGCGTTTAACTTCATAGACAGTACTTGTTGGATTCCAAAAAAAGTTGTGAGGCTGTGTAAAACATAAATAAAACACAATGAGATAGTTTGCTAATCCTTTTTTGACATATGCTCAAATGAAAACAGCACAAAGACAACATGTTTAATAGTTTAGCTCATAAACATCATTGATATTTATAGATACGGATCTTTATTCTTAACAAGTTGGGACAAGGGCAACAAAAGACAATAAAAGTTGTGAAAGCTCACAGGTAAACAGCTAAATTGCTAGCAGGTGATCGTATCATGATTGGGTATGAAAGGGGCATCCATGAGCGGCACGATCGTTCACCAGCCAGGATGGGTTAGGATTCACTACTTTGTGACACACATGTTGTTTAAAGGATATCACTACATGGACTTTAAACACTTGGACTTTGAAAGGACACTCGACACGCTGAAAATATTTTGGGGGCACACTCTTTGTGTCGGCATGTGTGTACTAGATAGGTTTAATTGGCAGTATATGCTTTTAGATCCGCTCCTGTGACACAAAGTACTTAACACTGCTCAAACTTTAGCGGTCTTCCACCATATGTCACTGCAAATGTCCTCTCTTTTCTCCTCCCTTATTCCCCCTCTCCTCAGTTTTTCCTTCAGTATCTAGGTCAGACCCCCAAGCATTTTACATGGCAACACACATGGCGCCGTGAGCATCATCGTGTGTGTGTGTGTGTGTGTCAGATGTCTGCCAATTTGTTTGGGTGGGAACGTCATGTTAAATTGCTTCATATATCACCTACACACACATGGATAGACTCATGCCCTCATTGACCTGATGCAAAATGTCAGACACAGACATTGGTCCAGCAGGCACACTAAGGCGTGCTAGACTGACTTCCTTATTGACTGGCAAACTGTTTTTGTCGACTGGGCAGCTTGTGTTTTATTTGGCACTCACCACACAGATATACATGTGCAGGACCACCAAAACTAGGACAGTACCACTGTAGATGAAGGGGAAAATGTTCAGTAACTTAGCCCGATTTAGCCGAATTCACCCGTAATAAATATATTTTCTGCAGAATAACATCAATGGTCGTAAATACCATTGAAACATAAATAAAGTATATCACAGTAATATTGTTTACTCATTGCTTCCAGGGAATCATCCAGAAGATATTGGACATCCACAAAGTGCGCTGGACGTCTTGCTTTGGCCTCCGTCTCAGCAACAGCCAATCCAAAGACCAGGTGCACTGGCTCCACCCGGATATGGGCGTTTCCCACGTCCGAGAGAAATATGAACAGGCGCGACCAAACGAGGAGTGGAGGTGAGAGAAGAAGAGTGTCGTCTGTGTTTGATGATAATCTGCTTCGCAGAGTGAAATTATAACTTACCAAAAACACCAGCGTGGTATGTCAGCCTTGCTTATTGAGATACTAAAGACAAAGGGTCTAGATGCGTTCAGATTTTGCAGCAGATGAATCTTTCTGAGGAAAGCTATGAGGTTACACCCCATAACTAGTTTCCTAGTCATTAAACATGACGTATTTGGCTTTTTAAATTTAGTCCAAGTAGCTGCCTCCTCAAACAGCTAGCTTTAGCAGTCTGCCCGATTGTAAACCAAAGTAGCAGAAGTGATTGATCACGCACAGCATCATAGAAAATAATGCAGTTGGTCTGCTGTATGGAGATGGGAGGCCGTCTGTGTGTTTGGGGTGCAGTGTGGTTGTGTTGGTTTGGCAGTTTAGATGTTAATGCACTGGTATATATTAGGTTTATTGTGGCGCTAATGCTATTGTGAGATGGAGACCTTTTGCACTGTGGCCATAAAGAGAGAGAGAACCAGATGCCTGCTTTGTCTGACTAAGTCAACAACTCTTTCTTTCTTTGTCTCTCTCTCTCTCTCTCTCTCTCCCCTCCGCTGATCCTTCAATCTGTCTTCTCATTTTCACTCTTAAATATATATTTTTTTCCCTCACCTCCTGTCTCTTTCTCTCCCCACTCTTCCTCAACCCTTTTTCTTCTTCGTGTTCCCTTACTTTCCTCATTCATTCCCTTTCCTTTCCTCTCCAGTTGGTGTAATATCTTGAACTGACTTATAATGTTTTTGCCACATAGAAGACGACTCAAACCTATCACTTTTATCTCAACGTTTCTTTCCAGTATATATAAGCTGCGATTATTGAACGCGTTGGAGATTTGTTTTTGCTACTAAACTGGAAACTTGTCCTCCATAGGTATGAGTTAAGGATCCGGTATCTTCCAAAAGGCTTTGTGCAGCAGTTTACAGAAGACAAACCTACACTCAACTACTTCTACCACCAGGTACACACAGTACACAAACAGACACACAAACACATACTGTATTTCATTTAAGTGTGCTAGCACTGAGGGGGAGAATCAATGACCCTTTTACACATGCAGCACACTACAGGAGACTCTCTGTGTCAGATACGCTCTCAGCTACTGGAAATATGAAGTTTGGTCTGAGTAGAGTGTGAAGGAGGAAAAAAGTATGCTGTGGAAATCGCAATGTTTTGTTTACAGTACATCATTCACATGCTTGCATTCTTCAGGTCTGATTCCAAATGATACACATGTTCTTGTGTGTGTTTTTTTTTTCTCCCCAGGTGAAGAGTGACTACATGACAGAGATTGGGGATCAGGTGGAACAAGATATTGCCCTCAAACTGGGCTGTTTAGAAATCAGGTAGGAGGAAGCTCTCACTACTGAACTGTGGCTTTCCTTCAATACTTTGACGATGGATAAATACAATTTACTGCAATACTGCAAATTCTTTATCGGCGATGCTTATTCTCCTTTTGCATCAAAAGTTTGGTCCCATCTATATTTTTGCCTAAACCGGTAGTTAAAGTGATATCTGTGACTGTTTAAATTCTTCTCTTCTCCAGTTTGGCATTTTTTTTACTCAAACCCTTTGTGTTTGCATTTCAGCCACACGGATCATTCTTTGTCAGTGTTCATTATTAAAAGCAACACCTTCTTCTTACACAAACGTGAAAGCCATGAAAAGTGACCGTTTCATTTGATTGTGCATTTTTATGTGTACTAATGCTGCTGGTCATGTGCTAAAAATGTTGGTGGTTTAGCCTCTTCTTCTTCTTCTTCTTCTCCTTCTCTGAAATCACCTCGAGGTGAAATTGAATCGATCTGATCTTGTTCTCTCTCTCTTTGTCCCACTGGTTTAAATTCCAGGAGGTTCTTCAAAGAGATGAGAGGAAACGCTCTGGACAAGAAATCAAACTATGAACTACTGGAGTGAGTATTTTTCGTCATCATCTGTGCTCTAGTACCTGGAAATATGTTTTGTAACCCAGCAGAAACAAGAGAGAAAAAACAACACACTTTTCCCTGAAGGATTCCCATTGCAGTGCCTAGAAATCTGTATGAGTGGAAAACATAAAAGCATTTCAGTAAGAGTTTGGACAAAATCGTGTAAGCATTTTGTAGCAGTCCAGCTGTGATTTGTCTCATAATCGGTTTCTTCATTTAGCTTATTTTGACATTTTTATGCACATTTGAACTGAAGTGATTTATGTCCTCCTGCTATTATTCTGCCATGGTAGAGGTTACGGTCTTTTTCTAGTTGTGGGGGTATCTTGTGACCTTAGACAGAAATCGTCTAGTATAAATGAATGTTGGATTGGTTGCTCTGCCTATATTGGTTGCTGGTTCGGTCCCTGGTAGATGGATGTCAGTGAAGAACACCAACAGGCCCTGGCCCTAACAAGGCTTGGCTCTAACAGGGTCTGATTGTAAAGAGCTGCCCTCCTCCATTGAAGTCTTTCTCTCTGTCTATCAGACTAATGTGCTCTCCAATTAACCAAGAAGAATGCTCCCTGTTTTTTCACCGCTCTCTCTTTGTCTCTCTTCTGTGTCCTCTCAGTCCTTCTCTGTCTGTCTCTCATGCTCTATTGTTGCTTGTGTACTGCCTTTTTGTTTTTTTCTCTGTCTCACCATCGCTGAGAGATACTGTATGTCATGCATATTTTAAACCAGTAAGAGATGGAGAGGAATTTTGCTGTTGGGGCTTTGATACACCAAGACATTTGGCTGTTAGAGCTCCTGTTGAGTGTCTGTGGTAGATCACCACCCATACGTTTTGTTGTGTGGCCCTGTTGGCACTGTGTATGTGTGGCATCACTCTTTTCAATTACTGGCAAAGAAAACCAGTGAGAGGCTTTAAGACTACCAAATCAATTATTTTACCCATGTGATTTCTCCATCGCATTTTGTTCTTCCAACACCAAAGGACCACAAGTAAATGCTTTATTTTCAAGATGTTGCCTTTACTGAGCATTTTTTTTGCATTTTCTCTCTGTTGCACTAGCAATTGTTTGTAATTAATTAACTGGAGTCTCTTGTTTCCCCCAATTTTATACCAATGATATACAGTGGTTCTCTCCCAAAAAACCTCTAGGACAGCGTTAGGACATTAGTTGGAAATTGCAGACCTATATTTGAATTTTTTCCAAAATATTTAATACGATTTTCCCAAGAGATATGCATTAGTGTTTGCATTTCCACACTGTCGTTTGGTTTAGTAGGAGAAGACCTGGACTTATATGCATGCTGGAGATCAGGTGGTTGGTAGCTGATTGTGGTTCATGAGCCAATGCAAAGTGTCCAATCAGTGGACCATCTTCTGTCCTAGTCCTTTGTATCTTTTATTCACTGTATGACATGCAAGGATGGGTCAAAGTTCTTGTTGCTGTGTCAGAAATAGCATAGAATTGAAACAGAGAGAGCAGATTAAGGGGTGACAGCGCTGGAATTGAAATCCCCAACCCTGTTGTACACCACACACTATGTTGATGCTATAATGTTAATTTGAGACTGATATTTGACCTATGTTAGAAAATTAGTATGATGTCACCTCTCAGCCTTTACTCTCTCTCTCTGTGCACTTGTCTCCTCCTCTTACCCCCTCTACTTGCCTTTTCTCCAGAGGAGTTTGAGTCATTAGCCAGCTTCCTGTTTTAGCTCTGCACATCTTTCTTTGTCTCTTCGGTCTCCATGGTCTCTCTCTCTTTCTGCTCCTCCCTGCCTCTCTCTTTCTGCACTCTCTGTCTACCCTCAGCCTCGTCTCCTAGGAAAAGATGAGTAGTGCTCTGTAGTCACCACTTAGTCATAGCTTTGTGTTTCTGTTTTCAGTTTCTTGTCCTCTGTTGTGTGTCTAGCTAGATGTATCTGTCTTGTCTTGAGCAGTTGTTGGTGATTTCTCCGTGGTGGAAAAACACTTCGCTTAGATTCGATAAAGACAAATGTGCTTGTCAATTAGCATACCTCAGAGTAATTTGAACATAAAGGACATGCTTCTATCTCTCTCTCTGTCTCTCTTTCCAGGAAAGATGTTGGCTTGAGGCGTTTTTTCCCAAAAGACCTTTTGGATTCAGTCAAGGTGAGAGTGATGAGTTTTGATCCTGGATCAAAGTACACAAAGTTTAATGTGCCAGGTTGCTGAAACAAACGCTATACTTACTTTCCTGTGTTGAAATGATTAAACAATGTTCAATAAGAGCACTTCTGATCAAGCGACTGGTGTCTTGTTATTTTATAGAGCTAACCCGTCATTCAGGACCTGCAATCACAGTTCCCCAGTTGCCCATCTGGAATTTCTCAGTTGCCAAACATAATCAGAACTTGTGGTTTGTGGGCAGCTTCATAGAGACTTTTCATGTTTGGTGCTAACATCCATCCTGGGTGATCCAATCACAACTGGACAGCTCTAAGTCGATGAGTTCAGACCCCTTTTAAGCCAGTCTCACTTCACTGCATCGCTGAACAAACAGATGCAATGTCAAAGAAAAAAAAAAAGACTCAATGTGAAACGCTTGGCACATGTTTACAACAAAGGAAACAATGTGATGTATTGCATTTGATTCCGAATTTAAAAGAAGGCACAAATGAGTTTACTGTAGGTTGTCACAACTTTATCAAGTTTCTCCTGAACCAACAACTCTCAAAATTGTACAGTTTGAAAGGGAATCTGGGGATACTTTGATTCCAAGTTCAGTGGTGGAATGTAAAAACCAAATGTGAATCATACAGCTTATAATCCAGTATGTCTGTTGTTGTGGTTTCTTGTTATTTTGCAGAGGTTGTCTGTTGAGTGGGCGGTCCTTCAATGCATACACACTGCTAAAAGAATATAATGATAAGTGGCTCAGTCCACCTCTGAATGTGGCCTGACTAATCTCATCTGGGTGCATTCAAACATCTGCATAGAACTTTCCACTTGTGATCGTATTACTCAGGATGGATGGTAATACCAGGTCTGAACAGGGAAACTGTGGACGTGAAAAGTCCTCTGAGCCAGTTTTTAATGTGTTTCTTGATGGTTTCTCAGGCCTTGTTTGGTCTGACGGACAGAATGTGAATCAGTCCCAAGACTCAGCAAGATTGAAATCTTAACCAGCCCACTAGTGACATTTAGATAAATGTGTATGAATAAGAGAAGGGAGAGGTAAATAGTTATTTGGTTACGGTTTCATTGTCTGTAATGATTTAACACTGAACGTTTAGAAAAGTAGAGCACGTGTTTTGTTGTTACTTTAGTTTTCTATTTGCTGTGAGGAGATTAAAATATTCTAATCCAGAGAGTGACAAAGTTCAGACAGTCAGGAAACAAACTTTGGCCTATTGAGGTAACTCAATCAGCTCAGAAATGAGTGACAGAGATTTTACAGAATCAAAATGCACCATAAGAAATCTAGAAAATATGATGTGCTATCATGTCTACAGAAATATCAATAACCAGGTTTCGATGAGACCAAATCCAGGATATTTACATAATTAATAAATGAGTACATTTGTAGTTTCCATGTAAATCTGCTCAGCAGTAAAATCACATTATAAAGTTTGGCTAGATTTACACAGTATTAAACAGCTTAAATGTAATATGAAGGAGTATTAGTTACATTGCTAATTAAGGTTTCTACTGAAATGTATTTCATATTGATGGTTATCAAATCTTTAGTCCCTTCCAATTTACAGCTTTGATCACATTTTAGACATCAGCTCACATTAAATAAAGCTTCGGTTTTAGAATACAAAAATCACTTGATCAGTAGTTTGTATTTCGGTCGGGTATGTGTGTGTGTGTGTGTGTGTGTGTGTGTGTGTGTGTGTGTGTGTGTGTGTGTGTGTGTGTGTGTGTGTGTGTGTGTGTGTGTGTGTGTGTGTGTGTGTGTGATGCCGGGGTGTGCTTGCATAATGAACAGCGTCTGTGTCAGTGATAAATTTACGGCACGCGTTTATAGGGAGGGTCCTGGTGTGTGATATGTGTGGAGGTAAAGGCCCAGTGACCCAAAAAGGTTTTGATGTCAGCAGACGGGCAGACAGATGCTCTGCAGTGGGGCTGAAAGTGTGTGTGTGTGTGTGTGTGTGTGTGTGTGTGTGACCCTCAGGTCACAGTTAAACCCACTTTTTCTTCCTAACAATGAGGAGGGAGGGAGAGGCATCAATGGGCATCTCCTTCTCTGGTCCTTCCTGTCCGTCAAACCCTGCTGTGTCCCCCCTTTATCAGCTGCCTGTCTACTCCACTCTTCTCTACTCTACTCTTGGATTTTGATTGGACAAGCGATGTGTAGACATCAACACGGTCGTTGGGAAATTCTGAAGCTGGTTGTTTTAGTTTTCTGTCATTTTAAGAGCAAGTGGTCCATCGATTACAGGTGAAATGAATAAAAAATGAAACTATTTGTTACCTTCAGTACCTTATAAGTTTGGTTGTGCCTGTCTTTGAGTATTTTGAATGCTTAATGATTATATATGAGCAGTTGAGAAGTAGTTTTGTCACTGTTAAGCCAGTGATAAGTGTCTAACACATCTGCTCTTATAGATGCGTGTCAGAGAGAGCGAGAGAGCGCAGCTGTCATTTACGTCTCTGTTGTTCACTCTGGTGAAAGAGAATGGTAGACATTTAATGGGATTATTCTCTCTCAATGCACTCTACTTCCACACACACACACACACACACACACACACACACACACACACACACACACACACACACACACACACACACACACACACACACACACACACACACACACACACACACACACACACCCAGAGCAGATGGCTGTGGTAATAAACAGTGACTGATGTTAGCTGTGGTGAAAGCGTCATAAAGAGCAGAGTGTGTTCTTTCATATTGAGAGGCTGGGCAGCAGCTTTACTAAAACTGACCTTTAGTGGCTTCATAGATCAAAGTTTGAACATATAGGAGCCAGGATTACCACAAACAATTCAGTGACTATGCAGTGAGATTTAAAGCCACATTTTCCAAGAAACTGGAAGATTTGCTCCATTTTTTTTATGACTAAAGCTAACTTTAGAATAAAGACCAGCCTCTGATGTTATAATATTTACATCATGAATATTTATTCAAATGTTTTTGAAGAAGCCATAAAGTTTTTTTACTTTCAGGTTTCTTATTCCTCTTTCTGTTCCTTCTCTTCTTCTTGCCTCCTTTTTTACTTCTATTTATCTCCTTCTTTCTTTCTTTCACTCTTTCTTTCTTTCTCTTTCTTTCATCTTCTTGCCTCCTTTTTTCCTCGTTATCTCCTTCTTACTTTTCCTTTTTTCTTTCTCTTTCTGTCTTCACTAACTAAAGGTTATTATTACAATAATGCAGAAGATGAACCTCAGAGCATGCATCTGACGTATTGTATTTTTAGTTGTACTGGGCTGTAAATCATTATTAAATCAGAACACAATGTGGAATTAAATGTATCACTGCATTTAACTGAAAACGCAATGTTGCTTTTATTTTTAGTTCCACTCCGATGAGGACCAATCAGATGGATGAAGCTCTGCTCTTAATTAACCTACAACTACTGTACTGTGCAGATTCACAACAAAAACTGTGTTTCTGTATTCTGTACACCAAAAGAAAAATGCATACCCATGGGTGGACATCTGTTTCTATTTTATAAACCTCAGTCACTGTGGAAATTGGTGCGCATGAAAAAGCGTCATTTTCACTCCCACGTTTATCCATAAGCAAACACCATTAAACATAAGTTTACGTATTGATAACTGCGCTTTCTCTACCACTAATTACACTCGAGAAGAACAGAAAATAAGAGGTGCACTGATGATATTCTCCAACAGTATCAGAACAGCTGTCATTACGTTTTGGCTGTGTCTATTTACATCACCTGTACCACGAATTTATCCCATGCTAAGCTACCAAAAACCCAAGTAAATTAAGACATTTGATGTGACTCTCCTCTTGGCTCTGCATAACGTAATGACATAATCTTTTGACATAAAAAAAACAGTTTTATTTTACAAAAATTACAACGTATGCTGTGAAAGTGCATTATTTGACCATCGGTGATGCTAACTTTGTTAAAGTGTTCATTTATTTTGTGAAGACTGATGTTGATGTGATGAACCAGTCTGCTGTAAATCCACACATGTTCTCTTTAAGCCTGGTCTGTAGCGCACAAAATCTTCTCTAATCTTTATCTTAATCTGTATACAGAAACCTATTTGCAGTTCGGGATTGTCTGCACTGTGTGTTTGCTTGAGTGGATGTGCATCTCCACCAAATATACTAAGTATTTAGGCGTGTTTGGATAACACTGCCATCTATATACATTTAAATATCCTTAATACTTGATGTGTATGAAATGTCACGGTCATGTGAGGGAATAAAGGAGTTAAAAGGGACTGTTAGTCTTAGTGTTTTTAGATATCCATCAGCTGAAGAGGATTATGTATGACTTGATGTGTTGTGGATATTTATATCTTGAGTGATGAAAGGATTGTAAATGACAGAATAATATTGCTAGATGGACTCTCCTTCAGTCAGTTCACCATCTGTTACTCTCTGGTGACATAACAGACCTAAAAGAAAGAAGTCAGCTCTGATGGTGTGATAGTGATGCCTGCAGGGAAAGCACAAAAGAACTGCATTCATTAAATATAAAGCGATCTAAGTTACGCTACAGATGAATGCGGAGGCAGACTTTCATTGAGCCTTTGTTAAGCTATTGATCTGAACTCAGAGTGCTCCTGGAATAAAGTGCTGAGGTCAGTTTGATTGGAACCAGAGTGGCCTATTAGTCAATCAATGTGTCTGCCGCTCATACACACACACACACACACATCCCATCATTCCTTCCCCACTTTCTCCCCTCAGTTACAGCTGGATAATCTTTTAAATTAAGTAGGTTTAATTGTACGTTTCCTGTTCTCTCCTCTCTCCAGGCTAAAACTCTCCGTAAATTGATTCAGCAGACGTTTAAGCAGGTAGCTAATCTCAACGATGAGCAGTGCACCCTGAAGTTCTTGGAGATCCTTGCGCCAATCTACCGCTATGACAAGGAGTGCTTCAAATGTGCCCTCGGGGTAGGTTTCCGCCTCTCTTGCCCTTACTCTGTGCCCTGATGTCATCTGAAACATTCTGTTGGTGGTGTCAGGCTGACCCCTTTTGGTTGCAGAAGGCCTTGCATGTACCCAAGTCTCCCTCTTGTCTTGCCTTTTTGCCCTCGCTCTCTTTCTCCTGTAACTTGTGTCTCCTCTTCTAACAGTCCAGTTGGGTGATCCAGGTGGAGTTAGCCATCGGGCCAGAGGAAGGGATCAGCTACCTCACTGACAAGGGATCCACGGTGAGCTCCTTCCGAGACCTCGTTGTACTGTACAGCTATGTTTAAATGAGGTCACGAATGGCCCTCTGCTTGTGATGTTCTGCAACCATTTTTAAAACAAATGTTTTCCAGGCCAATGCTTCCTGAGATTAAGATAGTTACAGTTATTATATTATGAATGAATATTGGTAGAAATAGCAACGTTTACATGATTTATTCTCCTCTCTTCCTTTGGTTCTTGTTCTGCAGCCCACCCATCTAGCAAACTTCAACCAAGTTCAGTCCATCCAGTACTCGGCTATGGAGGAGAAGGATAGGAAAGGGATGCTACAGCTCAACGTAGCCAGAGCTGCTGAGGTAGTCTGACCCTGTCTGTGTGTCTGTCTGACTTACTGTCTCTACATTTGTTTTCAAGTAGGCCATGAAAACCTGATTTCCATTAATATGTAACTCCATTGCTGTTTATTATTCTGCACCCCAAAAAAAACGGTAACCTCTTATGTCATCTACGACTGCAACCTCTGACAAATTCAGGTGGAAAATCCCTACCACCATTAATTTCAGCGAAAGAACAAGGGGCTTGTTTGAAGTTTATGTACTGTGTTAAATAAAGTACTTAAAGTTAAGTTTTTAAAAAAAATTCTCTCTCTGTCCAGAGAGAACAATCATGTGGTTCTCCGTTCAAAATGAAATAAATGTCTTCTTTTGGAGACAATTTTAGTGACAAATGCACAAAATCTGCTGCTAGAACCCAGCGTGTTTATGCTAATGTTGATCTCTGCTAATGCTCATGATTACTGAAGCAAGATTGTGCGTCTAAAACAGGAACACTGACACCGTTATTTGCTATCAAGTATTCTTAAAGGCAGTTTTATCTGTATTTGTTCGGTCACGATGGCCGCTTTGGCCTCTAATGGACATTAAAGAGCTAAAGCTGTGATGTTCATGGTGCACAGCTTGGTTACTCGGTCCTGCGTGTGCCTGATAGATCAACTAATGGACGAAACATTATGTGACATTGACTGCTGTACTAGGGGTGCCTTTCTGTTTTATTGGCTTTTATAGTATTGGATTTGACTTTTTTGGGACTCTCTGTAATTGCCACTGTGCATGTGCGTGTGCAGCCTCTCACAGTTACAACGGCATCACTGACCATGGCTGAGAACTTGGCTGACTTGATTGACGGTTACTGTCGGCTCGTCTCAATGGAGACTCATTCCTTTATCATCAGAGTTCAGAAAGGTATGTAACCAGAGACCCCTCCTTCTCTGTCCTGCTTCCTTAGGATTAAACAAAAATATTAAAACACCATAATAAAAATATAGAATTATCACAACTTAATTTTACTGTTTGCTTTTTTGCCATTGAACAGTTTCAGGAATTAGTTGTGCAGTTTTTTCATTTAATAAGTGAAAGTGCTGCACTAGTCACCCACTATAGTATATAGTTGTATTTCACATGAGAGTCTTTTGTTTTGTCCTGTGGACTAAGTATAAGATCCTGTCTTATATATAAGGAGTGGGATAACATTAGAGCATCCTGTATGTTGTCTCATACATTTATTGTGCTTCACGTTACTCATCCTGATGATGTGTGTTTTTGTCCTCTAGAGGGAGAGAGAGCACTGCCTTCCATCCCAAAGTAAGACTCTGTTTCATTCTCAGTGTTTGTCACGATAAAGTTAATGTTACTGTATTCTATAAAGTCTCATTTAACTCATGCAAAGATGGTATTTTGCTGTGTGAGGTGATTTAACGATAGACTTACCAGTCCTGTCTGAAAGTTATTCAACAAAAAAGGTCAATGCATGTTTGCAATATTCTACTTACAAAAAGTTTTTTTTAAAAACATGTTTCACAAATGTCTGTAGTATGCTTGAACCAATGTTGTATGTTCTTTTTTATTTGCCTTTTTTATAGTATGTGTCCACTATTTGTATATACAGTATAGCAAAGGTGCATTTTTGTTCCTAATACACCCCACCGGTGTATTATATAGTCTGATGTTTTTAATTTTTTAATTTTTACATTATATTCATCTGAAATTGCACAGAGCTGTATGACTGCACCGTTGTCCAAGGAAAATTTTCACTTTGAGGACAATTAAGTTTATCTTATCATATTTTAAGGGCATTGGAATGCAGCCAATAGAATTTTTCAATTTTTTTATGCCAACATGAATGACAAATAGCTGTTCTGTTCATAATCATGATTGCTTTAGAGCCTCAGTGCAGCTCTGCTTCAAAATTAAACAGGGTCAACCTCTGTGTCATTGCCTTGGAAATACATAACACCACCATTCCTATGTAAATGAAAATGGCTAGAATTATTTGCCTGTTTAAGAACAGTAAATCAGTCAAAGGTAAGGTATTAATATGACATTCATTGCTCCCTGCTTCTCAGATTTGCAGATTTTCTCTGTTTTATATAATACATTATATATCTCTTAAAGAATAAGGTTAATAGACCTATCATAAAAGTAATCAGCAGATTAACTTGTAATGAAAATAATCAGCTGCAGCCAGTTGTCCTAATCTGACATGGTAGTCCAATATGTCTATAGATAAAAACTATTCATCCATAATTCAACTGGCTTTTTTTTCTCTCAGAATAAAAAAGATAGACTAAACCAGGAAAACCAAATAGATTCTATTTTCCACAAAGTTAGCCTCTTCTAGGGTTTTTCTTGTTCAGAATTGCAGGGCCTTAAAAAGACATTCAGACGAAAAATTGGCACTGGTTTTATATGTTTTTTTGCACCATGGAGTTCATTGTGTTTGCTTATCTGTGACCAGAGGAGCCTGGACGTTTTATGTTCTCATTTCACTGTCAGTTGATCTAAATTCAAACAACACCACTTTTGCTTATTTTTGGTGATTTCAACTCAAGCCTGTCTCTCTTTTTTTCCCCTTCTCTCTCCCCCTGTCTCTGGTCAAATAAGGAGATAAGTTCAAGAGCCAAATATTTTCCACTTAGGGTTTTTAAACTCCTAAACTCCTCTCCTCCTCTTTCTTTCAGTCTCTAACTTTCTCTCAGCTCTCTGCCCATCTCTTTTTCTCTCCCCCGTCTGTTGTGGTCTGTGATGTAAAAATTGTAGTAGAGCTCAGATGACACAGAAGGAGAGACCACGGCAAAGGCAGAGAGATAATTGAAACAGAGTTAGTTCACAGACGCCGTTTTAACAGCTTATTCTTTCAGTGACATTTAACTTTAAAAATGGTACGCTGATGAAGCTCTGATTTAACCTAGGTATGTCTGATTTGTTCTATTTGAATGTTAACCACTTTGACTGTTGTGTAAATGTTGTCTAATTTGTTGTTTTCTGGTTTCCTCTTCTCTAGGGTGTCCAACAATGAGAAGAAGTTGGAGGCAGTCCGAAGTGGAGTTAGAGCTATCTCCGTCTCAGGTACGATAGAAGTCATGCAAAGCCACTGTTCTAGGAGTCTTACAGCTTCCTTGGCTCCTTCTACTGTCTTTCTTTCTCTCTCCATTTCCAGTGTCATCTGTTTTTTTGTTATAGCTCATTGTTCCCTCTGTTGGGACTGCCTCCCCCCCTCTCTCTCTCTCATCCCCTCCTCTCTGTTCCCGCCTTCTTTTGTTTATTTTCTCCTCTCCCCCTCAACTTGTCTCACATCTCTCCTCTGTGCTCACATGCCTTCACTTTGTTGTTTTTTTCCTCATACCCTGGTCTTCTTTACTGCCTGATTGGCCGCAGACCTAGTGATATCAACACCTCCTAAGCCAACCAGGGCACGGCGTTTCCTCCTCCCTTTTGCCTTCTGTTCAGATTCGCTGCCCAACGGTATCCATGGTTCTCATTGGAACGTTAGTGGAGGAGCGTATCCACAGAGTTGTGACGTGGCAGAATAAGAAAATCCTGATTTAGTGATCATGCTTTCATTAAACGACACATAGACGGTGTGCAGAAAAACCTCAGAGAAAGTAACCTACTGATGTAATCTGACAGTTCAAGTACTCTATTCAAATATCGACCCGGTTTTTGGAGTTTCCACTTATTGTTCCAGATTTTTAGTGTAAACTTCAGATGGTTTAGTGGATTAATCACTTTATCTGCTGCATCACAATCTCATTTAAAAGATGCACTCTTCTACTGCATTGTCTTTGTACTCAGTGCCTGCTTGCTTGACTAATTCAGTCTTTTGCAGACATGTTCAAACACACGTGTGCTTCAAACACAGTCGCACGTTGCACACAGAAATTGCGCAATATGGGATGCAGATAGCGCAGTGGTTAAAGCGTGCGCCCCATATACTGAGGCTATAGTCTTCTAGCTGTTGCCGCGGGTTTGATTCCGACCCGTGGCCATTTGCCGCATGTCTTCCCCCCACTCTCTCTCCCAAATCTCCTGTCACCTCTTTGGCTGTTCTATCCTGTAACGGCTTAAAATGCCCCGAAAAATAAATAAATTGCACAATATCCCTGCAAAGAAGACCCTTCTCTATGACGCCTTTGTGTGTTTACACTGATCAACAGTAACATTGCTTCAGTGTGTGTTTTTAAGTAGTGAATCGCACACTTAATACATCGTCAAAGTGTAACACCTCCATCCTGTCCTGCCGCCTTGCTGTCTCACTTTGTGGATCTGGGCTGTTAATACCTCCGCTGCCGTCTCAAGAGGCGGAACAATAACGACCCCCCCATTATTCCGTTTTTGTAGCGTTTATACAGCCCGGTGAGGTGCAATAAATGTGCAACAGGCCCACTTTGAACAGGCTGTAACCCACTAAAGGGGCTCCTTGTGTGTTGCTGCTTATTACCAAACCAATTGTCTTGAAATAAGACCGGGTCGCCTACCAGCTGACCAACACTACTCAAGATGGATATGTTCATCTTTTTCAAATAACGGTTTTGACTCAGTAGTTCCCACGCGGTGGCCCAATTACGTATCGCCTCCCTCTGAACTTATATTTCAACCTCCCTTAAATATGAAGCCACACCCTAGAAGGAGACTGTTGGATTATCTTAGCAGAGGTGCAGGTAGGTGGGTTTTGTTGCAAACCACAATGGCTGTTTGTTACCATTTCCGGTTTTGGTGCTAAGATAAGCTAACTCGATGCAGACTGTTTATTTACAATACAGACATGAAAGTAATAGTATTGATGCTCTTCTTTTAAGAACTGGAGTGTTTTCCTTGTTCGGTTTTTGATCCTTCAGAGACGATTACAGTAATTACCAATGTGGTCAAAATGGCCGTACAGTTCCAATGCCCCTCATACCAAGTATACAAAACCTTAACTTGAATGAAATCAACCTTTTCCCAGATGTGCGATAAAGTTCAAAAGTCTTGAGTCCTCTAACTCTGCTCACTGTTTACATTACATGAGTGCAACCCAAATGTTAAACTCCTCCGTCTGCTAACCGAACATTAACTCTTCGACTCACAAATATGTACAGCTTGACACAGACATGCGCCATTGAAACCCTGCTGGAGTTCAAACACTTTGTTGCATTGGTTCATTTCACTTACATGTGTTTGCGCAGCATTGATGAAAGTCGTTAATTACATCATCTTTTTCACTGGATATATTTTGGATCTTAACTAACTGCTTGCTGAGCGTTTGTCTTTGCAGATCTTGCAAAATTTCCCATGTTGTTTCAAGGCTTTTTCATGATCTAACCGCTCTCTTCTCTCTCCCTCTTTTCTCCACTCTGCTTTTCTCTCTCTCCTGCTACTCTCTCTCTCTCTCTCTCTCTCTGTGTTCTCCTACTCTGCTGTCCCATTTCCTGCATGCTCTCCTGGACCCTGCAGAGGATCTTAGTGGGGATGGTAAAGTTTTTCTCGTTTATCAATCTCTCTGTTTTTCCGTCTTTCTAGTCCTCACTCCACTAACACACTGCGGCCTCCTGGGAAAGGGTAGTGTGTGTGTGTTGCTGTGTGGGTTGATGTATATGCATGCATTCCTACATCTTTGACAAGGGTGATATGCGTTTGGGCTGTAAGACAGTATATACATATAGAGTGACGGAAATAAGTTAGAATGAAATGATTTATTGCGTTCCAGAGACTGAAAGCATTCATTAATAATCCCTAGCAGCTTAAACCTTTAAGAGCTTGAGTAGTTTACTATTGTGGGATTGTTTTTGGCTTTAAGATGCTTGGGATTATGTTTCTGTGTCTTTTTGTGGTTATTGGTTTTAATCGGATTACCGCTCAATTTGTTTTTTTAGTGAAAGAACAACAGAATATGGAAATGAAGTGATACTTCTTTTTAAGGCAACTTCTCCAATCCCTCCTGCTTCTCTCTCTCTCTCTCTCTACACACACACACACACACACACACACACACACACACACACACACACACACACACACACACACACACACACACACACACACACACACACACACAAAGATGCACACGAGTACTCGCATACATTTGTGCGCACACTGAGTGGAATAGGGAGAGGTTTGCTGGACTGAAGAGTTGGTGCATTCCAGGCTATAATGGGCTAACTAGATCACACACACACACACACACACACACACACACACACACACACACACACATGCACATAAGAGACTGAGTTGGACCGGTCGAACCACCTGGGGGCAGATATACAGCAGTACAAACAACGCACTTCAAAGTGTAAACTAATATATCTATAAAGAAATATTTAATGTATAAATTAGAACTGAAAACATTTGAAAATCTGCAGATTTAAAGGCAACAAACAATAAAAGTTAAAGAAGAATTTTCTCATCAATGATTAACCTGGATAAAAAAAAGAAACAAACAGGTGAAATGTATTTGTGTTGATGGGTTTTATCATATGACCCATGACTGATAAAAACCTTCTCTTGTTGAGAAGCTATGTCGCATGATCCATTTATCCAATGAAACATATTGTAGCAGCAGCAGAGTAAGCACAGCTGTTGCTTTATTTTCTGGTCATATGAAGACATGCAAAATATAAACCATGTCCTGTCTGTTTGATGAAAGGTTAAACCCTTAAAACATTTTCCAGCCTCTGCTCTCATGGGCCGTCGCATTCAACTTACCAGGGAATAGTTTGACTTCGAGAAACCAAACGTCTTTGCTTTCATGCAGAGGGTTGGACGAGGAGAAAACCTCCCTCATGTTTGTCCCTTTAAGATGGAGCTGGAGCCAACAGCTGGTTAGCTTTGGTTAGCATAAGGACTGGAAAACAGGAGGAAACAGCTAGCCTGCTTCTGTCTGAAAATATATGTTATTAAGATGCTTGTTGGTGAATTCCTTTATTGTCTCCTGACATTATTGTGTATTATTATTATTATTTTAGCCTGCCTGACATTAATATCTAAATTGCCACATAGTGACACTTTCTTCAACTCACTCTTACGTGGCTGATTTTCTCGATTTGCAGAGCTTTTGTAGAGAAAACCAGCCACATAGAAAATGATTTTTGATCAATTTAGGGACATGCTCCCACAGAGCCTCCTGGGCAGAGCTGTGAGGGTAGCGTTCATGACAGCAGATGTTTGGCTCCTCTTCCAACAGCTGAGTCTGCACAATGATTTTATTTTAAACACTACCATCTGGTCAGCATGGACTCGTCCCATCTTTTTTCTGCTGGCTCTCTCTTCTCTTCCCTTCTCTCTGCCTATCCGTCTGATTCTGCACAGATTTGATCCTAAACTCTGAACGTCTGGTTACGTGACAACGAGACCTTCAATCTCTCTCTGCTCCCCTGTGTGGTTCTCTCTTACTATCTCAGTCTGTCTCGTTCTTGCCTTCTTTCTTTCCTGGTTTCTCTTTCCTTTTCAATCTTCCATTTTCTACTCGTTCTTTCTACTTGAACTCTCTCCTCTGTCTTTGTCTCTTCTCTTTTTCTTTGCTTCCTCTCCACCACAGTTACTCCCTGCAGCCAGCTGCTCTCACACAGACAGATATGCAGAACACATGCTCAGCTGACACTCTCCACCAAGTGTGTGTGTGTGTGTGTGTGTGTGTGTGTGTCTGTGTGTGTGTGTGTGTGCATGTGTGCGTGTGTGTGCATGTGTGCATGCAGATAGAGAGAGGAGCTACGTGGGTGCTGCTTTGTCCAAGAGTTGTCGCAGAGTTAGCTTCACTCTTTCCTTCTTAGTTTTTTGGGGTAGTTTTGTTTGTGTCTGCCCACATGATTTGTCTGTATCAGTGACCCTTCATGCCATAGTGGATGCACGGTAAACTGAACATGTGCATGATTTTCTCATTGTGTGTTTGTTTGATTTGCAACTTGTTCCTATGTGTGTTTTTACCATACTCTCTCTCCCACCACTGTTTGTGTGTAATGTTGCAGAAACCGATGACTATGCTGAGATAGTTGATGAAGAGGACACATACACCATGCCCTCCAGTAAGTAGCGTAATTCAATCCTGTCTTTTGTGTATTAACATCCACCAACTTAAGTCATTTTTACTCGAGAATCGAGCAGGAAGGCGACTAAATGGTACTTCTGTCAAATGCTCACGATTTCAGACAAACATTTGCTTTTGCTGTCTAAAAGCTGAGTGTGGTGAGAAGTCAGTCTCACAGAGAACATCATAGACGTTGTGTTAAATTGCATTTTATTATGTACTGGCTAATTCAGGCAACCGTCATATATAAACAGCCGGATGTCCGAGAGGCTACAACTCATACAGTGTGACTACGGTTACAACTGTCACAATCATTCATACTGTTAGTAAATGTGCTGCAAGTAATGAGGGCATTAGTCCTCTGCTCTGATTAGTTTGATGTGGATATGTCGGCCAGTCAAAAACGCTCATAGCTGATTTTCGTGGCCGACTTTGAAAGTGACACTACGATCTCCTTTCCCCTCTGAGTCTTCTTCTATCCTTTCCGCTCTTGCTTTATTTGTTTGTGTCTTTCACTTTGTTCTCCTTTCTGCAGCTTCCTCCAAATGACACTAAGTCTAGACTTTCTTCAGCCATGTTTTCATACTCTGTCTGAGTTTGTAACTGTCTTTTGTATGTTTAAAATTATGCTGTATAACATCAACGGCCACATAGCAAACCTAGTATGTGGTAATATCAGCTCAGTTTTGCATTCATTAACTTGATTGTGAACTACATGTCAGATAAAGAATTAAATGGGTATATATATATATGTGTGTGTGTGTGTGTGTGTGTCTGTGTGTGTGCGTGTATTATTGGAGCTATTTTCAATCTTAAAGCAGCTGTCTGGCTCTCTCCCTCTCTCTTTCTTGCTCTCTCTCCCATGGCCAACACAGTCAGCTATGGAGTAGTTGAAGGTAAAACTCTCTGTCTCTCTCTCTCTCTCTCATTCTGTCCTACAGAAATGTCTCAACATTTTACATGTTTTTTTTTAAACATTTTTCTTTGCCAGGTACTGATTATGTTGCAGGGAAAGATTCGCTTTCCTTATTGAATCTTATTTAGGGCATCTCCGCTCCCCATCGATTTACATGGGGATCGATGATGAGTTTTCTCTGGGTAGTCAGAAGCCAGTTTTCTTTACCGGCAAAGAAAAATACAAAGACTCACGGTGTCTAATATGTGGATTGTTTTTGACTTGTGCTCAGTGGTGTTTGGTAGAATGCAGTTCATTCAGGGCTGGTGTTGAAAATGAAATAGAGGACTAATCCATAAACAATTCAAGATGTTTCCTCAGTAACAGTTGAATCAGAATCTTAAGGAAACGCAATAACCTCACAGTATTTGTTCATGGCTCTCGTTTCGACATCATGACATTTATGAAATTTATTGTCTTGGTTGTGGGGTTTTTTTTGGGGGGGGGGGGGGGGGGGGTGTTACTGTGGGTTCTTCTGTGTGAAACAATTATCGGTGTCTAACAAGTGAACTGCTGTATGGGTTAACTGCAATGAATTTCCTTGTAATAGGATGTGTTTTGGTTGATCTGTTGGCATTTGAGATTTTACTGTTTATCTGTTGGTTCGAGTCAAATAGCTGAAGATTGTTTAGCCCAACAGATAAGCAAACTCTCACAAGATACGTTCCTGATGGTCAGTGTCTTGCATAAAACTCTTGAACTCAGTATTTAGTCTCTTATTACTGTGGTAGTGAGGCAGCAGACAATAATGCACCTCTGTAGAAATGACCTTTTCAACAAGGCAGGAATAACAAATGAAAGCCAAAGTGTGATGATGTCACATGCAGAAAAAAAATGCTGTGATTCAGATGATTTTGGACGGACTAACTTGGTATAAAATGGTTACTGCAGACTCAGAGAATCCACTTCAGAT
The DNA here is from genome assembly GCA_037577475.1 of Chaunax sp. Z400. Lineage (NCBI taxonomy): Eukaryota > Metazoa > Chordata > Actinopteri > Lophiiformes > Chaunacidae > Chaunax > Chaunax sp. Z400. The sequence continues at coordinate 12,023,609 of CM075200.1, forward strand.
CCATCTGAATCTGTTTATATTTAGTATTTTTTAATATGTCATTTAAGTCTCAGGTGTTCTTATCTGTTTTATGGAGTGTTTTAGAAATGGAGTCTTGATGTTTACATGCAGAATCCTCCAGGATCTTATCTCAGTTAATGTTATTCAGAACAGCCTGTTTAGGTGTTTCCCTGTTGCCTCCTTTGTCAGTATGTGACAGTACAGTGTACAGAAATGATAATGATGTGCATGTAAACACAGATAGTTATCAAACTTGCATTTTACCTGTTAAGTACGTTTGCTGAATGTTTGAATGTGTGTTTATAATTTTGTGTGCATGTCAAAGTAGATTTTCGTCTCATTAGAGGTGTTAATGCGGAATCATTTTTCTGTATTTTTAACGGTTTATTTTAGGCTAATCTGATCACCAGTTGGTGGGGTTTACCAAATAAGGACAACAATTTGACTCCTAGCAAGTTAAGAATAATTCCAAATTACCTTAAAAATATATTTAGCATATTTCTTGTGATTAAAATAATGATGGTATCCAATTGCCTTGTCCTTGTAAGCTCCATCCGTGTGATCTGAGGCATGTCTAATGTTTCCTTTGTATAAAAAAACAGCAGGCCAATATACCTATCTCACTCTTTGCACTTTTTCTTATCATTTCTTTCCTCGTCCTCTCTCAGCGCGGGATTATGAGATCCAGAGGGACAGGATAGAGTTAGGCCGCTGCATAGGAGAGGGTCAGTTTGGAGATGTACACCAAGGAGTCTATAACAGCCCGGTATGTGGGAATACACACACACACGCACACACACACACACACGCACATGCACACACACACACACAAGCATGGACATATGACGGGCAAAAAATGGTGCAAATAAAACATAGTGTGTGTGTGTGAACTTGATATTTTATGGTTTTTTTAATATTGTGATATACTATATGTATCAAAATGAAAAGAGCTTTGTACAATGTCATCTATAAACTTGTGATTTGCGCATTCTGCAGGACAAACCAGCTCTACCTGTCGCCATCAAGACCTGTAAGAACTGTACATCAGACAGCGTCAGAGAAAAGTTTCTACAAGAAGCATGTAAGACCACCTTTTTTGGTGCATGTGTTTCAGCTCGACATACTGGCAAACCATGACTTGCTGTATCCTGAGTGTGTTGATTTGTGCGTGTTTGCTTCTCTTGCAGTGACAATGCGACAGTTTGACCACCCTCACATTGTTAAGCTGATCGGAGTGATCACAGAAAACCCAGTGTGGATCATCATGGAGCTCTGTACTCTCGGAGAGGTACGAATGACACGCTGAGTAAATAATACATCACTTCCTGTGTATTTTTCCTTGTGCTGCTGCAGTTTCATTATCTTCACCCCCATCGCTGTTTTTTTTCTGTCCGTCATCCTCTCTCTGTCTACAGTTGCGATCGTTCCTACAGGTGAGGAAGTACAGCCTGGATTTGGCCACTCTCATTCTGTTTGCCTACCAGCTCAGCACAGCACTGGCGTATCTGGAGAGCAAACGCTTTGTTCACAGGTATGCACAAGATCACATCGTCTGACTGAGACTGTGGGAATATGATTATAATATATTGGATTCACATTATTATCATATCAGATATTGGGAAGTTTAAATTAATGAACTAGGGCAGTAATCCTAAAATAATCCTAAAATAAATAAGAAAGATGAGGTCATGCTGCTTTTTTAAGACATGATGCACTGTGTCTGAAATCTCCCACATTCACTATACAAGAAACACTCAATCGTTAAGTAAGTTCAGTTGAGAATTCAGGCATTCTAGAATAATTTTACATAATCTCTGTTGCATTACTGTAAGAATAGGAGGCAGTGTGCATGTTATGGACACGATATTTTTTGTTGAAAGGCACTAAATGCTGCATAAGTTTTACTTGAAGACATCAAAATAATTTTCAGTTACAGCTGTTGTCTCTTACAGCAGATTAAATAGAAATTACACATCTAACGAATGACAAAAGGCATCTTTGATTCCACGATTCAGGCCTAATGTCAGACATTGACTTACAGAGACATCGCCGCTCGCAATGTGTTGGTCTCCTCTGTGGACTGTGTGATGCTGGGAGACTTTGGTTTGTCGCGATACATGGAGGACAGTTCCTACTACAAAGGTGAATATACACAAACACACACACACACACACAGCTCTGTATTATGACCCAGACCATTGAGTCACTATTATTTAAATGCATCATAGACAACTTTCACCACCATTAACAATTCTTGTGACCAACTTTTCCTCCAGTATTTTACCACCATCAAAAAGTTACATCAGAGAACTGCAGTCTAACTTTACCTTAGTCACCTGTTGCGTATGTTAGCCTGTTCTGAAAACTGTTAGTCAACTACCATGTTAGTCAACTACCATCTGATGTTAACCAGTAGCCAAATAAGTTTACATAGTTATAAAGAGCATTCTGTATCGTTAATATTAATGTTTTCATGTTTCTTTGTCTCAGCTTCTAAAGGTAAACTTCCTATCAAATGGATGGCCCCCGAATCGATCAACTTCAGAAGATTCACCTCTGCCAGTGACGTCTGGATGTTCGGTGCGTTATAATTAGAATATACAGTATCTGAGCATCATTTGTTTACTACACAACTTCTTCCAGACCTGCTAATATGTGTAATAGGTTTTTATATCATGCTCTATCACCACATCTGACGTTTGAACCACATTTATGAATTGATCGTCCGTCTCTCTGCAGGCGTGTGTATGTGGGAGATCTTGATGTACGGCATCAAGCCTTTCCAGGGGGTGAAGAACAATGATGTGATCGGCAGGATAGAGAACGGCGAGCGATTGGCTATGCCTCCTCAGTGCCCGCCCACTCTCTACAGTTTGATGACCAAGTGTTGGTCATACGATCCCAGCAAACGGCCACGGTTCACTGAACTCAAAACACAACTCAGGTAGCTAACGGTTTCTGTCAGTTTGTGCTTACAAGTGTTTACATGAGGTCATGTGTTAAGTATTAATTACACTAAAGGCTACCATACTAATACTACACGATAGTCATGCTTTACTAATCAGTGTTTTGTGTTGTGTTGTTTTCAATTTAGTTAGCTCAGTAAACATCCATGTATCATGTAATTTATAGTATGAATCGTTACAAAAAATACAGTACATTGATACATGATGATAATAAACATAATAATGAAGGTTAAAAGCAAATATTAAAATGAAAGTTGCTTTTCATTTTCCAACACTTTCAGTTTGATTAACAGTCTATATTAACAAATTCTTTCAAACTATACATTATTTTGTGCGGTTACCATGGAAACCATGTTGTTTTAAGTGACTCTGAAGGTTGGTCATCTTAGCATATATCCAAAACAATATTCATTCGTCTAGGTTCACTAGAGGACTGATATGTCATATATTGATGCAGTCATTGGATTTATTGGGGTGACCGAGGGGGATATATCATCTCCAGATGACTCTTGTTTTGATTATACTCGCATGCTTTTATTTAAATACTGTCTGCAATTCAGGACTTTTATTTGTGAAGGAGTATTTTTATAGTGTGGTATCAGTACTTTTTAATGATGCATTTTCTTCCACTGACAAAGTGAATCACTTATAGAATTGAGTCCTTTGTGCATGCATTTTGTAGCACCATACTGGAGGAAGAGAAGCTTCAACAAGAGGAGAGACTTCGAATGGAGATGAGGAGACAAATCACTGTGTCCTGGGACTCTGGGGGGTCTGATGAAGCACCGCCTAAAGTAAGATTTTACTGATTGGCTTATTCTCTCATTTCTCTTGCGGGGACTTCTATTTTTTTGTATTTTTTTTTTTTTTGTATTTCAGTTCATTGTCATGATAAACACCTTTTTTGTCTGCAGCCCAGCAGACCAGGTTACCCCAGTCCACGTTCCAGTGAAGGCTTTTTCTCCAGCCCCCAACTCAACCACTTCCCGGTACAGAATGCACATTCACAAACGCACTGCCCACAGTGAGAAAACTGTTCTCTGTTCCTTCTCATCCACCCTGGTTGCAGCAGTGTTTTCTTCTGACTTCTAGAGCAACAGCAGCAGTTTTCAGGAGTACAGAGAGGAAGAAGTTAGAATTCACCCCTCTATTATGTCTTACAGGAGTCTTTAAGAACAAAGATACTGTAACCTATTCAGAAATAGAAATGAAAAACACACAATATCAGGTATTGATTAAATATTTCTTGCTTGTGGTATTGGCTGTGAAACATGCTGATCTTAACAATGTTTATATAAGAGCCTTGATCTGACAGGTTGTGTGACTTCACTACCGCAAAACCGTCATGTACAAACCATGTTCTTCTTTTTCAACAAAACATATTGGTGGATGCCAATTGACAGTTTCAAAGAGAGACACCTCGACAGTATAATGTTTAGGAAAGAAATATGAGTAGAAAATTTCATCACTTAAAAACTTTATTCCATATTATTTGTCAGATGTGACTCTGACAGGCAGCCGTCTTCATTTAAAAGTGTCAAAGCCACAAGAAAACATTCATGATACCTTCTTACCAAATAGGGTATTTAAGTCATCCTGTGGGTTTTTTTCATTCAAATTGCAAAGTTATTTTTTTCCAATATCATGCAGCCCTATTTTATAAAGACTAAGCTCATTAAATCCCATGAAGATGTAATGGTTTGAAAAAAATGTAAGGACAATGAAATCACGTTTGTAGAAATGCTGCTTTCAAAAGGATACGTTAATCGTAAATCTTCGAAATAAACCTATAACCTTTTGTCCTACAATGTTACAATCCCCATTTGTTATTCCATAAATCATCCTGTAAACAATCAGAATCATATCAGTCTCTGAAATGTCCAGGTTTAGTGCTGTCATCACAATAAAGGTCAGCTCACTAAATTCAGTATTGAGTGTCAGAAGACAGAGACTGTTTTAGGACAGCAGATGTGTGCAGCATGTGTCAAAGACAGAAAGAGAAATGTGAAGGCAGAGAAAGTCAGAGAGACTTTCAGTGCAGTTATTCCTCTCCTTATAAACCCAGCAGACAGCAGGCATTTCCTGTAGTGCTAAAACCACACACACACACACACACACACACACACACACACACACACACACACACACACACACACACACGCAATCTCCCTCTCTCTCCAGCTCTGTTGGCAAGCTGCTCTCTCTCTCTCTCTTATCCTTATAAGGAGTGTATAATTTTAAGTGCTGTTAAAGTCAAAGTTGATCATATCAAGTAAGAATAACATGGATATATTTGGGTCGCATGTATTACACAGCAGACTGAGAGCAACTGAGGAGCTGTGCAAGAACTCCAATGTTTCTTTGAGGCTTTGTGCCAAATCTAGTATTGTTATTGTCTATTGATTCTGATTTCTTGATTCAGAAACTATCTCTATGAGTCCGTTTTAAATTTGCTTCATATCATGAATATCTTGATTTTTGTGTTACTATCCGATACATTCTCTAAGAAAATATCAGTCAATTTACACTTTGTGTTTACCTTATATTTGTACATATTAAGCATTGAGTGGAGTTTTCTCCAATGGTTTTGTCCAAATTAAACCACTGTTTGCCATCAAAGGAGTACGTTGACACCATTAACCATATTCTAATCATGTTAACATCTCTGTCCATCTGTCCACGTCCAGCCATCAGCACATGGTGGTGTAGGAGGAGTTGGAGGCAGCTACCCTCCTGCTGATTCCTGGAGTCAACACAGACCTGAACACACTGCACTGTGGAGCCCGAACATGGAGGTACACACACAACTTTTAAAAATGTACCTGAATGCAGCACAAAGGGGACATCTAACTAATATAACTGAAGATGTTGAACAGGTGTCCCCTACCTGACAGTGGGATAACCCAGGTCTGAGCTTTTCATTTGATCACACGTGTGTTGTGTTTTTAAGATCATCACACAGTTCGATCAGCACCTAAAAAACTTGTTTATCCCATGTATGCTTTTTCACAAAAGTCCAAATAAACTAGGTTTTAGTTTCATTATTTAGGTTGACCAAAAGTACCAAAAACAACATGTAAACACCCCGTGTTTCCTACAGGACGGTGGCCAGGCGCTGATGGAGGAGAGACTAATGATGCAGCAACAGCAGATGGAGGATGACCAGCGGTGGCTGGAGCAGGAGGAGAGTTTCATGGTACGCAAATATAAGAGACATCTTAATACTTTGTTCTCACGCAAACATAATGTTTTTAAAGCACAAAACCTCCGAAAACTTTCCAAATTTCAACTTTACTGGAATAACTTCACTCAGTTGAGTCTGAAGTCTGATTGAAAGTAAACACAGACAGAATTCCCATTGATCAGCTACTGTAACTAACGGGATATGGATCTACTTCTTGGGCAACTTCACACCTTAAAAAATGGCTTTAGCTGCCTTTCAGTCTACACATACTGGGCTGCTTATGTGTGTGAAGCTGTTTATGGTATTATTATGATAGACAAGCCGAAACAAACGGCATATTATTGTCCTCCAATAAAATTCAAGAAAATAGAAGTGCAATGGCTGCTATGGTGTTATTAACAGAATTGATGGTGAAATATTAAACTGTTAAACCAAACACATGTCCACAAACAGCAAACACTGACCTTAAAAAGGAAGGAAATCAAAATGTCATGGAGACAAGATGGATCAACAGAGAACAAAACAAGTATTTAGACTATTGCAGTAAGTCTGCTTTTTTTCCACATAGTGAAACATCTTTACGTCTTTTATTGGTACCAGATGAGCTGCAGAATATCTCTCAGATGTTTCAACTGACTCAGTTGCGCTTGATTTATGGTCAGGCGGAGCCACATCACTACTTTTGTAAAACAAGACTGTTTTTCTTCTCTCTTTGGGTCGGATTGTTTATCGTCCTGCCTTGATTGGCTGATTCCATTTGTGAGCCAGGTGTAGGAGAGTTGAAATACAGAGCAAGAAAACAGCAGAGATGAGCGATGAGAGATGGGATGTCTCGTCTCTTCATCCATCGTTGCTCTCACTGATAACTTTGGCCACCTTGCCATATTTGGATCCCACATTTATACCTTCACAGAGGAGTAAATCTCTCATGACTGACCTGGCAAACTGAATTTTTGACCTTTTTTTTTTTTGGTACATATTTTTTCCCGGCCCGTGTGCTGCCAGTTCCTGTCTGCACCTGTCGTCACAAACAATATGCGTAAAGGTTTACTTGGGGACATAAAATAGCTCTCATCACATCCCCACGAACTTTATGGCCCTTACCTTGGAACGTCTTGCAAGTGAAAGAAAGCTTTTTTTTCAAATGGGATATATAAAATATCATGCTTTTCCGTAGGAAAATCATTTTCCGAAGGGACTTTTTTTCATTCCATATGATACATTGTAAAACTACAAGTCAGTTCATGTAAACAGTCCTGTTCTAATCTGATGATGTCATGGTTCTGGTAGTTAGAAATAGAGCAAACTATGACCTGACAGTGATGACACTGATATAACCATAAAGCTGTGAGAGGATTAGTTTTTATGCCAGTGATGCCAGTTTATGAACCCTGTGTAGCTGTCTGCCAGTACATCTTTCAGACCTCGATACCTCTTCTCAGACAGTGCTCTACCACTAAAGTATCCAAGAGAACTTTATAATAAGGTTGGCCACCTAAAGAGTGAAAGAAAGACAGAACGCCATGAGAGAGAAGGCCGGAAAAAAGATGGTAGTTTGTGAGGAGGAACGAGACAGAAGACGGGAGAAAGGAAGTGGGATTGGCACGATCCATGGAGAGGGTGGAATGAACAAGGAGTCACCCATCGGGGGTGGGGGTGCACAGAGAGATGCAGAGAGATGGAAAAAGTGGGAGGGAGAAACGGGAGTGAGGGAAAGAAGCAGAGAGGAGAGTGAGGCGTTCAGATCATTTCTCTCCATGATTTAGCCTCTGTGGCTCAGTGGAGCTTTTCCTCCTCCGGAAAAAACTTTCTCTCTTTCTCTGTATATCTTTTCCTCCCCCTTCATTTGTCTCTGACTCACTTTTTCTCTTTCTCACTTCATTTATCCCAGTCTCTGCACCATCTTCAATGCTCTTAGTTTCCTCCCTCTCCTAGTTTCTCTGCTCTCTCTGTTTCCCCTGTATCAGTCCTTCTCTCTCCATGTCTTAAGTTTTTATTTCTCTCATACTCTCTGTTCCTATCTCTGCCCTTCTTTCGATGGCATCCACTTTCTGCTTTCCTCCTCCCATCTTCTTCAGACTCTGTGCTCCCAGGATGCATCTCTTCAAGGCGTGCTTCACCAAAACGGTACTGGAACAGACAGAGAGAGGGAGTTGGGAGTCATCTTTGGTTTTAGTGATGGAAATGTGGACTGGGTTTTGTAGTGTGACTGTTTTCTGTAGAACAGAACAGGACTGTGTTTATTTGCTGCTCTTCTTCATCACTGACTTGATAACTATGTTTGCTCTGTGTACGTGGTCAAATGACAAACTACTGTATGTTGTATTTATCGGTGGAATTAAAAATCTGCCAAATGTTTTTACTGCTAAATATTGCATTTATCTGTTGAAACGTGGTGCTTGGTAAGGAAAAGATAACTATAGCAGCATTGCATAGGCTTTTTATTTCTGTAACCTGCAGGTATCAGACAGTTTGGTTTGTCATATCTTTTTGTTTGTTTGTTAATGTCTTTATAATGTGTTGAACTTAACACTTAACTAGAACAACCTGGAAAAAAAAAATTCAGATCATCTTAAACTAATGGAAACTGCTCTGAAACGCTTGTTTAATTCTGCTTTTTATATTTGAAATATATCCATTAAATCTGTATTTCCTACAGAAGACAGAGTCCAGAAACAGCAGAGGAAGCATCGACAGAGAGGACGGCACACTACAAGCACCGGTCAGTCACCAAGTGTGTGTGTGCTTGTGTGTGTTTCTCGAGACTTGCATGAAAATAGGTTGTTAACCCATTACTGAGTTAGCTTTGCTCAGGAGGGAGGCAGAGGGAAAGTATTCAGTCCGACTCCCAGACAGGCAGAGAGAGGAAATACAGAGGCTCAGAGGAATTATTTCTGTCTGTGTGCCAGGGAGGGCACAGCCTACACAACAACCACAGGACCACAGAGGGCTCATGGGAACTTTAAACGCTGAGGCACAGCACAGTTCCATTTTTACTCTGAATTTGGGTTATAGTATCCCATAAAATGTCTCATTTAACTATTATTTAATGGTTAAGGATGACTGGAACTTTGCCCGCCATTAACCTGTGTGTCTCTGTATAGGGTGGAAGCCAACATATCTACCAGCCTATAGGGAAACCAGGTGAGAGAACTTGCACATTGATATTCTTCTCAGAGGGTAACAATATAATTTAATGTAGCTACTATGTCCTCATATTATAGAATTAAAATGAGCTCATAGTAGTTTTTACATTCTTGAATATCTTGCATAGTTAAATCTCTTATTTCATAAACTGAGCACGTAAAACTGTAAAAAGTAAAACGTTTCTCTTTGAAATGTAGTGCTGGATGAGATCAAAGTAGCACTAAAAGGAAAAAGTACAAGTAGTTATATTTGATTATAGTACTTCAGCACATATTCATGTACAGTGATTTCCACCACTGCAAAGTATTGCTATGCATCATACTTAATCCATTCTCTATACCGATGACACTAGCGTTACTTAGCATGCTAGCATACGCCACACTAATGATATTAGCATTATTCAGCTTAACATACAGTACTCCATACCAATTATACCAATCCTCCATATACATGATGCTACCGTTATTTAACATGTTAGCATACACAATACCAAGGATTCTAACATTTATATGCTAACATACTCCATATCAGTGATACTATAATTATCTTGCATGCTCAGCAATGATATTTGCATTATTTAATATGCTAACATATACAGTACAGATTGTACTTGCATTGCTGTATTATGCTACCATCCTCCATTCCAATGATACTAGCATCGTCTATCATGTTAACACACTCTATACGGATGATACTAACCTCATTTACCGTGTTAATGTACTTCATTCAATGATAATATATTATATAATATATATATATATATATATAATATTATTATTTACTGTGCTAATATACTTCATTTCAATGATACTAGCATTACTTAGCATGCTAACATACTTCATACCGATGATTGTAGCAGTATCTACCATCTTAATGTAGAAAGTACTCTGTGCTGATGATACTAGCATTATTTAGCATGCTAGCATACCAGTGATACATACTGTCATACTGCTTTTTCCAGAGCATGTTGCACCTCCCAAGAAACCACCTCGACCTGGAGCTCCTGGTCACCTGGCCAGTCTCTGCCCTGTGGACAGCTACAACGAGGGGGTCAAGGTAAATATATGTCTCACACACACACACACACACACTTGAACAAGCTCAAGAAAGGACGATGGGACTATGAACAGTCTCCTAAAAATACAGAATTTATTTTCTAGTTTAAAGATGTAACTGATTAAAGATGATGTTTGCTCTTATTTGTTTGTTTTTTACCTAAAGAAAAGCTGTCAGTTCTGTTGTTTATTGTATCAGTCGTGTTTTCTGACATTCTGATTCTATTATATTGTTTTGTAGTTTACTTCAATGCTATTTGGCATTCATGAGTTGCATGCAAAGCCACCTTTGATTGGCTTTGGCCTAATGCGCTGTCCCTCTTCTCTCCCCCTTACTGCTTTCTCCCCCTCTGTCATTAACATCCATGCATTCATTCTGCTTGTTTTGTTTCAAAACCCTGCCATTTTCTTACTCTTAATCGTGCATTTCTGACCCATTTTCTGACCTGTATTCTGCATACATCTATCCACCAATCAATCTGTCAAACTCTTTCTCCTCCCTTTATGACCTGCACACCCCAATGCCAAACCCTACCTACACCCTACCACACCTCCCTCTTATCTCCTCAACCTCCTTATAGCCGTGGAGGGTAAGATGATTTTTTGTGTGTGTGTCTGTCATCATTCTAGAGTTAGTTAGCTAATAGTTACCATTATTATTGTGTGCAGAGAAGCTTTATGAAGCTCTCTGAATGCCAATCAAGTTATTTTTCTTTACCAGAGAGAGAGCTAAATATCGCTGTATGCATGTCAAAACAATAAATTCTTCACTGTAGATCTTAACATTCTTGACCTTGACTTGTGGCAAAATCATCTCAACTTTCAAATATATCTCATCGTCATCAGCAAAGATGGTAAAATGTGCATGATGTAGTTGGCATTTCTAAAAAGCTAGTTAAATTGGCCTTGGAGTTGAGATTATTTTGTTCCAAACATTGTCAGCTTGTTCCACGTTTTCCTGTTTTAAAGTGACTGATGGTTCTAGTCTCATGTAATACGCTGGATGTAGGCTTCCAGTCACCACATAGCCAGAATATTGCAAGAGATATCCCTGGTAAAGAAAAGTAAAACAAAATTCACTGTCAATAGATCAATAGATGCATTGTAAACAGATCACTTTATGTCTTCCATTTCATTTTTATATATTCAAAGTAGTTTTGACATAATTTTAGAAAGATTTGAGAACACCAGTTAAACCTGCATTAAGGAATTTTTGGCCACTGGAGGCCAGAAAGACTAGAAAGCACACAAAGTGCTTACCTCTGTTAATCACTTGGATCTATCTCATGCCAGATTAAGTTATGCCACCTAATTCCTTGACCCTAGTATTTGTAATCGTGTATTTATCATTAGTTGTTTATGAGTCATCAATATGATTTTTCATAATGGCAGATCTGGATCAGATCAGAGTTGGGTATTGGTTCAGCACTTCAAGAAACCCTTTCACATCACACTAAATGATTAGATTTAACATTTGTATAAAAAGACAACTGACCCTGTCTGTCCTCCCATCACACTACTAACAAGCTCCTCTGTCATAGTAGAAAAGTATATGTATCTAGTGCATTAGGATCTGGTATCTGGTGCATTAGGATCTGGTATCTGGTGCATTAGGATCTGGTATCTAGTACATTAGGATCTGGTATCTGGTACATTAGGATCTGGAATCTGGTGCATTAGGATCTGGTATCTAGTACATTAGGATCTGGTATCTGGTACATTAGGATCTGGAATCTGGTGCATTAGGATCTGGTATCTGGTACATTAGGATCTGGTATCTGGTGCATTAGGATCTGGTATCTAGTACATTAGGATCTGGAATCTGGTGCATTAGGATCTGGTATCTGGTACATTAGGATCTGGAATCTGGTGCATTAGGATCTGGTATCTAGTACATTAGGATCTGGTACATTAGGATCTGGTATCTGGTGCATTAGGATCTGGTATCTAGTACATTAGGATCTGGTATCTGGTGCATTAGGATCTGGTATCTGGTACATTAGGATCTGGAATCTGGTGCATTAGGATCTGGTATCTAGTACATTAGGATCTGGTACATTAGGATCTGGTATCTGGTGCATTAGGATCTGGTATCTGGTACATTAGGATCTGGTATCTGGTGCATTAGGATCTGGTATCTAGTACATTAGGGAGAAATGCATGTAGATAGAAGTAACAACCTGAGGGCTTCTGTGTACTACATGGTACAATACTGCCTCCCAGTGTTGTGTCTATTTAACTACAGTCAAAATGTGACCCTGGTAGCAGATGACTTTTTAAACTTAGATCATGATACGGCTTCTACAATGACTTTATTTAATGCACACTCATGTATATAAGTAAAGCATAAAGCTTCTGCTTTTAGCGGCTCATTGTAGCTCTTTGTACGTTTCACTGGTCCAGTTGCAGCCCCAGGAGATCAGTCCGCCCCCCACCGCCAACCTGGATCGTTCAAACGACAAAGTGTATGAGAATGTGACAGGACTGGTTAAAGCTGTGATTGAGATGTCCAATAGGATTCAGCCTGCAGCCCCAGAGGAATACGTCCCAATGGTAAAGGTAAGAGCGACATTTACTGAAAAAAGAGAGCGGAAAAAGAGCAGAACACAGTGACCTTAGCTGTCGTCTAATGCTACACTTATTATGAAGTATTTAGACACGTGTTAAAGATCCATCATCATCAATAGAAAAATGATAATTACTAATATGTGTGTGTGTAGGAGGTGGGTCTGGCGCTGAGGACTCTGTTAGCGACAGTGGATGAGACACTTCCTGTGCTGCCTGCCAGCACACACAGAGAGGTAAACACACTCTCATATACACACAACTAAAATTCCTTGGAACAGTGTACCTAAAGCTGCCACAAAGTAAAAGTGATATTAACATTTTGTTTGTGTTATTACAGATTGAAATGGCCCAGAAGTTGTTGAATTCAGATCTGGCTGAGTTAATCTCAAAGATGAAACTGGCCCAACAGTATGTCATGACAAGGTAAGTACCCATAACTCAGAAAGGGTTTGCTGATAATGATTTACTGCTTACTTTGCAGCAATGGCGACACAGTAATTGTTGTCTGTGTTCCGGACAGTTTACAAAAGGACTACAAGAAACACATGCTGATGGCAGCTCACGCCCTCGCGGTCGATGCCAAGAACTTGCTGGATGTCATCGACCAATCACGACTCAAGATGATCAGGATTTAAGCAAATCAAACTGGGGGCAAGACTGGGGTTTCTGCTACTGTGAAGCTGCGGAGTGCAGTAGCTCTGAGCTACTCATAAAGAGAACATTTGGATGGATTTCAGTGATGGATGCGTAAAAAATGAACTGATGGACAGTAGACATGACTGACTGAAACAATCAGCTCTCTTCTCCCTCTAACACTCATCTTTTCCTTTTTTTCTCTGTGGCGACGGCCATGTTTCGGTCAATATTGTGTTTTGTCCTTTTGTTGCATTGTTTGCTTTTTTATCCAGAGAATCCCATCACATATCCTCAAAAATGATTTTTTCAAAAAAAGTCATCCATTACTACTTTTTAATCTTCAAGCGAATCAAACAAAGGTTTCAGAGGCTCTCTTAAAGGACTGCAGAGATATTTTGGTGAATGGACGCACTAAAATCTGAAACACGACTAACACTTAAGCATAATGTAACAACTGGAACTGAAGTACCAGGATAAGGATGATGATGAAGATGATCGATGATGTTGTTGATTAAACATGTTTTTATATCATTATTAATTATTATTATTGCTATTTTCAGCCTTGATTCTTACAGTTTTTCAGTCTTCTACCTGAAAATGTACGGGCAAAGGTTATTGATTTATATCTCATAAATGTCATATTCTCACATCTTTTTCTCTTCTCTACATCTCTATCTCAGGCATCAAGAGATGACATAACAAATTAAATATATAAAGCACACGAAATGTCACAGGCCACTTTTTTAGTTAACTTACAGAGTAAATATACAAGAGAAGCTATATTTTTAACACGGTTATGAGGCATGAATTGCTTGTGAACAGAGGAGAGGGATGAACAAAAGGAAAGTGACAGGAGAGGAGTGATGGGTGGAGGAATGGTGGGGTTTGAGTTACAATGAAGGTGCTTCAGCTGTACCAAATGAAGTGCAATTGGCTTGAAAAAAGGATTTATTTTTAGCACAGTTTTTTTTTTTTTGCAGTAACTCGCCTGTCATTTTGGCGTCAGTTTCTTCAAAGAAGTGGAATTCACAATGGGTCATTTATTGATTTCTTTTGTATATTTAGACCAAATTGTGTTGTGACTTCCTTCTATCCTATTTATCCTCACTTACAAACTGCAGTGCAACCTGTTTGTCTTTTTTTTTTTTCTTTTTGTCAATCCAGGAATTGGGTTTTCTGTGACACAAAAATTCTGTTTCATATTAAGTGCTGTTTCATTAGTAACAATCTGTTAATCAGTTAAATTACAATCAACTGGATTGAATGTTAATCTTTTCTTGTTTTATGGCTGCATACATACAACAACTCCTAACCTCTGGAAAGCTGGGATGGATACACACCCAAACTATTTTGTTGTTGGGGGGGACTTGTTCAGGGGGTTCATTTAAAATGTTCATCATTATATGCTCTATCTTTTCTACATCTGTCCTCCTGTTTTCCTCCCATCTTTCCATATCCCTCCACTGGAGTTGTTGATCACTTTTTCCCTCCCTCTCTTCTTCTGCTCTGTCACCCCACATTTTTAATTGTCTCCCCCAGATACCGTACCTCTCCTCGGCTTTGTCTTCCTCTCTTCCTACTCTCTGATTCTCTCCATTCCACTGTTCCCTCTCCCCTGAGGTGAGCAGTATTCTCAGGAAGGAGTCACACTACAGTTGCTAAACCAAGCAAATAAAACACTGTCATCATTTTAAGAAATCTTTTGTGACTCTACTTCTTCAAGTGCAGCTGTCCCTAAATCTTATGCTTTTCCCATAATATATACAGTATTCTCTAGATGTGTGTGTGAATACTGTGCTTTGAGAAGAGTTGAATCATTTTTCTTATATTAGTCATTAGTACTGTTAGTACTGGACAGTAAATTTTCTGAGTGACCAAATTTAAACAATTTGCATGAAGAACACGTCATTTACTTACTTTGGATGCTAACATTGTTTTTATTAATAGATTAAATTTTTTTTTTCATATTCTATGGTCACCAACAATTTACAATAGTGAGCTGAATCGACGTCTTTATAGAAAAAAATAACCAGGGACCGCCCCTGTTTTGACCCGCACTGCAATAAAATGATTTTAACACCGTTTTAAAAAAAAAAGCCTCTAATTTCAATGCCAGGGCGAGATGCCGTAAAACGTAGTCAACGTCGTAAATGCGCCACTATTAAGGCGCTGACAGGTGAAATGCCGTAAAACGCCCGTAAAGCGGAGCAGTGAAATTAGTGATGGCATAGATAGTACGATACAATACAACTAGGAACACTGAGCATTTTAACATGCGAACTGGACGTTCTTTAAAGGGCACACTTAACATTCTACTGTGCAGAAACGTTCGTTTCATTCATCAAGCAGCTCTGGGTCACCGGCAGCCCCACATTAGCATTTGGCGCCCTTGCTTTGTAGCCAGATGACCGCATCCGGTCTCCAAAAACGAAAAAAACAAAAACAGACTTAGTTCTCTATTCATTGTTCTTTTCTAATTCAAAACAGAAAATGAAAATGAAATCTTTTTATTTCATTATTTCAATTTTGGCTTTTGTATTTTAAAACGAAAAATCAAATGACCAGTCTTATACTCTATACACTGACTATGACCCTTCCATTTTTAAATTCTAAGTTTCTGGAACTAAACAGCAAAGAGTTAAGAGCAGACCAAAGCACTAAAAATGTCACTGTAGACCTGCTGCTGTTGTTTTTGTAGCTTTGTTAATTCAATCAAACGAGCATTAAAATTCCACCTTCCCAGCCTTCATTTTTTTTAAATGAGATGTATAGTAACATGAAGTGTAGAACATGTTTCATATTGTTACTGTAGAGGGGGCAACTTGAAGCTTAGGTTATAGATGATCAAATATTATATTCTTATAACCAGTCATACTGTCTGATAGTGTAATTATAATTATTTAATCACATTTCCTTACATTTGCAAGGCTTTAAGGCTCCAAAATTTTCAACTGCCGAATAAATAAAAATGTTGAGACTATTGAGAAACCCCCATCATTACATACATCTAATTTCATGATACTCAGGTCTTATGGCTCACGCAACAGACCATTCTTTTATCGGGCTCAATCACTGCATTTATTGCATTTCTAAAACTCTCACTTGTGCGCCTTCATGTCTTACAGAGGAGTGAATTATAACTGGTTCACAGAGCCATATTCCCAAACAAATAACCCAGCTGATGTCTATTGAAGTCCAGAGACTTGAATGTGTCTGTTACTGGAAACAGTTCGATCTAGGGTAGAAAATTAAAACCTTTGACAGGTAATGTTTATACTGGTACCAGATACTATATTATTGGAGAGAACCAAGTCAGAGAAGGCAGTCATTTTTGTAGTTTTATTGTGTTTTCTAAAAAAAAACATCTGTTTTAATCGAAGAGACCAAAGCCCATGTCATCATCAGACTCCTCAGACTCTTCCTTCTTCTCTTCTTTCTTCTCCTCCTCCTTGGCTGTAGGGGTAAAAAAAAGATAGTTTATGGTTAAACAAAGTCAAAAGATATATGGGGCAGAAACTAGCCTTCGCGCTCAAGCTCTGAGAGATCTGATCAAATACAAGGCCAGAAATGAGATAGGTTTTCCACAATGGCTCTCTAAAAGATTGGGGATCGAGTGTTGAGCTCTGCTGGGTTCCTTTATGAGAAATGTTTGGTATTGATATCACTAAACAAAAGACAGCAATATAATAAGAGGAAAATAAACAAACCCTTATCCATAAGACACAAGTACAGCATGAGACTATGACATCACACAAGTAGATCCTATTTTAGTGTTGCCATAATAAAAAGGTGAATTAAAGCATGAGGGCCATTTGATTATTAACGCAATCTGTCCAGTTACCTGGGGCGTCACCAGCAGTAGTTGTACCACCAACAGCAGCGGTGGCAACTCCAGCTGGAGCTCCACCTCCGGCTCCAACGTTGCAGATCAGGCTGCCGATTTCAATGCTGGTAAGAGCCTATGAAAGGACAACACTCATAGTTCAGTCAGTGAATTCACACATCCTGGGCTTATTCTGGTGAGAAATGTAGACCAACAACTACCAAGACATATTACTGATCTCATGTGGAGCAAGATCTTCTGCAATTCACGCTTGTGTTAACAGCATTGAGCAAACCCTGAAACCAATCTGAAACACCTTCGATCCACAATCAAAACCTCAACTCAGTGCTAGCTCTTCTGCAGCAAGCATCATGGAATGAGACAGGAAGCAGCTCGTAGTGATGCCAACACCTCAATGGCATCCAAAACAAAGCGAGACCATTGTGGTGCAATGTTTCCAGTTTTATGTAAAAACTTCTGTGGCCCAGTTTATGGATAGTGTTTGATACCACGTTAGTTTAGAATGTTTTGATATGGCTTCACACATAGCCCTCCACCACACGAGGCTAATCTGCTGTTGTGACAAACTGAACGGCAGATGAAAAGTCAAACCCAAGTTGTCTTTTTTGGTTAATTTCATAAAACATGGTGAAAAAGAAAGTGAATTAGCCGACATGATGAGAGAAAAAGGGTTTCAAGTGGGGTTGGGCAAACTGGTGTGTGCAGCAGAGGTGTAGGTGGGTCTGTGTTAATCGTATTTACATATCTGTGCAAGAAGTTCCAAGTTTCAAAATACATACATAAATAAAATGTTTAAGATTTTCAAAATATCAAAAGGCACCTCTCCACCACACGGGGATTGTGTACATTTCATGTTTTTTCTAATTCAACTTCTAACCATGGAAAAAAAAACACCCAAAACAAACAATAGGCAATAAAAACAATAACAAATAGGCAATGAAAACAGAGGATATCTGGATATGAAATGATTCATATCAGGATATGAGATTCTCCACAGTATTGCACAGCCTTACATCAGAGCACACGAGCAGTTAGCATGTTCTCTTACCTTAGCAAACAAGCTTGGCCAGAAGGGCTCCACGGTGACTCCAGCAGCCTTTATCAGAGCATTCAGCTTGTCCTCCTACAGACACATGAAACAGCCATTGTTACACACTTCATCCTAAGGGCACTTGCCCAGACAGCACGTTAAAATACACTTGTAGTTATTCAATGTGTTCTTTAATATAATATCCTAGTTGTGTTTGCTGAAACTGAAGATGGCCGAAGGAATCAACAGACATTAATGGCAGCTTTTTTGATAATCAAATGCCATATCTGAAACTGCATAGGTTAAAACTATACATTTTTACCTTTGCCAATTGAGTTGAGCAGAGGTTATGTGATTACCCATGTTTTATTGTCTGTCTGCAAGATCTTTAAAATTTATTACACATTTCAGAAGTTAATTATTACAAGCTTCTGTCGTGGCCTAGTCTGGAAACTACTTCTTAATTGCTTTTTAGTTTTTGCTATATTTGTTTCAATCATGCCAGTGATAATGTAGATTGATTATTGGTACTAATAAACTCTTATCTCAAATGCTGTAACCCGATTTAAGCAAAGTTTGCACACAGGTCACAAAGGTTGATGATGTGCATCATCCACGTGTCTCAAACCTGTCAGGATAACATTAGAAAACTAGATGAATGTTGTGACGAATGAAACAAAACATCCATGAACTGCGGTAATAAACAAATTAATGTTACACCTTTCATGGTGACGACATCCCTACTGAAAATTAAAACATGCTGGCATGAAGATTCACCGGTTTAGGGTTAGCTGGCACCTATCACTGAATGAATGACTTATCTCGCTTTTTACTGGTATGTCAGATGTTGACATGTAGCAAGTAACAACAACCACTATCACAGGTTGCAAACGTAGCCCAGGAATGTAAAAAGACACTCTATAGAGCAAATATGATTCACAGAAGTGGCTGAAGCTAAGCTAGCATAACCCGTGCCGCCATATTTAGCCTGAGGATTGGTTGGTGTAGACACCGACACCCAACATAATTAAGCATACATATTAATATCCATGTTTGTCAGTAAATTATTAATATCCATGTTTGTCAGTAAAGTTGATTCTCTTTCAGCTTTATAATTCAGGGCTTACACCGCCAGCAAAACACTACCGGGCGTCTAGTATAGACGTATGGGCTGAGCTGACGAAGAGTGTCGGGGACACTTACGGTGACGGTCACTTCATCGTCGTGGAGGATCAGAGCTGAATAAATACAGGCGAGCTCGGACACGGAGGCCATTGTAGATGTTGGGTTTTATAGTTTTCGCGTCGGATGCCTAAATTAGACAGTGCTAGTCGCCGGATTGAGGGCCTTAGCTTCGGATGAAGGACCAAGCACCTTAGGCACGTTTACTTCCTTCAGCGGAAAAGGAAAGAGAGAGGGCGGGAGCTTGAAACATATACTTTGCGTAAGGGCCGCGTACGCGACGTCAGTACGCAAACAAGTGACGACAAACGTAGTCCACTTGAATAGACAAAATATATTTTTATTTTGCCAATTTTTCTTATTTCAATATACTTGTTCATTGTTGTTACAAACAGATGTAATATTTCCAAGCCCAATTCACACAACCATTATTTATCAATATTCAAAGACACTTTCATCTTCATATATCCAATCTATTAGCTATTATTACATTTTGATTAAAGCAGAATACTACTTATTCTTAAAGGAGATCTGAATATGTACATATGACGAACTTCAACAAAAACCTCTGGATGGCAGTTTAGCTCCTGCTGCTGTTCTCACGTAAAACTGTGAAGAATATGTACAAAATAAAAATATCTAGAGGTTTCAAATCCAATGAAAAGAACATGTTCAGTCAGCCAATATTATTTATTCCCAATCAGAAAACACCATATCAAAAAGTTGAACCATTTCAAGGTAAATTTCTAGCAAATCTCCCCAGCTGTATTTACACAGGAAAAGATAACATGCCCGTACAGACCTAATATATCCTGATATATGAAAAAGTAGTGAGCTGAGGCAAAGTCTTTCGATTTAAAACAAACAAACAACGAAAGATTAGAACTGTTGCAAAAAAGTCCAGATGTAATAATAATAATACTCAGGTTTAAAGAATCATTCTCATATTTGGCACTAATATATTTTCTTGGCTCTGATATGTAGAAAATACTCAAGCAGGTAAAACTACAAAAAAAAAAAGAGTGGATGGAATGAACAGGATGAGTTAAAGTATAATAAAAGTCAGTATCATTAAACAATTGGACGGAGCAGGTAAATCTGTTGAGTTATATTGTGTTAATTCCAGAGCTTCAAAGTCTAAGATTCTAGAACGTTCAGACAATATATCCAAATATCAATGGCAACAAATTAGAAAGTTCTATATGCTTCTCAGTAGCCTGGATTTTGAATGTCAACAAATTGGAATCTTCCATTGTGCTTCTTTCTCAATGATCATATGAGCACAGGTGGAATTTAAATGAGTAAAAATCATAATGTTAAAGTGATGTATTTGAAATTCCTGACAAATCATTTCACTTTTTAAGTGCCCTTTTCTTTTTCTTCTCAGTCATCTATTAAAGCATGTATATGTTCTCATTCTGGAATTTGTCCCAGGGTATGTCAGCTTTGTCTACATGAGGATTACAATGAAAGAATATAGAATTTAGAATAATGCTTTCAAAGAGGTTAATTGCTAACAGCGTTTTCAGCTAACCAAATTTTAACATCACCACAGCATAATTTCATATAATTGTTAGAAATACACTCACATTCTGCCTCAAGAATGTTTAAATGAGCTAACAATAAATCCCCATTGTTTTTCACATGTCTCAGGTTATGTCAGAATTACCGTAATAACCACTATTCAACTTGTAAACAGCGTTCACTCAAAAATTCAAGCTATAATTACAACTGGGCAACTCATATTTTACAGTGTATGCAGACACCCAAAGCCAGAAAAAAATGGACAAAAACAGAAAAAAAATAACAGGATGGAGCTGTCCCATTACAAAAGGAATGTGACTGGATGGAAACCTGTCTATCCTCTCTAGTCCTTGTGAGTCTTTCCTTTGGGTTTTTCATCATAAGAAACTCCATATTCATTTACTCTTGTTTTGTCCACTGGGTAGAGCCTGGGGAGGGGAACAGAGAGTTTTAGGTTAGGAAACTGTTGGGGATGTTTTTTCATTGGTAACTTAACAATCTAGGCGGTGTTGATGTGTTTGCGCGTACCATCTCTGATAGAGGTAAATGAGAAAGACCACATCGTCTCTGAAACAGGCCAGTCTGTGAGATGTGGGCATGGTGATGATGAAGGCAAACACATCATCGATAAAGGTGTTGAAAGCCTGGCGACAATCAATTAATAGTTGAAAACAAAATGCACCAATCACGAATAAGGATATTAATTTGATCACATTACACATAGTGGAGATGTGTTCTCACCTTGTACGTGAAGGCTTTCCAGGGCAGGTGGGCCACAGATTTTAGCTGTTGAATTAAGCATAATAAATCAAATCAGATGCAATGCTTTGGTACAGACTGGATGTCCGTGTATCCCAAACTTGACACGGGAGTTTGGCCTGAAAAATACAATTAATGCTAAATGTAATTATTACTTTTGTTTATACAAAAACCCCACAGGGCCCCTTTAATGCTTCAGCATTACAAGTACAGTATGATGGAAAATGATTCAACTCCCATTGTGTATTAGATTTATTGGCAAAGTATCATATTTATCAGACAAAAACAGTTTAAATACCTCAATACAACAGATACTAAACTGTTTTTTTCAAATATAACAAAAAAAATATGCTACTTTTACTGACTACTGAGTCTCAAAATAATTCAACCCCTCAATGTCAAGTGTCTCTAGTATTTTGTAGAGTATTTAATGCTATGACCTGCTGCAAACGTGATGCATAGCCAGATGCCAGCTTCTGGCAGCGTTCCTGGGGAATCTTAGCCCATTCCTCATGAACAAAGGCCTTCAGTTCTGTAATATTACTGGGTTTCCGTGACAGCAAAGCAAAGCAACCCTAAGGGCATCAACTGAACCACCGTCACGCTTCACTGTAGGTCAGGTGTTCCGTTCAGCAAAGGCTTCATTCTTCCTCCTCCAGACATATCGCTGATTCACAGGCTCAAAAAGTTCCAGTTCAGTTACATCGCTCCACAGAGCAGCATCCCGAAATTTCAGTGTCTTATCTAGATGGCTTTGAGCTACTGGAGCCAATTTTTCCTGTGCTTCTGGGTCAGCAGGGGTGAACGTCTCAGAGTCTGCTCATGGAGCCCTTATGAAAACCTTAACAAGAAAAACTTTTCAACTCTACTGGTAAACTAAGACTGTGAAGGTTGTCACAGTGTTTTAACATCTGATTTGCAAATGTGTGCTCTTATGAGGGATGATACTCATCGGGTTGAATGATTTTGAGACTGTAGTAGTCATTCAAAGTAGCACTTTGTGTTTGAATGTGGAAAAAAAAATCTTACAATCTGTTGTATGGAGCTATTTAAACTGTGTTTGTGTGATTTCATCATTGCAAACAGCTAAACAATTTGCCAACAAACCTAATATACAATGGGGGTTGAATAACTTTGCTTCCACCTGCTGCAGTTATTTAGTTCCCTGTGTGACATTAGCCACACATTTAATGTGAAAAATCTATTTTTCAAATGTGTGGAAAAGCAAGGCAACGCTCACACACACATGGACTATGATGAACTGACCTTGTAGTTGACAAACAGTTGTGGAAGCATGAAGAGGAAGCCAAAGGCGTACACGCCTGCAATAGTCATGAACATGATCTTTTTAATCAAATAATGGCAGAAGGAGGCAATCAACTTGTAATTCTTATACTGTTAATAGTAAAAAGGTGTTTTATCCATAGTGTTTAGGGTTTAAGGAAAACTTACCGTTAACCAAACTGTTGATCAACCACGAGTACCAACTGAAACAGGACAGAGAAACAAAGAAGACTGATGAGATCAGTACCACATGATTAGCAATCAAGCTACATAAATGTTGCATGTTCCGCTCACACACAGACCCCCACCTCTTATATCGTAGGAATATCAGCGCATACCCAGCCCCTCCTATACACAATGGGTACAGGAGGTATGAGAGATACTTCATGGCCTACAGAGAAACACAATCACACATAGCAATTAGTGTTTCAACATAATCAGTGCTGTCCAGTCCAGATTTTCAGTGAAAATCTCCCAAAATATGATTTCATGTCGAGTAGCTGTCTCCACAAAACGGACGTTTTAATACAGACTGGGTGGAAAGAGTGTTTATTGTATTCTCCATGCACATGTGAGTGTGTGAGCCGGTTGTGTCTCACCAGTGTATCGTACTCTCCTGTTCTCCTCTCTGATTCATCCAATTTCCCAAACTGTTTCACAGAAAAGAAAAAAAAAAGGACATAAGGGAGAAGGGTGAGAGGATGGTAAGGTATAATGTTGTGGCCAAACAGACAATTACAAACATTATCTTCACATTTATAGTACATTAATACTCCCCATTGTCGCACTAACATTTATAATAAGGCCAATCATGTTATCTATTATTAAGTGTATTGTCCGCCCTACAATACTGCATGAAGACATTTCTCTTTATTTATTTATCACGGCTGTAAAATGTGGCTGCAGCTGTAGTACCTGCTCTGAGCTTTCCGTTTCAACCTGCAGCAGTTTATCGGAGCTCTATTAAATCAGCAGGCAGGAAGAATCAAATCTATTCAAAAAGCTGTGCGGAGGAAATGGTACTGATGCTCCTCATATCAACTTATGTATCAGCAACATATGATTTATACTGAGCTGAAAGAAAAACATCTACTAAATACACATGTACACACACACACATACCAGGAATGATGGTTTCCCTGCTTTCCAAAAAACCTGAATCTTTAAAGCTTTCTTCACTTTCCATACCTGTAATAAAAAAAACAAAAAAACAACAACACTTAATGTCATTCATCAATCATCAAGAATCATAGAACTTATTCATATAGATCATCATAGCTTAGAATTTATTCTTATAAATACTAATTAATGTCAAAATAATGTAAGATTATATCATTCCACCATATAATTTCCCTAAACTGAGGCTTTGACCTCAGCTGATCACATGTCAAAATATCAAATGACATCTTTATGTATCGATGTATACATTTAAAGCACAAAACATCACATTTCTTTCTGAATATATCATGCACATGTAGTGCCTCGGGTCTGTGTGTACGTACTTCAATGATGGAGCCGACGCCGGCAGGTATGAGGACGAGCAGGCTGGTCTGCTCGTCGAGCAAATGGAGGAAAATCACTATGGTGCTGAAACATCGCCAGAGCACTGGAAAACAAAACGCACAAACACACAATGTTGTACAGTGACGCAAGATTTAATCCTCTAATCCATCTGATGGTAGATTTGTCACCAATTTGCAGCACTTCCAGGGTTGTGCTCAATCAATTTCTGTCCACAGCAATGTTATTGTATTTTCTCCTCAGACAATCCATAGGTCAGCTTGTGTCATGTGTGGATGTACACAGTTCCAGTGCAAGAGAAAGGTCGAACCAAACAATTAGAAATCGATTCAGAATCAATAAGCAGCTACTGTCATCTGTTTTGCCTTTGTTTACTGTCATCTGTTGTGCAGCAAAGTTACCCACCTGCTTTGCTGGACATTCCCACCATGCTTTTCTTCTGCTTCCAGAAACTGATGTCATTCTTGAAAGCCAGGAAGTCAAAGAGGAGCTGGAAGAGCAAGTAAAACACCACATACATTTTCTTTATTTAAACACTCAAATTTGCCAAGTGACAGTTTACTGTTAACTATTCATAATGAGTACACCTCAGTAGTCCTTTCGCTGTCTGTTTATTGAGGTGTCAAGACTTACAGTGTTATGCCTATGCTATATGCAAGGACGACAGCAAAGACTGAGTAAATATATGCTTTTTACAAACACATTTCCTAAGAATCAGGACTGCAGCAATAATCGATTATACTGTATTTGATAGTGATGCAACTTTAGAATTCAGGACCTTTATCATTAGCCTGTCATGATGACATCATGTGCTGGTTGGAAAGTTTCAAGTCAAGAACATCCACTTTGTCTAATCAGGAATGTATTCACATGATATTATGTAAAAACGGGAAAATCATGAACACATAATGACAAAAATAGAATAGAACTAAAAAAAACTACCAATCATCAAGGTCTGTTTTTATTTAGTTATATTTTAGTGTCATGTGGTGCAGTGCTCCTTATCAACACTTACATGGAAGGCAGCCACAAAGAAGGTCAGAGCCAGGAAGTAGAGGTTGGTATCCACAAAGATTCCTTTAATCTCATCAGCATCCTTTTCTGTGAAACCTGCAGACACACACAGGGAGATGGACAGAGAAATACACATGGTATTAGAGAGGAGGCCCTGAGGACAGTGTGTGAGTATGTATGTGCAAGTGAGGAGAGAGATCAACATACCAAATTGTTGCAGAGAAAAAACAGCGTCCTGCATGTGGATCCAGAACCGCAGTCTCCCCAGGGAGATAGAATCGTAGGAGATGGTCAGAGGGAGCTCCATGGAGGTGCTATTGATCTCCTTCAAACACACACACACACACACACACACTACATATTCAGCTTCAGAAGTATTGATGTTCTCTTATCACACTCTAACCCTAACCCTCTAAACTTTATATATGACATGACAGGCTTTATATTAGTCTGAAGCACGCTTACCACAAGGTCCTTGACCCGGTTGCTGAGCTCATCAACAAACAGCAGAGGTAGATAAACTACCTTCTTCCCATTTTGAAATCTGAAACACACACAAAACATCCCCTGATGTCTCCACATTGTAATTTTATAACTGTTCATATTTTTAATAGACTGCTGTTAGACTGATGTATGATCATTTCTCAAAATGTGTGTTGCATTACCGAAATATACCAGTCTGCACTATGTTTTTCTAAACCGGACCCTGAGGTTCTTAGACAGCATGTGTGTGTTTGTGTCTCCGCTATCTTACACTCTGAGGTATCTGTGGACGTCGCTAGGCAGGTATTCTCTGTCGAACAGAAAGTGGTCGCTGACAATGTTGAGTGTCAGGCGGGAGCGCCAGTGGGACGTTGGGTGATCTGACGTGGAAGTGGAAGCACCTCCAGCTCCGCCAGCTCCGCCTCCTGCCACAGGGCTACCATCACGCTGCGTCTTCTGCTGGCCTTCTTCTTTTTGACCCTGTGTGATCACAGAACTTTTTACTCTTATCTTTATTTAATTTTACTCTTACTTTTTAAAACTACCACTTTTATTTTCCTACAAATAAAACTAACTAATAAGACATTAAAAAAATTCTCAACGTACAGGGAAATGTAAGAAAAAATTTATAGAATAGAGGAATAATGGCAGTAAAAAAGCAAACATCTTTCCATGAGAATTACATAATACATGATAGTGACCCTAAAATTCTTGCTATGACCTTAAACACACAAAACATTTTGAACGTTCAAGCCTGAACTTTTAAACGACTCAGTACCTGTGTTTGGTCCTCCCCAGATATTAAAGAGATTTCAGGCTGTTTAGGGACCATGTAGGTGGTGAGCTGAGCCGTCAAGTGGACCTTTCGCGGATCCTGCCACGGGGTGACGTCAGCTTGGTGGACAAATATTAATGCATATAAAGTACCATTGTTACGAGTCTTCTTAGGGAGGGAGACATTTACTATCCTGGAGAAAAAAAGAGAGAAAGAGGGAAGACAGTATTTAAAAAAAAATCCATTCATTTCAATAATGCATTAAGGCATTGGGGTGTCTATCAGCTCATTTGCAGCTTTAAATCTGACTTCTAACAAAAGACCTTTCGTGGTCAACTTGAAATTCTTTAGTGTAATGGTGTCAACCCCAAAAATCGCAAAACAAACAATGAAGTTGTGCAGGTAAGAAACACTTCTCATAATACACAACAGCAGAAAGAAACTGATTTAGCCATTCGCACAGAAAATGAGGTTTCAGCCCTCGCGTCCTTTTCCCTCTGCTGCTGTGCTTTATTAAAAGTACTGAGTCCTTACATGCAACAGCTGATGGCTACATTTGTTTTTTTGAATTTGACTTATCCAATCAGGTCACAGGACAGAGCACATTTATTTCTCAGGCTTACTAAAACGATATTCTATTATGGAAGATCGAAAAGTGAACAACTAACCTCTCAAATTTGCTGTTGACATCAAATGTATCCTCTTTGTGGATCAGTGTATGACCTCCCTCTGCATTGGGCCGCAGCGCAGTGTAGATACTTAACTGGATACACACAGATATGATTATCGAAGGTTGTGGATGAATGTTATAATTTACAGTTAATAAATTATACTACACTACATTATACTACGGGCATTGCTCCTGCGCTGAAAGCACCTACACAGACAGTCAAACAGAAAACAGATAAAACAGTGACACCATCCTTTCCTCTCTCCCTCCTGGTACTGACCTGTAGTTTTGGGTTCCCTGCCAGGAAGGGTGTGATACAGTTTGCATCCTTGGGGCTGTCACAGGGTTTAGTGTACACTATTCCGTACATTACCCAGCAGGTATGGAGAACATACACTACAAACAACCCCACAATCAGGGTGGTGAACGACGTTTTCAGGAACATGATGCCCGCGTTGTATTGTTACGTTGTCTCCCTCAGCTAATTGTGGAGCACGGCCATATGTCTGCAAATGAGGAGTAGCACATAGAGGGTTAGTGTACACTACAGTATGGTGCTTGAGGCCAAAATCAGCATTGATGATAGGAGAGAGTGCTGCTGAGGGTTCATCAGCAGGCTGAGGCCTCTCTTCTTAATTCACTTCTGAATAACTTGTAATCTGAGAAATAATATTACATGTCCAAAAGTATGCAGACACCTAAACAACGCACCCAGATGTGACTGTTGGGGATCAAATTCTAATATCAATATGCTGCTATAACAGCCGTAATCCGTCTTGTTTATTTCCCACGAGATTTTGGAGCCTGGCTGCAAGGACTTGTTCCCACTGCAGGAAGTTCTTCCATTTAAAAAAAAAAGCACTTTCATGCATGTGAAACAGGTCTTTGTCAAGCCTTTCAATAAGTTCAGGATAGAGGCGGTTAAGCAAACTGACCAGATCTTACTCATCCAGTTTTTTGATGAGGTACATCTTTAGATATATCATCTTTGGACTGTTTTCAATTGAACTGAATGGCAAAAATGATTGCGAAACTATCACATTCAGGTTTATTAATGATTTACAGTGTGTCCCAACTTTTTTGGAGTCAAGGTTGAAATTTACAACCATTTGACTGACTATAGGTAAGATCTGAAGCCCGTCCCTAAACTCAGAGACTATCGTTAAACTGTCTCTGAATTTGCGTCTCTGTGGTTTTGCTAGTCACGATTGATCATTGATTGGTTTCTTCGACTGCAGATTGCAAGAAACACAACAACAGAGACAACAGTGATTCCCATACTGTCTCAGACGCATTTTTGTCTCATATGTGTCATTAAAAAAGGGTATAATCCAGGCTTTAACGCTAAACTTACCGGTGTTAAATCTGGCAGGATGTCAGTGACAGGACACTCTCAGCTTGATCATTGGCTGGCTATTCGTCCATTCGCTTTACCGACCCCCCCGGCGAGTAGGACGCGACGGCATCGTTTCTGCAAAACAGTCCACCTTTTATAGCTGGAGGTATCTGTCGTCTACTCGACTGGCATCTCCATTCAGAAAAAACAGGTCTGGTTTGTTCGAAAATTCTTATATGAAACGTGAGGTGGATTTACGTTTCCGCCATTGACTTCCTGGTTGGTTTCTTGGACGGGATTTAGGGAGTAGTAGCGCGAGACTTCATTTCAGAAGTCATTTCAGAAACACTGATTTCCGAACCGCTATTTAGCCCCAATAAACAATAATTATAAGTATATACATTTATTAGATATTACCTGGAGAAATTCAAATTAATATTTAGATTATTTAAGCACAGGTACACTTACTGATTTATTTAACTGATTTAAGATAGGATAATAGGTCTAGTCCTTTTACATACTGTCTATTTCGACGTCCCCTCGTTGAAAAGGACTGCCGTGACCCGGATTCGAACCGGGGTTGCTGCGGCCACAACGCAGAGTACTAACCACTATACGATCACGGCTGGCCACCTCCGTTGAAGGGGATTTCCTCCACAAATTGATTTGACCTGAAAGATATTTCCGGTTCAAATACAATATCAAGCATTTGGATACACAGTACATGTTTGTTATAATGGCAAAATTCAACAGAATGGTTTGAAGAAATGTATCGAACTGCTTTGACAAACTAAACATTTCCCCATGACATTGTGATTTATTATGAAGTGTTATTTATTCTTTTGGCTGATATTTTTTAGGCTTATTCATTTCTTTTCTTAGCATTTTAGTTTATACTACATTTTGTTTTGTTTGATTTTTCATATTTACATTCTTATCTTATTTGAATATGTAATGAATATATTTATCACAAACACATGTGAAACTCAAATCTAGCAATATGTCCATTGCGTAGGCAAGTAATGTTTTTCTAATAACAATTAAAGCTTTAAAATTACACTGAATTTTTATCAGATAGCCAGCACAACCAATTAAATTAAGTCCTCAATGCTGACAAGATAAATTTCTCCTATAATTGGTAGCAATATAAATTGTCTGTGAGCTCAGGTCATTAAACAATACAATATATATTTTAAATTTATTCAACAAGGAAAGTCTTGCTGAAATGAAAAAAAAAGAGTCAATAAGTTCACGAGAAACCATATGGATTTATAAACAGCAAGCACTTGAACCAGATTACTGATGAATTGATTTACCTTTGAACAATCCTTACTGATGTTTTATTCGGATATAGAAGGCTACTTACTTTAAAATATGTTTTTACAGTTTACTCAACTTTTTTGTCCACTGGCCAAATGAACTTAAGTACTTCGATTTAGAGTGTCATGCAATGTCTTACAGATTTCAAACAAGAACCACTTATTTTTGTTTCTGTGCTTGATGGTTGTTGTCTTGAAAACTATTTTAAACACCATTGTGAAAATTGAAGCATCTATATACAGTATGAGACTATAAAATGACTCATTCACAGTATTTTAGAAAATATTATAGTGTTAAAACCAAGCTTATTCATCTTTGGTTGCATTAAGATTTTCCTGTCACTAGTGCATGATTGCATAATTGCATAACGCAAGGAGATGTGCTGCACATTTTCCAGCATCCCACACCGTTGTTGTACACCCAGGTGTTCTTGCTAAGCTTCTCTTCAACCCACGTATCAACCCATCTGGGTGAAATCACCCACATATAAACTGAGCCCCAGCCTGTATAGGACTGTGGAGTTATCATCCTGCAGAAATAACTGATTCCTCTCATAGCGGTGTAACACTATGATACAATAACAATAACCTTGTCTATAGGCTCATATAGAGGGTTCGAGTTTCCTGGGGTAAAATGATTCAAAGTCAATAAAAATTTCTCCAGTATAACATCAATGAAATATTCTTTGCAGTACAAAACACCCATTTGTCTGAATTTAATCATCAGTAATACTTAACCAGACACCGTTTGTCTCTAAATGACATCCAAGCCTACTTTAATCAACCAGTGCTGAGGAAGGTCAACACTCACCTGTCTCTGTAAGTTCAGGCCAGCGACATTGACCTCAACCTAAATGAAGTGCTTGTTTCTCGAAGTGTTTTCTTATCTTTCATGTATTACAGCCGCACTCCTTGACCCTCTGCAATTGGACCTGCAAGGGGAGTGTCTGCTGTGTCAACATGCTCCTGTTATTTGTCCAAGAACTTCTGCATAACACCACCGACTCTGACGTCAGGGTATCGTATGTGTAATATACAGTGGCTATGAATTCTGCACGATCATCCTGGAAGTGCTCTGTGGGCAAATTTCCCAGCGGAACATCACCTCATAAATCTGCTGATGGATATTTATTAGACTACCTTTACCATGACCCCAACTGTCTTTGCTGTTTCGCTGAGAGAGATGTGTTGCTCTATCCCCTACTCTGCTCCCTGCGCACCAATGACGGCATCTCCTGCATCCTGTCTTTTCTCCTGTGTCCTGTCTATTAGGGTCTTCATGAACACAAATGGAATGGACTGCCTCACGGCGTGATCTGCCATCAGCAGCTGAAAAGACTCCCGTGCAAAAATTGGAGGTGAGGGTGCAATTGCTAAATTGCTGCAAGCTCAAAAATTCTACATGATAATCTGGTATGTGCTACGGTAATTAGTTTTTCCTGTGGTCTGACCTTTGTTTAAATTATCAGCTTTGTCATCTTTGCAGTTTTTAATTCCTTCAAACCAATTAACAGGTGGTGAAAAAATTAATTAATCCAAGGCAACCATTCTAAAATGGCATTTTGTTGTTTATAGTGTTAGAAGAGAAATATTGCACTTAATCAGCTAGGCTCGGCAAAACCAGGATAAGGAGCTCAAACATCACCTTAACTTATTTTCTTCTTAATTGTCAACCACATTACTCATCTTGCATCCTCTCTGATGTATGTTGTGACTATGAGGAGGCCTGAACGGTTGATAACCACTGGATTCAAAACATAGTTAAAGCTCGCTCCACCTCAAACAGCTGCAACAGTAACATACTGGTTACACTGGTGCATCATTGGTAATAATCTAATTAATTTACAGCCACAGAGGACATTTTTCTGTAGAACCAGTGCTTTTACTTTTGATACATTGAGTACATATTTCTTGATAATGCACCCGCTTCGGATGTTCACCATGTGAACATTTACATAAGAAAGTGGGACATTTACTTGTATTTGAGTACAATGTTGAATCAGTACATTTCACTAAATGATTTAAATACTTCTTCCACCACTGTGGAAGAATCATCACTGGGGTTAGATGTCTGAAACAGGTGTATCATACGGTTTATATTTAGTGTTACAAATGTTTTGAGTTTTACTTTGAATCATTTATTATAACAATTGAAAGTCAGACCAATAAAGTGCCTGAAAAGACAGATCTGCATTAAAATCAAGCTTCCCAAAGTCGCAAAATACTCTGTCTGTGTTATTGAACCTTTGGGCGTAACAATACGTCAAGAGCTGCACAGAAAAAAAGAAATGCTAAGAAAAAAAATGGCACCATTTTAAATATATGACCAAGAGAAGGGCAGAACGTTTCCCTGATGCATTCCTCTCCCATTTGCTTGTCAGATGTGATTAAAAGGCTTCAGCCGATCCCCTACCAGTGATGTACTTGCTCCCTTCCCTCAGGAAACTTGAGTCACATACATTAGCTAAATTGCTGAAGTTTTGGTCCCCCTGTGAGCAGGAGAGTAGGAGGAGATCCTCAGGCAGATTCTTCAAACTGTTTCTCAGTTCCAGTTTGAGACTAAAGGTGACCAGACTTTTTGCTCTAAGGGCACCCTGTCGGGAAATGATACACCAGCAGATTCACTGTCTTTGAAATCACTTCTGTTCCAACTTTCATTCATGAAAAGTCATTTATTAAGACCACACCGCTTTAATGCCTGTTCTTAATGCACTTATTTAATACCGAGGGTAAGGATTTCCAATTTCTCCTATTTTATACTTCTACATTTCAGATGGATATTGTACTTGTCTACAATTCTTTGGCTGCTGTTGGTACTTTTCAGATTGAGATTTCATGAAAAATGACTTTACACAGTGTGATGCACGTGTTGCAGATTAAATAAAAAGCTGTTACAATTAGCTCTGAATCAACAAGCAGCAACAATTAAAGGCATAATGTAACATTAACACATATATATTGTCTTTAGATGTGTACTTATATTTTCCAACAATATTAACAAAAAAGGCTAATCAATGGCATCATTTCCCCTTTACCTTTCTATAAAGTTTTGGGAATGTGTAAATGCTTCTGATAGTTATCCATTATTATATTATTATATTATTACTATGACAGGATAATTCTGATGCATTTGCGTGTTGTTGCTTGTGCCACGCATAATACTTTATTTCACTTAAGTGAGATTTTGAATGTAGTAATGCAGTATTTCTATACTGTTGTACTACTTTTATTTGCCGATCTCAGTACTTATTCCACCACTGTTTCAATAATATATTTTGTAATCTGTCTGTAATTCCTCATTTTACTTTATCTTATTTCAAGGCGCGAGTTTTATTGTATCTTAATTTGTGTGACATCACTTACCTTATAGCAATGGCCCAAAGATCATGGTTAACCATCAATGCCATGAGTGCTGACTCCAAGCTGGCTCTGCTGATGGTGAAACATAAAAAAAAAAAAATCAAATGTGAATTAATAGTTATTAAATGTAGCAATGTCATATTCATAATTAATGTTGACATTTTTCTTCTAGCTATAATGTGAATAATTTAATGTATTTTTGTCCAAGAGCTTTGGTGGCAGTAGTTAAACATTTCTCCACTAAGTGGCGCAACAGCTCCATCCATAAAAAACTGATGGTTTCTGTCATTAACCATTCTGAGCCTGCAATTGTCTCCCTCTTTTTCAGTTTCCGTTTGTCTGTCTGTCTCTGTCCTTCCTCAATACTCAGTGATGATCCATAATCACCATTCTGTGTGCCTCCATCAACATCCATCACTCTTGATGGAGTTTCGCCGTCAGGGATGCGGAGGAGAGAAATCGAGAGGGAGAAAAAAAGACAACCTTCCAGTCAGGGGCAAAGAGAAGGCTACTCAGTAATCCATTTCCAAATGACCTCCCAGATAGAAGGAATGTGTCCCTGCGCACACATTTTCAATTGCCAGCACTGAGGTACTAACCAGACACCTTTGGTTCTCCGGTCTGGAGCGCCCCGCTGACCTGCTCTCTTTATTTGAATAAATTGCCTTTTCACAAAAGTGTGGCTCCAGAGACACACGACTTTCATTTCTGAATTAAACCATTACAGTCACATACTGAATGATATTTCTTTATTTTATCCAGACACAATTTTAATACATCTACCAGCGTGAGAAGGTAAGTGTTAAAAATGTAATATGTTAAATATGAAATAACAGAGCAAAAAAATAAAATAAAATCTGGAAATAGTACATTATGCATTGTCAGTCTGTTTTTGAAATAAGTTTATGCAATTGTCTGGTGGAGTGACTCCCACCCTGAAATTAGACAACAGTAAAGTTAAAGGTGCCACAGAAATGACAAGACACAGGTGTGAATCAGCAGCGCAGCTGGAAGGTCACAGAACGGTTCATGTATGCACCACTCAACTAGACAGGATCTCATATGTGCCAGACTGCTTCTGCACTTTGATTAAAGCTTAGGTGGTGGAGCAAAGGTTAGTCACAGAAGCAGGGGAGCACTGATCCTGTGGAGGTTTCTCTCATATGAAGGCTGATTAGCCAACCTGTATTATGGGTGCATTAAAACTACATGAGGCTTCCTGTTTATTGGGCTGTATCAGACAACCATCAGCATGATAGTTTTTTTGATACTGATAGTGTGTCAAAAATCCATCACCCCAATCTTTTGTATGATTATGATCATTTATTTATTGGTACATGCTACAAAGACAGCCTCATTGCATCGTGTAGAGCACGCGAACAAGGTCTTCCACCAAATTGTGCCGCAAGTAGATGCATATTGTACAGTATTGCACGAGAAGAGCATTCATGAACAATGAAAAGGGGCAAAAAGCTCAAAAATGCTCCTGGAATGTTGACATTGCTGAGATGTGACATTTAGTGACTCAAAGTTGGGACATTTTTTAACAACTATTGTATTTTTATTACTGGATATAGAATTTTTCAGTAATGGATTATATAACATTTCCATCTTCATTCAAAGCTGCAAAACAGTCAGCAGTGAATTCAAAAATAACGACACAGGCTGCAACATGGATAAATATTAATTTTGACACTGAAGCCTTAATCATGCTCACCCCATTCTTGCGGATAATATCCCAGAAAAAAATCCAACCCTGACTTTGAATGTTGGGCTACAGTACATTCTTAATAATACTCTTCACTTTGTGAAATTTAAAAGTCGAGGAAGGAGATGATTTTTGAGCATAGGACTGCATCATCTTGTGCACTATTTGGGGAGGTGGGAGTCCTGCTTGAGCGTACAGGTGCATTAAAGAATCTCTGTGATACGTACACCTTAGAGATAAAGCTGAAACTCATCCTCATCCTTTAGGCAAGACAGCTTGTCAGGCTGTTTCAGTGGCAGACTTTGGAGGTTCTTGCTGTAGACTACTGAGTAGCTGCTCTCAGCTGTGAGTGAGTTTAATGCAGGGCTGCTGCTGAAAGAAGGAGTGAGCATGTTCACTCAACATTTTATGGGTCAATAACACTAAAAAAGCCACCAGCTTCCCTCCTCTCATCTCAATCAAAGCTATTGCGTTAGTAATTTAGAGCGGGCGTAAAAGGAAAATAACTTGCCTCATTTAAATGCTAATTTGTCTTCAGCTGAAGATTCAATACAATGGCAACAGGTTGACAGAATATGGAATATAATGTGTGAGAGCTCATAGGTCAGACACAAAGACAGATTCCCAACCACATTTGTCTGTAAAAATCTTTTATTTCTTCATGCATCTTTTGTGACCCAGCAGTGCCACATAAATACACTGGAATCAGTGGTCCGCACTGCTGCCATGACTGAAAATCCTTACTGATTCGTCTGTCTTCAATCACATCTTCCCTGTCTCTGGTGATGGTAACACACTGTTTCTGTAAGTGGCTTCATTCTAACATTCCACATGTTTTTTTTTTTAACCAAGATGCAAAGGAACAATGGCTTCTTTGCAATTTACGTAAGGAGCATAATTATATGCACATCATGTGAAGAGGTAAAACTAGAGTTAGAGAGCACTCAGAGAACATGTACCCCTGCTAAGCTTTAGTGTTTGAACCTCTGAAAGAAGATATGGGTGGGCTAATGAGCGTGCACAATACAGTAAATAATATTCAACAAAAGACAAGTACATACTGTACAATAGCCACAACCATATTTGTGTATGTAGGGATTTTAATAGAAAAACATCATCCTTCTGTGGATTTTGGATCTATTTGATGTATTATTGTCTTTGTATTCCTACAGTATGTGGTGTTAGTGTACTTTTGAGTGCTGATTAAACGTTTAACCAGTTCTTACAAATTGATTTTAATAGCGATACCAGCAGTCAGTGTAAGCCTCTTTGATTTGAGTGCAGTATTTGACACCATCGACCGCAACAATTTAATTCATCACCTTGAGAAGTGAGTTGGTTTCTTTGATATTGGTTCAAATCTTTGGAGGAGAATTTTATGTCGGTCTGAGGGTCCCCTGCTCTCTTCCCTTTCCATGTTCCCATTGCTAACATCATCAGTCAACATGATGTTAATTTCTACAGCTATGCAGATGATACCCAAGTGTACATCTTTACTGAGCCAGCAAACCCTGAGAGTCATTATTTCAAGTTCAGCATGTTTGGCCTCCATAAATCAGAGGGTGATTAGCA
This sequence comes from Chaunax sp. Z400, assembly GCA_037577475.1. Classification (NCBI taxonomy): domain Eukaryota; kingdom Metazoa; phylum Chordata; class Actinopteri; order Lophiiformes; family Chaunacidae; genus Chaunax; species Chaunax sp. Z400. Next base: position 12,060,546 of record CM075200.1, read on the forward strand.
ACTTTAAAGCTGAATAAGGATTATATTGAAATGCTTTTGCTTGGACCCCAAACAAGACATCATTCTTAGTAAACTGGGTGTCATCTTAGATTTGGATATATGTATCAAATGCCATATTGGTAAGGTGAGGCAGACACCTGAGAAAAGTTGCCAAAGAATGGCCAATGCTAACAAAACAGGATGCTAAGAAATTGATTCATGCTTTAATTACTAGAGGGTTAGACTACTGCAATGCATGCTGACAGGTCTCCCAAAAAAGTCTATCAAAAAAATGAAACTTATACAGAGTTCTGTAACTAGACTTTTGACTAAGACCAAGAAGAGAGAGCACATCACTGCAGTTTTAGCTGAACTGCACTGGCTCCCCGTTTCTTTTAGAAGTGAATTTAAGGTCCTTGTAATTACCTACAAAGCTCTCAATGGCATAGCACCTTCATACATCTCTGACCTTTTAATACCTTATTAGTCACAAAAAGCCCTGAGGTCCTCCAAAGCTAATCGTGTCCAAAGTACTCCACAAACAAAGTGGGGAAGTGATTCATGCACCAATACTATGGAATGCCCTGCCCTACATCAAACAGGCAACTTTTGAAGAAAAAAAGAGTTTAAAACATACCTTTACTAGAAGGCTCTTAAATAACCTACTTTGATCTTGTGTTTCCTCCCTCAAACATGTATTTATCTATTTATTTGTTTAGCGATTTGTCTTATTTGTCTGTCTTATTCATAATGTTTTTTTCTTTTACTCCTTTTTGCTAATTTCATTTAATGTATTTTCATCTTTTCAGTTGTATTTATTTGCTCTGTTTGTTCTTGATTTTCAATGATTCAATGTAAAGCACTTTGAGCAGCATTTAATGTATGATGTAGAAATAAAATTATTATTACTATTATTATTGTTGTTTATTGCTTCATTTACCATTTTCCTTCATTCCATCCTTCTGTTCTACCTTCCCTTCTTCCTCAACTTCTATATGTTGAATTGATTGATACATATGTACATTCTCCTTCATTTTTGTATCCTTCCTTCTTTGTTTGTTTCCTCTATATCTTTGCTCCTTGTTTTATTGCTCCCTTTGTTCATTTTTCTTCCTTTTTTTCCTTTGATTGTTTTTTCTGTGCTTCCCTCATTCTGTCCCACTATCCTTTTTCTTCTTCCTTCAGTCTACCTGTTGTTTGTTCTTTGCTTCCTTCCTCATTGCACTCTTGCATTCCACTCTTGCACTCATTTCACTCTTTTCCTCATTCCACTCCGTGTCTGCCTATCCCTATACAAATCTTTTCTTCCTTTACACTGCCTTCTTCTCTCCTTCCTCCTTTCTTTTCCCCTCTCCCCCATGTGATTTAGTACTCCCCCCCACCACACTGAGAATTCTCTCTCTGCTAATCTCCCACACTCTTCTTTTTAATTTATCTCATCTCTCCCTCTTTGCCCCGCTCTCTCACCGTCTATCTGAATCTTTAACCTCTTTCAATCTGTCTCTTGGTATCATCCTCTGTCTCTGTCACTCTTCCTCTCTCTCTGTCACTCTCCGTCTGTCTCGCTCCATCTTTCTAATTCTCTCTGTGGGTCTGCAGCCACCCTCGCTCTGTCTCTTTGTGATTGAGTGAGTTGAAAACTTCGATGGATACCCTTCAACTGTCCTCCAAGGTTAACCACAAATGGACACTGAGACACACATACTGACCTCTCTATGTACACTGAGTCATTGGCTCTTACAGGTCTGTTTCCTCTTGTTTGTATGTGACATGCTTGGCTTAATGTATGGCGAACATCTATTATACGATTACTTCTTGTGTGTGAGTGTGCAGGTGTGTGTTTGCATGCATATGTGTGTGTATGTGTGGATGACTCATTTAGATTGTGGACCGTATGAATTTCACTGCAGGGCTGACAAGGAAATGGCCCAGTTTTTAATTGGAGGGGATGCACCTGCGACACAAGGTCATTGGCTGATAATATATCAATTATCAGTTGCACAGCTGAGACAGCAAGTTGAGTGAGAGTAACGAGAAGAGAGCAGAGAGTGGACATAAGCTCGTTTGACTTGTCAGCCATTGATCCTGGTTGTGATCTAACCCCCCCTCACCCCCCCAGCCTCCATGATTTCCTTGAATGAGGTTTTCAGATGCTCGTGCAATTAATTGGTTGGTTTGTTGTCAGAGTACAGCTGCAGATTTTGATCCCATGCTTTTGGTTTCATATGTTGCATTACTGGAAAATTACGTGCGATTCAAATGTATGCATGTATGCTCATGGTTTTTGGATGCTGCATTTCTTACCATGCCCCTGCTTTGTCTTTTACAGTCCCAATGCTACAGGCAGTGTGGAAACCTTGAGTACAAACTTGAGAGCCTGCTTTGACCGAAAAAACATCTGTTCGATTGGAATCACCTGCAACTGAATCACAAGGAGTAATCACTTTAAAGTATGTGTTTGTGCATTTTGTGCAATGAGAATGTAGATTCTTATTCAATTACTGAATACAACTGGCATTACATCATAGTATAGTAAAGATCCATCAGTTTATAGGTCATCAGGCAAGGAAGGTTTTCCCTGCAGTAAATGGTGTTTTGGTGTCATTTTTGAGAATGTCAGAGGGAAGTGTTCATTCATATAAATGGCCATTTATTTTACTGTGTGTTTAATATGATAATGCTGTTAGTCCCCCTGAATACAAAGACTTCACTTCGATGTTTTATTACCACAATGTAATTTGAGTATTTTGTTGAAACCCTGTTGTTTTAAACAATGCACTAAACAGCCACTCACTGTATAGAAACAATGTCGATTGAGATACACAATTCTCAATCGAGCTGTCTTCCTGTGTGGAGTTTGTTGATCTCCGCTATTGACTTTTCAATGTATGCATGAAAGTGCATAGACACATTTCAATGACATGATTTAAAAAAAATCAACCAGCCCTTTTTTTTACGTGCATATACATATTTTTACATTTTTCTTACATTCAGAAAGACCAGATCTACTTTCTCTTCTCAGTATTGAGCATGTGAACAAACTCTTGGTTCATTCTTTTAATTTCTCTTCATATTTCTTTTTATTTTAGTATGTGTACTGGGAATCTTTGTCATAATTTCCTTTGGGGTGAGTTAAGTTCTATATCATCTTAAATGTCATGCATCCATCATCAGGCTCAGACGTGGAGTGGCTCTTCCACCATATCGAGGGATTCCATGACCACCGTGAAGCTAGGAAGTACGCCAGCAACCTGCTGAAGGCTGGCTTTATCCGACACACTGTCAACAAGATCACATTCTCGACTGTGAGGACTGTAAGTCACTGGAAAACATTGACATTAAAGACTGACTTATTTGAATGTTATGCTTAATCACATTTGCACACATGCCTTTATGGACACACCAGTGGTTGCAGGGGGCAAATATTTGAGTTATGGAACTACTTCTTTAATGTCCTGTGATCCCTTAACTTGGAATATGCTGAAAGAACTTGCACACTTGTAAAATATGAGTGTGTTCGAGAATATTCTGTATCTGTTGTGTCAATTGCTCATCTTGTATAGACTGTATTCTGCAACAACTTTGTCATTCATTCCTTCCACTGTCATTTTTACACTCAGACATGGCCAACCTTTCTCTGAATGACAATGATGGCTCCAGTGGGGCCTCAGACTAGGACACCTTGGCCCCCCTGCCTCTCCCTGGTGCCTCCCCATGGCCCATGATGCACGCCTTCCCTTACCAGCCTTACCCTACACATGCTTTCTCTAGCCAGCCACCTCGGTATCAGGAGCTTACCAGCTACAGCTACGCCCCTGGCAGCACTGGCAGCCAGCACAGCGAAGGTGAGTAAAGACGATTGATCGCAATTAAAGGACCATACTGGTTGATTTGCATGCATCAGCCCACTGTGGAGCATATGTATGCACCTCTATGGTCACAGTTCATGACATTCAATGGCAGAAATTAGGTTTGATGTAGTTTTACTAAATTCACATGAAGCTTGTTTTAGATGGATGGATGTTATCAAAGTGGCTCTCCAAGAGGACTGAACACATTTTCCACAAATGAAACAAGTTCAGGTTGAGAGAGATGTTTTCCTCTCATTTTGAGTTCAGACTAAATCTGACTGGAAACTTCCAGGATCATTTTGATACCTTCAGCTCCTTCTTTTCATTCAGAATAACTTTCTGGTCTGACATGTCACCACATTTTCACAGGAGGATAAGCAGATCTATAAGTGGGCAGATACTGGATCTCTACTGGTGGAACTTATGGATCTGCAATGTGACTGTGGACCTCATGCAATTTGATTTGAATAGCCCTTATTTAGACCAAGCACTTGTCTTGTCTGTTCCTTGTTGAATGTTATGTACTCATCTCCCACTCAATGGGGAGGGGTCTTTTGAATGATTTGGGAATTTCAAGCATTTTATGTATTCATATATTTTTTATTTTTGAAAATTGAACTTTATGATTTTAAAGAATTCACAAGAATTAAAATTAACAAAGGACAACTCCTTTCTTTGACGAAATGCACCCGCGGCGAGGTTTCCTGCATCATTTCGTCTCGTTGATCCATGGATGCTGTTTCACCTGTTCCAGGGTGGGACGTTCTTCAGGATATCGATTCATACATGCAGACAAGAAATCCTTGCAATCTGAGTTGAGAGAGGACAGAGAGCACAGATTTAGTTGAAGCCTACAATGATCTATATACAGTACCATATTCACATGGCAGCCATTTTCCTGTGACGTCAAGCTCAGGGTGGGCAAAAACCTTAGCATTCCCTTGATGGTGTTACCATTTGGTTTGATTACATTCAAGGTGTTAAATAAATACATGTCTCCAAGTTGATATTTAAGAATTAACTAATACATGAAGAATTCTGTATTTATACAATTTGCGACCTGGAACACAGCAGATTGACATTTGAGCTTCCCACCATGAGCGTGACGTCAGAGAATATGATCTATAGGAGGGTTTGCACACTATTAGTGACAAAGTCAGGTAGTGCATTGACACCAGCATTATCTCACCTTGGGTCAAACATTTTTTCAGTCCACTCAGTAGAGGAATGTCTCCGTCGGAATTTGAGGAGCTGTCAATTTCATCAACAGAGAACATCATGTCAATAAGGGTCGCTCCCAGCTGCCAGACAGTAATGCGTTCAGCATTTATTGTCCTGTTGATGTCATAACCTGGAGGGAAGAGCACAAGGTTTTGTTGAGTACACAGACAGACAGACTGGCACAGAAAGAAAGAAGATTTAAATGAAAGACATCACTCCAGAGATCAGGAGCAGAAGCTAGCCGTCTTACCAGTTGTGGCAGGGAAAGGTGTCTCCCCCACGAAGAGGCTCATGCCAAAGTCGATCAGTCGCAGTCGGGGAACATCGGAGGAGGTCTCAAGCAGGATGTTGTCCGGTTTGATGTCTGCATGGATGACCCCCTTGGAGCTGATTTCAACAGCAGCATTCACCAAGTCCTTCATAAAGATCTGAGATAAAGAGAGAAGTTAGAGTGAGGGAAGAAGGGACTGCTACTTTCACATTCACATATGTGACAGTTTTGACATAAAAATGTTCCTCAAAGTTCAGTTCATTTGGCAAGCTGAGGAAAAATGACATTTAAACACAACAATCACAAGACTGGACATGGAGCATATTTTAAATTGATCCATTCAGTGCAGATAGGTAGAGCGTATTGTTTGTTCTAGTAGGCTTACTGAAAAGTGGTCTGGACCAAAATACAAGAACACTTTAGGTGTGATAGGAGCTTGAAAGTGACAAAATTAAAATTGCCCTACACTGACACAGAGACATGCCTTCGCCTTACCTTAGCCTGGTGTTCCTCCAGGGGTTCCTTGATGTACTTAAACAGGTCCACACAGGGCTCTGGCCTCTCCATGACCAGGATAACCTCCTGGTCCAGTGTGAACCAGTCAATCAGCGTTACAGCGACTGATTTCCCCACTGATTTCGGTTCACCAGCCACTCGCTGCATGATCAGCACCTCCGTTGGGACCTCATACTCTCTCTTATTTAAGACCTAGAACAGAAAATATACATGATAAATTATTTAAAATAAGTTATGTGTAGCTCTAATCAGTAACAATGTGAAACAGGGCAAACAATGACTTCAAGAGTTGGTGCTGGGTAGGGTTGGGAACCGATATGAATGGTACCCTCACTCGTAACAAAAAGATAATTGTAGATGTAAAAATAAGTCAGCAAATATGTTGTAACCGCAGCATTTCTGCAGGGGTGCAGAATTCATTCACTATTGTTTTTATCCTCAGGTTTCACACATGCCAAAAATCTTGCATACTGTTTTACCGTGCTAAATAGCATGTTGCTAAGCAATTTCAGAATAAGACAGTGACCTGCAATGTATTGAGGCTAACGCTAGTAGAAATGCTCAGCTAATGTCATCCCAGACTGTGAAAAAAGCCCAGTTATCTCCAACAACTTATCAAACTAACTCGTTCATTACATGATGATATCCATGAAGTTGTCAATGCCCCACTTAGAGAGGGTTCAACTCTCCATGAACAAGTGTAGTGCTGGCATGCAGATGTGCTAGAGCTCGGTCCCCAACCCTCGTGTTGAGAAAGGGATCAAAATACTCACTATTTTTTGAGTCTTCACCTTTTTCTGAGGGATGTGCTTGATGGCAACCTATAGGACAGAATCCACAATATGTTGGTTAGTGCAAGGAATGATGACTGTGTGTGTATGTGGAAAAGAGAGAATACACCACTCATACTTACTGGTAAGTTATCATATATCCGATAACCAGCATATACACATCCGAATCCTCCTTCTCCGAGTTTCTCAAGCTGCTCATACCTCATCTCAAAGTCATCTAGACACACAAACACAGAGAAGCTCTTACTACAGTATGAAGAACATGCCACCTTAATCTATTATATCTGAAGTGTGTAAATGTAACTTAATTACAGTTTGCTTCAGGTTAAAAAAGGACAGTAATAAATGTTTGTTTAGCATGTGATAGAAAGGAGCTTTCCACTGACACTGAAGGGAACCTTCTGCATCTGAGGGTGTGACAGAGTGTCAGTGTGTGACGACTTAGGATGAGAACGTGTTGTTTATGTGGTTATCTCCCGTCAAGCCGGTGTATGTGCTCACATGCAAACAAAAGCACACACTCGGATATCATTGTTTAACACCATCAGCTCACCTTTGCTGGTGTTGTATGGGAAGGACGTGCTGCGGAGGTGCTGTGTGTAGGTGTCTAGCAGCCGCTTGGCTTTCTCCTCCCTCTCGGTGTTGTCAGTGGGAACCCTCCGCCTCTTGCTGGATGTCCCTGCCTTATCCCTGGCCTTCCTCTTTCTGCCCCTGGCTGGTGGAGCCTTCACTGCCACCTCTGTGGGTTCATGGTGAACAATGCTGGCCTCTTGCACATTGGGCTTGGTGGTCCTCTCTACAAATGAAACAAATCCAGTCAACTTGTTGCCAGCATTTCATGAATCTACAATTCCATCAGATATTTTAGCAACATTGCTTTGTTTTGTTTACTGTCATTTTTTTCAGCTATGGTATGTTTAAAATCAGGGAAAGAAAGTGGAAAAGTAGTATTAGTGCTTAAGTTTAATGGACTCCTTCTAATAGTTCCAATAAAACTGCATGTTCACCATTCTAAATGAGCAGACACTATCACATGTAACAGCTAAGTAAAGATCTCTCCACACAAACTGATCCATTTCCATGGACACCATGTATTTTGAAATTAGCAAAAATGGCTGTAAAAGACAAAAAAAAATCCTAAGTCTGCTCTTTTACTCGGATCCACTACAGAATTTAAAAGGGTCTTTCTTGTCATTTGCCCAAACACCCTACCAAGTGTCATTAAATCTGTCAAGTAATCTTTGTGTAATAAAAAAATACAATAATAATAATTATTATGGGTTGTTCGTCATTTTTCCCAACCACCCTATCAAGTTTCATCAAAATCTGTCAAGTAATCTTTGTGTAATCTTGCTAACAGTCAAACATACAACATACTGCCTTCATATAAGAGTCTGTATCTGGATACAAGTCAACAATACAATGATTTTCACTGGAAACACGTTAAAATATTTTTAAATTTGAAAGAAAAATTGCTTGATAAACTTTCAGGTATCGACCAGGATTTAAAACTCACCGGAATCGTTCTCTGAGCACAGAGAATTAAGATTCTTTGCAGATTTTGAAACCATTTTGCGTCGTGAGTGTGCTCAATTCCAATATTGACTAAATAAATCAAATGTGAAAAGCAACAAGTTGTGTTGAACTCTGTCAATTCGTGTGTCTAAATACAGTAAAGGTCCGTCTACCTGAGTCTGCTATTTATACCTATGAAGATTCCGTTTTTTCCTTCTGACACAGCATTCCATTCCGTAACTTAGCAACCACCCATAAGGGGCAGGTTGAAATTTCATTCAAAATAAATCAACTTCTGCCACAACAACAACAAATACATAAAGTTCATAAGCCATATCTCGCTATGCTAAATAAAGTGGAAAAAAAATACAATAATAATAATTATTATGGGTTGGTCGTCATTTTTTCCCAACCACCCTATCAAGTTTCATCAAAATCTGTCAAGTAATCTTTGTGTAATCTTGGTAACAGTCAAACATACAACATACTGCCTTCATATAAGAGTCTGTATCTGGATACAAGTCAACAATACAATGATTTTCACTAGAAATACATTAAAATATTTTTAAATTTGAAAGAAAAATTGCTTGATAAACTTTCAGGTATGGACCAGGATTTAAAACTCACCGGAATCGTTCTCTGAGCACAGAGAATTAAGATTCTTTGCAGATTTTGAAACCATTTTGCGTCGTGAGTGTGCTCAATTCCAATATTGACTAAATAAATCAAATGTGAAAAGCAACGAGTCGTGTTGAACTCTGTCAATTCGTCCGTCTCAATAAAGGTCCGTCTACCTGAGTCTGCTATTTATACCTATGAAGATTCCGTTTTTTCCTTGTGACACACCATTCCATTCCGTAACTTAGCAACCACCCATAAGGGGCAGGTTGAAATTTCATTCAAAATAAATCAACTTCTGCCACAACAACAACAAATACATAATGTTCATAAGCCATATCTCGCTATGCTAAAGAAAGTGGAAAAAAAATACAATAATAATAATTATTATGGGTTGTTCGTCATTTTTTCCCAACCACCCTATCAAGTTTCATCAAAATCTGTCAAGTAATCTTTGTGTAATCTTGGTAACAGTCAAACATACAACATACTGCCTTCATATAAGAGTCTGTATCTGGATACAAGTCAACAATACAATGATTTTCACTAGAAACACATTAAAATATTTTTAAATTTGAAAGAAAAATTGCTTGATAAACTTTCAGGTATGGACCAGGATTTAAAACTCACCGGAATCGTTCTCTGAGCACAGAGAATTAAGATTCTTTGCAGATTTTGAAACCATTTTGCGTCGTGAGTGTGCTCAATTCCAATATTGACGAAATAAATCAAATGTGAAAAGCAACAAGTTGTGTTGAACTCTGTCAATTCGTCCGTCTCAATAAAGGTCCGTCTACCTGAGTCTGCTATTTATACCTATGAAGATTCCGTTTTTTCCTTGTGACACACCATTCCATTCCGTAACTTAGCAACCACCCATAAGGGGCAGGTTGAAATTTCATTCAAAATAAATCAACTTCTGCCACAACAACAACAAATACATAAAGTTCATAAGCCATATCTCGCTATGCTAAATAAAGTGGAAAAAAAATACAATAATAATAATTATTATGGGTTGGTCGTCATTTTTTCCCAACCACCCTATCAAGTTTCATCAAAATCTGTCAAGTAATCTTTGTGTAATCTTGGTAACAGTCAAACATACAACATACTGCCTTCATATAAGAGTCTGTATCTGGATACAAGTCAACAATACAATGATTTTCACTAGAAACACATTAAAATATTTTTAAATTTGAAAGAAAAATTGCTTGATAAACTTTCAGGTATGGACCAGGATTTAAAACTCACCGGAATCGTTCTCTGAGCACAGAGAATTAAGATTCTTTGCAGATTTTGAAACCATTTTGCGTCGTGAGTGTGCTCAATTCCAATATTGACGAAATAAATCAAATGTGAAAAGCAACAAGTTGTGTTGAACTCTGTCAATTCGTGTGTCTAAATACAGTAAAGGTCCGTCTACCTGAGTCTGCTATTTATACCTATGAAGATTCCGTTTTTTCCTTGTGACACACCATTCCATTCAGTAACTTAGCAACCACCCATAAGGGGCAGGTTGAAATTTCATTCAAAATAAATCAACTTCTGCCACAACAACAACAAATACATAAAGTTCATAACCTATATCTCGCTATGCTAAAGAAAGTGGAAAAAAAATACAATAATAATAATTATTATGGGTTGTTCGTCATTTTTTCCCAACCACCCTATCAAGTTTCATCAAAATCTTTCAAGTAATCTTTGTGTAATCTTGCTAACAGTCAAACATACAACATACTGCCTTCATATAAGAGTCTGTATCTGGATACAAGTCAACAATACAATGATTTTCACTGGAAACACGTTAAAATATTTTTAAATTTGAAAGAAAAATTGCTTGATAAACTTTCAGGTATCGACCAGGATTTAAAACTCACCGGAATCGTTCTCTGAGCACAGAGAATTAAGATTTTTTGCAGATTTTGAAACCATTTTGCGTCGTGAGTGTGCTCAATTCCAATATTGACTAAATAAATCAAATGTGAAAAGCAACAAGTTGTGTTGAACTCTGTCAATTCGTCCGTCTCAATAAAGGTCCGTCTACCTGAGTCTGCTATTTATACCTATGAAGATTTCGTTTTTTGCTTCTGACACTGCATTCCATTCCGTAACTTAGCAACCACCCATAAGGGGCAGGTTGAAATTTCATTCAAAATAAATCAACTTCTGCCACAACAACAACAAATACATAAAGTTCATAAGCCATATCTCGCTATGCTAAAGAAAGTGGAAAAAAAATACAATAATAATAATTATTATGGGTTGTTCGTCATTTTTTCCCAACCACCCTATCAAGTTTCATCAAAATCTTTCAAGTAATCTTTGTGTAATCTTGCTAACAGTCAAACATACAACATACGGCCTTCATATAAGAGTCTGTATCTGGATACAAGTCAACAATACAATGATTTTCACTGGAAACACATTAAAATATTTTTAAATTTGAAAGAAAAATTGCTTGATAAACTTTCAGGTATCGACCAGGATTTAAAACTCACCGGAATCGTTCTCTGAGCACAGAGAATTAAGATTCTTTGCAGATTTTGAAACCATTTTGCGTCGTGAGTGTGCTCAATTCCAATATTGACTAAATAAATCAAATGTGAAAAGCAACAAGTTGTGTTGAACTCTGTCAATTCGTCCGTCTCAATAAAGGTCCGTCTACCTGAGTCTGCTATTTATACCTATGAAGATTCCGTTTTTTGCTTCTGACACTGCATTCCATTCCGTAACTTAGCAACCACCCATAAGGGGCAGGTTGAAATTTCATTCAAAATAAATCAACTTCTGCCACAACAACAACAAATACATAATGTTCATAAGCCATATCTCGCTATGCTAAAGAAAGTGGAAAAAAAATACAATAATAATAATTATTATGGGTTGGTCGTCATTTTTTCCCAACCACCCTATCAAGTTTCATCAAAATCTGTCAAGTAATCTTTGTGTAATCTTGCTAACAGTCAAACATACAACATACTGCCTTCATATAAGAGTCTGTATCTGGATACAAGTCAACAATACAATGATTTTCACTGGAAACACATTAAAATATTTTTAAATTTGAAAGAAAAATTGCTTGATAAACTTTCAGGTATCGACCAGGATTTAAAACTCACCGGAATTGTTCTCTGAGCACAGAGAATTAAGATTCTTTGCAGATTTTGAAACCATTTTGCGTCGTGAGTGTGCTCAATTCCAATATTGACTAAATAAATCAAATGTGAAAAGCAACGAGTCGTGTTGAACTCTCTCAATTCGTGTGTCTAAATACAGTAAAGGTCCGTCTACCTGAGTCTGCTATTTAGACCTATGAAAATTCCGTTTTTTCCTTCTGACACAGCATTCCATTCCGTAACTTAGCAACCACCCATAAGGGGCAGGTTGAAATTTCATTCAAAATAAATTAACTTCTGCCACAACAACAACAAATGCATAAAGTTCATAAGCCATATCTCGCTATGTTAAAGAAAGTGGAAAAAAAATACAATAATAATAATTATTATGGGTTGTTCGTCATTTTTTCCCAACCACCCTATCAAGTTTCATCAAAATCTGTCAAGTAATCTTTGTGTAATCTTGCTAACAGTCAAACATACAACATACTGCCTTCATATAAGAGTCTGTATCTGGATACAAGTCAACAATACAATGATTTTCACTGGAAACACATTAAAATATTTTTAAATTTGAAAGAAAAATTGCTTGATAAACTTTCAGGTATCGACCAGGATTTAAAACTCACCGGAATCGTTCTCTGAGCACAGAGAATTAAGATTCTTTGCAGATTTTGAAACCATTTTGCATCGTGAGTGTGCTCAATTCCAATATTGACTAAATAAATCAAATGTGAAAAGCAACAAGTTGTGTTGAACTCTGTCAATTCGTCCGTCTCAATAAAGGTCCGTCTACCTGAGTCTGCTGTTTAGACCTATGAAGATTTCGTTTTTTCCTTCTGACACTGCATTCCATTCCGTAACTTAGCAACCACCCATAAGGGGCAGGTTGAAATTTCATTCAAAATAAATCAACTTCTGCCACAACAACAACAAATACATAATGTTCATAAGCCATATCTCGCTATGCTAAAGAAAGTGTGAAAAAAATACAATAATAATAATTATTATGGGTTGTTCGTCATTTTTTCCCAACCACCCTATCAAGTTTCATCAAAATCTTTCAAGTAATCTTTGTGTAATCTTGCTAACAGTCAAACATACAACATACTGCCTTCATATAAGAGTCTGTATCTGGATACAAGTCAACAATACAATGATTTTCACTGGAAACACATTAAAATATTTTTAAATTTGAAAGAAAAATTGCTTGATAAACTTTCAGGTATCGACCAGGATTTAAAACTCACCGGAATTGTTCTCTGAGCACAGAGAATTAAGATTCTTTGCAGATTTTGAAACCATTTTGTGTCGTGAGTGTGCTCAATTCCAATATTGACTAAATAAATCAAATGTGAAAAGCAACAAGTCGTGTTGAACTCTGTCAATTCGTGTGTCTAAATACAGTAAAGGTCCGTCTACCTGAGTCTGCTATTTAGACCTATGAAAATTCCGTTTTTTCCTTCTGACACAGCATTCCATTCCGTAACTTAGCAACCACCCATAAGGGGCAGGTTGAAATTTCATTCAAAATAAATTAACTTCTGCCACAACAACAACAAATGCATAAAGTTCATAAGCCATATTTCGCTATGTTAAAGAAAGTGGAAAAAAATACAATAATAATAATTATTATGGGTTGTTCGTCATTTTTTCCCAACCACCCTATCAAGTTTCATCAAAATCTGTCAAGTAATCTTTGTGTAATCTTGCTAACAGTCAAACATACAACATACTGCCTTCATATAAGAGTCTGTATCTGGATACAAGTCAACAATACAATGATTTTCACTGGAAACCCATTAAAATATTTTTAAATTTGAAAGAAAAATTGCTTGATAAACTTTCAGGTATCGACCAGGATTTAAAACTCACCGGAATCGTTCTCTGAGCACAGAGAATTAAGATTCTTTGCAGATTTTGAAACCATTTTGCGTCGTGAGTGTGCTCAATTCCAATATTGACTAAATAAATCAAATGTGAAAAGCAACAAGTTGTGTTGAACTCTGTTAATTCGTCCGTCTCAATAAAGGTCCGTCTACCTGAGTCTGCTATTTATACCTATGAAGATTTCGTTTTTTGCTTCTGACACTGCATTCCATTCCGTAACTTAGCAACCACCCATAAGGGGCAGGTTGAAATTTCATTCAAAATAAATTAACTTCTGCCACAACAACAACAAATACATAATGTTCATAAGCCATATCTCGCTATGCTAAATAAAGTGGAAAAAAAATACAATAATAATAATTATTATGGGTTGTTCGTCATTTTTTCCCAACCACCCTATCAAGTTTCATCAAAATCTTTCAAGTAATCTTTGTGTAATCTTCCTAACAGTCAAACATACAACATACTGCCTTCATAGAAGAGTCTGTATCTGGATACAAGTCAACAATACAATGATTTTCACTGGAAACACATTAAAATATTTTTAAATTTGAAAGAAAAATTGCTTGATAAACTTTCAGGTATCGACCAGGATTTAAAACTCACCGGAATTGTTCTCTGAGCACAGAGAATTAAGATTCTTTGCAGATTTTGAAACCATTTTGCGTCGTGAGTGTGCTCAATTCCAATATTGACTAAATAAATCAAATGTGAAAAGCAACGAGTCGTGTTGAACTCTCTCAATTCGTGTGTCTAAATACAGTAAAGGTCCGTCTACCTGAGTCTGCTATTTAGACCTATGAAAATTCCGTTTTTTCCTTCTGACACAGCATTCCATTCCGTAACTTAGCAACCACCCATAAGGGGCAGGTTGAAATTTCATTCAAAATAAATTAACTTCTGCCACAACAACAACAAATGCATAAAGTTCATAAGCCATATTTCGCTATGTTAAAGAAAGTGGAAAAAAATACAATAATAATAATTATTATGGGTTGTTCGTCATTTTTTCCCAACCACCCTATCAAGTTTCATCAAAATCTGTCAAGTAATCTTTGTGTAATCTTGCTAACAGTCAAACATACAACATACTGCCTTCATATAAGAGTCTGTATCTGGATACAAGTCAACAATACAATGATTTTCACTGGAAACACATTAAAATATTTTTAAATTTGAAAGAAAAATTGCTTGATAAACTTTCAGGTATCGACCAGGATTTAAAACTCACCGGAATCGTTCTCTGAGCACAGAGAATTAAGATTCTTTGCAGATTTTGAAACCATTTTGCGTCGTGAGTGTGCTCAATTCCAATATTGACTAAATAAATCAAATGTGAAAAGCAACAAGTTGTGTTGAACTCTGTTAATTCGTCCGTCTCAATAAAGGTCCGTCTACCTGAGTCTGCTATTTATACCTATGAAGATTTCGTTTTTTGCTTCTGACACTGCATTCCATTCCGTAACTTAGCAACCACCCATAAGGGGCAGGTTGAAATTTCATTCAAAATAAATTAACTTCTGCCACAACAACAACAAATACATAATGTTCATAAGCCATATCTCGCTATGCTAAAGAAAGTGGAAAAAAAATACAATAATAATAATTATTATGGGTTGTTCGTCATTTTTTCCCAACCACCCTATCAAGTTTCATCAAAATCTTTCAAGTAATCTTTGTGTAATCTTGCTAACAGTCAAACATACAACATACTGCCTTCATATAAGAGTCTGTATCTGGATACAAGTCAACAATACAATGATTTTCACTGGAAACACATTAAAATATTTTTAAATTTGAAAGAAAAATTGCTTGATAAACTTTCAGGTATCGACCAGGATTTAAAACTCACCGGAATTGTTCTCTGAGCACAGAGAATTAAGATTCTTTGCAGATTTTGAAACCATTTTGCGTCGTGAGTGTGCTCAATTCCAATATTGACTAAATAAATCAAATGTGAAAAGCAACGAGTCGTGTTGAACTCTCTCAATTCGTGTGTCTAAATACAGTAAAGGTCCGTCTACCTGAGTCTGCTATTTAGACCTATGAAAATTCCGTTTTTTCCTTCTGACACAGCATTCCATTCCGTAACTTAGCAACCACCCATAAGGGGCAGGTTGAAATTTCATTCAAAATAAATTAACTTCTGCCACAACAACAACAAATGCATAAAGTTCATAAGCCATATTTCGCTATGTTAAAGAAAGTGGAAAAAAATACAATAATAATAATTATTATGGGTTGTTCGTCATTTTTTCCCAACCACCCTATCAAGTTTCATCAAAATCTGTCAAGTAATCTTTGTGTAATCTTGCTAACAGTCAAACATACAACATACTGCCTTCATATAAGAGTCTGTATCTGGATACAAGTCAACAATACAATGATTTTCACTGGAAACACATTAAAATATTTTTAAATTTGAAAGAAAAATTGCTTGATAAACTTTCAGGTATCGACCAGGATTTAAAACTCACCGGAATTGTTCTCTGAGCACAAAGAATTAAGATTCTTTGCAGATTTTGAAACCATTTTGCGTCGTGAGTGTGCTCAATTCCAATATTGACTAAATAAATCAAATGTGAAAAGCAACGAGTCGTGTTGAACTCTGTCAATTCGTGTGTCTAAATACAGTAAAGGTCCGTCTACCTGAGTCTGCTATTTAGACCTATGAAGATTTCGTTTTTTGCTTCTGACACAGCATTCCATTCCGTAACTTAGCAACCACCCATAAGGGGCAGGTTGAAATTTCATTCAAAATAAATCAACTTCTGCCACAACAACAACAAATACATGAAGTTCATAAGCCATATCTCGCTATGCTAAAGAAAGTGGAAAAAAAATACAATAATAATAATTATTATGGGTTGTTCGTCATTTTTTCCCAACCACCCTATCAAGTTTCATCAAAATCTTTCAAGTAATCTTTGTGTAATCTTGCTAACAGTCAAACATACAACATACTGCCTTCATATAAGAGTCTGTATCTGGATACAAGTCAACAATACAATGATTTTCACTGGAAACACATTAAAATATTTTTAAATTTGAAAGAAAAATTGCTTGATAAACTTTCAGGTATCGACCAGGATTTAAAACTCACCGGAATTGTTCTCTGAGCACAGAGAATTAAGATTCTTTGCAGATTTTGAAACCATTTTGCGTCGTGAGTGTGCTCAATTCCAATATTGACTAAATAAATCAAATGTGAAAAGCAACGAGTCGTGTTGAACTCTGTCAATTCGTGTGTCTAAATACAGTAAAGGTCCGTCTACCTGAGTCTGCTATTTAGACCTATGAAAATTCCGTTTTTTCCTTCTGACACAGCATTCCATTCCGTAACTTAGCAACCACCCATAAGGGGCAGGTTGAAATTTCATTCAAAATAAATTAACTTCTGCCACAACAACAACAAATGCATAAAGTTCATAAGCCATATCTCGCTATGTTAAAGAAAGTGGAAAAAAATACAATAATAATAATTATTATGGGTTGTTCGTCATTTCTTCCCAACCACCCTATCAAGTTTCATCAAAATCTGCGAAGTAATCTTTGTGTAATCTTGCTAACAGTCAAACATACAA
Source organism: Chaunax sp. Z400 (assembly GCA_037577475.1). Lineage (NCBI taxonomy): Eukaryota > Metazoa > Chordata > Actinopteri > Lophiiformes > Chaunacidae > Chaunax > Chaunax sp. Z400. The sequence goes on from CM075200.1 coordinate 12,077,898, forward strand.
CATACTGCCTTCATATAAGAGTCTGTATCTGGATACAAGTCAACAATACAATGATTTTCACTGGAAACACATTAAAATATTTTTAAATTTGAAAGAAAAATTGCTTGATAAACTTTCAGGTATCGACCAGGATTTAAAACTCACCGGAATCGTTCTCTGAGCACAGAGAATTAAGATTCTTTGCAGATTTTGAAACCATTTTGCGTCGTGAGTGTGCTCAATTCCAATATTGACTAAATAAATCAAATGTGAAAAGCAACAAGTTGTGTTGAACTCTGTTAATTCGTCCGTCTCAATAAAGGTCCGTCTACCTGAGTCTGCTATTTATACCTATGAAGATTTCGTTTTTTGCTTGACACTGCATTCCATTCCGTAACTTAGCAACCACCCATAAGGGGCAGGTTGAAATTTCATTCAAAATAAATCAACTTCTGCCACAACAACAACAAATACATAATGTTCATAAGCCATATCTCGCTATGCTAAAGAAAGTGGGAAAAAAATACAATAATAATAATTATTATGGGTTGTTCGTCATTTTTTCCCAACCACCCTATCAAGTTTCATCAAAATCTTTCAAGTAATCTTTGTGTAATCTTCCTAACAGTCAAACATACAACATACTGCCTTCATAGAAGAGTCTGTATCTGGATACAAGTCAACAATACAATGATTTTCACTGGAAACACATTAAAATATTTTTAAATTTGAAAGAAAAATTGCTTGATAAACTTTCAGGTATCGACCAGGATTTAAAACTCACCGGAATTGTTCTCTGAGCACAGAGAATTAAGATTCTTTGCAGATTTTGAAACCATTTTGCGTCGTGAGTGTGCTCAATTCCAATATTGACTAAATAAATCAAATGTGAAAAGCAACGAGTTGTGTTGAACTCTCTCAATTCGTGTGTCTAAATACAGTAAAGGTCCGTCTACCTGAGTCTGCTATTTAGACCTATGAAAATTCCGTTTTTTCCTTCTGACACAGCATTCCATTCCGTAACTTAGCAACCACCCATAAGGGGCAGGTTGAAATTTCATTCAAAATAAATTAACTTCTGCCACAACAACAACAAATGCATAAAGTTCATAAGCCATATTTCGCTATGTTAAAGAAAGTGGAAAAAAATACAATAATAATAATTATTATGGGTTGTTCGTCATTTTTTCCCAACCACCCTATCAAGTTTCATCAAAATCTGTCAAGTAATCTTTGTGTAATCTTGCTAACAGTCAAACATACAACATACTGCCTTCATATAAGAGTCTGTATCTGGATACAAGTCAACAATACAATGATTTTCACTGGAAACACATTAAAATATTTTTAAATTTGAAAGAAAAATTGCTTGATAAACTTTCAGGTATCGACCAGGATTTAAAACTCACCGGAATTGTTCTCTGAGCACAAAGAATTAAGATTCTTTGCAGATTTTGAAACCATTTTGCGTCGTGAGTGTGCTCAATTCCAATATTGACTAAATAAATCAAATGTGAAAAGCAACGAGTTGTGTTGAACTCTGTCAATTCGTGTGTCTAAATACAGTAAAGGTCCGTCTACCTGAGTCTGCTATTTAGACCTATGAAAATTCCGTTTTTTCCTTCTGACACAGCATTCCATTCCGTAACTTAGCAACCACCCATAAGGGGCAGGTTGAAATTTCATTCAAAATAAATTAACTTCTGCCACAACAACAACAAATACATAAAGTTCATAAGCCATATCTCGCTATGCTAAAGAAAGTGGAAAAAAAATACAATAATAATAATTATTATGGGTTGTTCGTCATTTTTTCCCAACCACCCTATCAAGTTTCATCAAAATCTGTCAAGTAATCTTTGTGTAATCTTGCTAACAGTCAAACATACAACATACTGCCTTCATATAAGAGTCTGTATCTGGATACAAGTCAACAATACAATGATTTTCACTGGAAACACATTAAAATATTTTTAAATTTGAAAGAAAAATTGCTTGATAAACTTTCAGGTATCGACCAGGATTTAAAACTCACCGGAATCGTTCTCTGAGCACAGAGAATTAAGATTCTTTGCAGATTTTGAAACCATTTTGCGTCGTGAGTGTGCTCAATTCCAATATTGACTAAATAAATCAAATGTGAAAAGCAACAAGTTGTGTTGAACTCTGTCAATTCGTCCGTCTCAATAAAGGTCCGTCTACCTGAGTCTGCTATTTATACCTATGAAGATTTCGTTTTTTGCTTCTGACACTGCATTCCATTCCGTAACTTAGCAACCACCCATAAGGGGCAGGTTGAAATTTCATTCAAATAAATCAACTTCTGCCACAACAACAACAAATACATAATGTTCATAAGCCATATCTCGCTATGCTAAAGAAAGTGGAAAAAAAATACAATAATAATAATTATTATGGGTTGTTCGTCATTTTTTCCCAACCACCCTATCAAGTTTCATCAAAATCTTTCAAGTAATCTTTGTGTAATCTTGCTAACAGTCAAACATACAACATACGGCCTTCATATAAGAGTCTGTATCTGGATACAAGTCAACAATACAATGATTTTCACTGGAAACACATTAAAATATTTTTAAATTTGAAAGAAAAATTGCTTGATAAACTTTCAGGTATCGACCAGGATTTAAAACTCACCGGAATTGTTCTTTGAGCACAGAGAATTAAGATTCTTTGCAGATTTTGAAACCATTTTGCGTCGTGAGTGTGCTCAATTCCAATATTGACTAAATAAATCAAATGTGAAAAGCAACGAGTCGTGTTGAACTCTGTCAATTTGTGTGTCTAAATACAGTAAAGGTCCGTCTACCTGAGTCTGCTGTTTAGACCTATGAAGATTCCGTTTTTTCCTTCTGACACAGCATTCCATTCCGTAACTTAGCAACCACCCATAAGGGGCAGGTTGAAATTTCATTCAAAATAAATTAACTTCTGCCACAACAACAACAAATGCATAAAGTTCATAAGCCATATTTCGCTATGTTAAAGAAAGTGGAAAAAAAATACAATAATAATAATTATTATGGGTTGTTCGTCATTTTTTCCCAACCACCCTATCAAGTTTCATCAAAATCTGTCAAGTAATCTTTGTTTAATCTTGCTAACAGTCAAACATACAACATACTGCATTCATATAAGAGTCTGTATCTGGATACAAGTCAACAATACAATGATTTTCATTAGAAACCCATTAAAATATTTTTAAATTTGAAAGAAAAATTGCTTGATAAACTTTCAGGTATCGACCAGGATTTAAAACTCACCGGAATCGTTCTCTGAGCACAGAGAATTAAGATTCTTTGCAGATTTTGAAACCATTTTGCGTCGTGAGTGTGCTCAATTCCAATATTGACTAAATAAATCAAATGTGAAAAGCAACGAGTCGTGTTGAACTCTGTCAATTCGTCCGTCTCAATAAAGGTCCGTCTACCTGAGTCTGCTATTTATACCTATGAAGATTTCGTTTTTTGCTTCTGACACTACATTCCATTCCGTAACTTAGCAACCACCCATAAGGGGCAGGTTGAAATTTCATTCAAAATAAATTAACTTCTGCCACAACAACAACAAATGCATAAAGTTCATAAGCCATATCTCGCTATGTTAAAGAAAGTGGAAAATAAATACAATAATAATAATTATTATGGGTTGTTCGTCATTTTTTCCCAACCACCCTATCAAGTTTCATCAAAATCTGTCAAGTAATCTTTGTGTAATCTTGCTAACAGTCAAACATACAACATACTGCCTTCATATAAGAGTCTGTATCTGGATACAAGTCAACAATACAATGATTTTCACTGGAAACCCATTAAAATATTTTTAAATTTGAAAGAAAAATTGCTTGATAAACTTTCAGGTATGGACCAGGATTTAAAACTCACCGGAATCGTTCTCTGAGCACAGAGAATTAAGATTCTTTGCAGATTTTGAAACCATTTTGCGTCGTGAGTGTGCTCAATTCCAATATTGACTAAATAAATCAAATGTGAAAAGCAACAAGTTGTGTTGAACTCTGTCAATTCGTCCGTCTCAATAAAGGTCCGTCTACCTGAGTCTGCTATTTATACCTATGAAGATTTCGTTTTTTGCTTCTGACACTGCATTCCATTCCGTAACTTAGCAACCACCCATAAGGGGCAGGTTGAAATTTCATTCAAAATAAATCAACTTCTGCCACAACAACAACAAATACATAATGTTCATAAGCCATATCTCGCTATGCTAAAGAAAGTGGAAAAAAAATACAATAATAATAATTATTATGGGTTGTTCGTCATTTTTTCCCAACCACCCTATCAAGTTTCATCAAAATCTTTCAAGTAATCTTTGTGTAATCTTGCTAACAGTCAAACATACAACATACTGCCTTCATAGAAGAGTCTGTATCTGGATACAAGTCAACAATACAATGATTTTCACTGGAAACACATTCAAATATTTTTAAATTTGAAAGAAAAATTGCTTGATAAACTTTCAGGTATCGACCAGGATTTAAAACTCACCGGAATTGTTCTCTGAGCACAGAGAATTAAGATTCTTTGCAGATTTTGAAACCATTTTGCGTCGTGAGTGTGCTCAATTCCAATATTGACTAAATAAATCAAATGTGAAAAGCAACGAGTCGTGTTGAACTCTGTCAATTCGTGTGTCTAAATACAGTAAAGGTCCGTCTACCTGAGTCTGCTATTTAGACCTATGAAAATTCCGTTTTTTCCTTCTGACACAGCATTCCATTCCGTAACTTAGCAACCACCCATAAAGGGCAGGTTGAAATTTCATTCAAAATAAATTAACCTCTGCCACAACAACAACAAATGCATAAAGTTCATAAGCCATATCTCGCTATGCTAAAGAAAGTGGAAAAAAATACAATAATAATAATTATTATGGGTTGTTCGTCATTTTTTCCCAACCACCCTATCAAGTTTCATCAAAATCTGTCAAGTAATCTTTGTGTAATCTTGCTAACAGTCAAACATACAACATACTGCCTTCATTTAAGAGTCTGTATCTGGATACAACTCAACAATACAATGATTTTCACTGGAAACACATTAAAATATTTTTAAATTTGAAAGAAAAATTGCTTGATAAACTTTCAGGTATCGACCAGGATTTAAAACTCACCGGAATCGTTCTCTGAGCACAGAGAATTAAGATTCTTTGCAGATTTTGAAACCATTTTGCGTCGTGAGTGTGCTCAATTCCAATATTGACTAAATAAATCAAATGTGAAAAGCAACAAGTTGTGTTGAACTCTGTCAATTCGTCCGTCTCAATAAAGGTCCGTCTACCTGAGTCTGCTGTTTAGACCTATGAAGATTCCGTTTTTTCCTTGTGACACAGCATTCCATTCCGTAACTTAGCAACCACCCATAAGGGGCAGGTTGAAATTTCATTCAAAATAAATCAACTTCTGCCACAACAACAACAAATATATAAAGTTCATAAGCCATATCTCGCTATGCTAAAGAAAGTGGAAAAAAAATACAATAATAATAATTATTATGGGTTGTTCGTCATTTTTCCCAACCCCCCTATCAAGTTTCATCAAAATCTGTCAAGTAATCTTTGTGTAATAAAAAAATACTATAATAATAATTATTTTGGGTTGTTCGTCATTTTTTCTCAACCACCCTACCAAGTTTCATCAAAATCTGTCAAGTAATCTTTGTGTAATCTTGCTAACAGTCAAACATACAACATACTGCCTTCATATAAGAGTCTGTATCTGGATACAGACTAAATCTGACCGGAAACTTCCAGGATCATTTTGATACCTTCAGCTCCTTGTTTTCATTCAGAATAACTTTCTGGTCTGACATGTCACCACATTTTCACAGGAGGATAAGCAGATCTATAAGTGGGCAGATACTGGATCTCTACTGGTGGAACTTATGGATCTGCAATGTGACTGATTGGACCTCATGCAATTTGATTTGAATAGCCCTTATTTAGACCAAGCACTTGTCTTGTCTGTTCCTTGTTGAATGTTATGTACTCATCTCCCACTCGATGGGGAGGGGTCTTTTGAATGATTTGGGAATTTCAAGAATTTTATGTATTCATATACAGTATTTTTTATTTTTGAAAATTGAACTTTAGGATTTTAAAGAATTTACAAGAATAAAAATTAACAAAGGACAACTCCTTTCTTTGATGACATGCACCTGCGGCGAGGTTTCCTGCATCATTTCGTCTCGTTGATCCATGGATGCTGTTTCACCTGTTCCAGGGTGGGACGTTCTTCAGAATTTCGATTCAAACATGCAGACAAGAAATCCTTGCAATCTGAGTTGAGAGAGGACAGAGAGCACAGATTTAGTTGAAGCCTACAATGATGTGTATACAGTACCATATTCACATGTCAGCCATTTTCCTGTGACATCAAGCTCAGGGTGGGCAAAAACCTTAGCATTCCCTTGATGGTGTTACCATTTGGTTTGATTACATTCAAGGTGTTAAATAAATACATGTCTCCAAGTTGATATTTAAGAATTGAGTAATAAATAAAAAATTCTGTATTTATACAATTTGCGACCTGGTACACAGCAGATTGAGATTTGAGCTTCCCACCATGAGCGTGACGTCAGAGAATATGATCTATAGGAGGGTTTGCACACTATTAGTGACAAAGTCAGGTAGTGCATTGACACCAGCATTATCTCACCTTGAGTTAAAACTTTTTTCAGTCCACTCAGTAGAGGAATGTCTGCGTCGGAATTTGAAGAGCTGTCAATGTCATCGAGAGAGACCATCATGTCTATAAGGGTCGCTCCCAGCTGCCAGACAGTAATGCGTTCAGCATTTTTTGCCCTGTTGATGTCATAATCTGGAGGGAAGTGCAGAAGGTTTTGTTGAGTACACAGCTAGACAGACTGGCACAGAAAGAAAGAAGATTTAAATGAAAGACATCACTCCAGAGATCAGGAGCAGAAGCTAGCCGTCTTACCAGTTGTGGCAGGGAAAGGTGTCTCCCCCACGAAGAGGCTAATGCCAAAGTCGATCAGTCGCAGTCGGGGAACATCGGAGCAGGTCTCAAGCAGGATGTTGTCCGGTTTGATGTCTGCATGGATGACCCCCTTGGAGCTGATTTCAACAGCAGCATTCACCAAGTCCTTCATAAAGATCTGAGATGAAGAGAGAAGTTAGAGTGAGGGAAGAAGGGACTGCTACTTTCACATATGTGACAGTTTTGACATAAAAATGTTCCTCAAAGTTCAGTTCATTTGGCAAGCTGAGGAAAAATGACATTTAAACACAACAATCACAAGACTGGACATGGAGCATATTTTAAATTGATCCATTCAGTGCAGATAGGTAGAGCGTATTGTTTGTTCTAGTAGGCTTACTGAAAAGTGGTCTGGACCAAAATACAAGAACACTTTAGGTGTGATAGGAGCTTGAAAGTGACAAAATTAAAATTGCCCTACACTGGCACAGAAACATGCCTTCGCCTTACCTTAGCCTGGTGTTCCTCCAGGGGTTCCTTGATGTACTTAAACAGGTCCACACAGGGCTCTGGCCTCTCCATGACCAGGATAACCTCCTGGTCCAGTGTGAACCAGTCAATCAGCGTTACAGCGACTGATTTCCCCACTGATTTCGGTTCACCGGCCACTCGCTGCATGATCAGCACCTCCGTTGGGACCTCATACTCTCTCTTATTTAAGACCTAGAACAGAAAATATACATGATAAATTATTTAAAATAAGTTATGTGTAGCTCTAATCAGTAACAATGTGAAACAGGGCAAACAATGACTTCAAGAGTTGGTGCTGGGTAGGGTTGGGAACCGATATGAATTGTACCCTCACTCGTAACAAAAAGATAATTGTAGATGTAAAAATAAGTCAGCAAATATGTTGTAACCGCAGCATTTCTGCAGGGGTGCAGAATTCATTCACTATTGTTTTTATCCTTAGATTTCACACATGCCAAAAATCTTGCATACTGTTTTACTGTGCTAAATAGCATGTTGCTAAGCAATTTCAGAATAAGACAGTGACCTGCAATGTATTGAGGCTAACGCTAGTAGAAATGCTCAGCTAATGTCATCCCAGACTGTGAAAAAAGCCAGTTATCTCCAACAACTTATCAAACTAGCTAGTTCATTACATGATGATATCCATGAAGTTGTCAATGCACCACTTAGAGAGGGTTCAACTCTCCATGAACAAGTGTAGTGCTGGCATGCAGATGTGCTAGAGCTCGGTCCCCAACCCTCGTGTTGAGAAAGGGATCAAAATACTCACTATTTTTTGAGTCTTCACCTTTTTCTGAGGGATGTGCTTGATGGCAACCTATAGGACAGAATCCACAATATGTTGGTTAGTGCAAGGAATGATGACTGTGTGTGTATGTGGAGAAGAGAGAATACACCACTCATACTTACTGGTAAGTTATCATATATCCGATAACCAGCATATACACATCCGAATCCTCCTTCTCCGAGTTTCTCAAGCTGCTCATACCTCATCTCAAAGTCATCTAGACACACAAACACAGAGAAGGTCTTACTACAGTATGAAGAACATGCCACCTTAATCCATTATATCTGAAGTGTGTAAATGTAACTTAATTACAGTTTGCTTCAGGTTAAAAAAGGACAGTAATAAATGTTTGTTTAGCATGTGATAGAAAGGAGCTTTCCACTGACACTGAAAGGAACCTTCTGCATCTGAGGGTGTGACAGAGCGTCAGTGTGTGACGACTTAGGATGAGAACGTGTTGTTTATGTGGTTATCTCCCGTCAAGCCGGTGTATGTGCTCACATGCAAACAAAAGCACACACTCGCATATCATTGTTTAACACCATCAGCTCACCTTTGCTGGTGTTGTATGGGAAGGACGTGCTGCGGAGGTGCTGTGTGTAGGTGTCCAGCAGCCGCTTGGCTTTCTCCTCCCTCTCGGTGTTGTCAGTGGGAACCCTCCGCCTCTTGCTGGATGTCCCTGCCTTATCCCTGGCCTTCCTCTTTCTGCCCCTGGCCGGTGTAGCCTTCACTGCCACCTCTGTGGGTTCATGGTGAACAATGCTGGCCTCTTGCACATTGGGCTTGGTGGTCCTCTCTACAAATGAAACAAATCCAGTCAACTTGTTGCCAGCATGTCATGAATCTACACTTCCATCAGATATTTTAGGAACATTGCTTTGTTTTGTTTACGGTCATTTTTTTCAGCTATGGTATGTTTAAAATCAGGGAAAGAAAGTGGAAAAGTAGTATTAGTGCTTAAGTTTAATGGACTCCTTCTAATAGTTCCAATAAAACTGCATGTTCACCATTCTAAATGAGCAGACACTATCACATGTAACAGCTAAGTAAAGATCTCTCCACACAAATTGATCCATTTCCATGGACACCATGTATTTTGAAATTAGCATGCTGTTGAAATTGGCAAAAATGGCTGTAAAAGACAAAAAAAAATCCTAAGTCTGCTCTTTTACTCGGATCCACTACAGAATTTAAAAGGGTCTTTTCTTGTCATTTGCCCAAACACCCTACCAAGTGTCATTAAATCTGTCAAGTAATCTTTGTGTAATAAAAAAAATACAATAATAATAATTATTATGGGTTGTTCGTCATTTTTTCCCAACCACCCTATCAAGTTTCATCAAAATCTGTCAAGTAATCTTTGTTTAATCTTGCTAACAGTCAAACATACAACATACTGTCTTCATTTAAGAGTCTGTATCTGGATACAAGTCAACAATACAATGATTTTCACTGGAAACCCATTAAAATATTTTTAAATTTGAAAGAAAAATTGCTTGATAAACTTTCAGGTATCGACCAGGATTTAAAACTCACCGGAATCGTTCTCTGAGCACAGAGAATTAAGATTCTTTGCAGATTTTGAAACCATTTTGCGTCGTGAGTGTGCTCAATTCCAATATTGACTAAATAAATCAAATGTGAAAAGCAACGAGTTGTGTTGAACTCTGTCAATTCGTGTGTCTAAATACAGTAAAGGTCCTTCTACCTGAGTCTGCTGTTTAGACCTATGAAGATTCCGTTTTTTCCTTGTGACACAGCATTCCATTCCGTAACTTAGCAACCACCCATAAGGGGCAGGTTGAAATTTCATTCAAAATAAATCAACTTCTGCCACAACAACAACAAATATATAAAGTTCATAAGCCATATCTCGCTATGTTAAAGAAAGTGGAAAAAAATACAATAATAATAATTATTATGGGTTGTTCGTCATTTTTTCCCAATCACCCTATCAAGTTTCATCAAAATCTGTCAAGTAATCTTTGTGTAATCTTTGTGTAATCGACCATCAATAAGGTGCAGGTTGAAATTTCAGTACCTCCGCCAAGAGATTCAAGATTCAAGATTAACTTTATTGTCATTCAGACTCTCCACTAGATAGGTACACAGCAGAACAAAGTTACAATGCAATTGGCTCCATCACAAAATAAAGAAAATACGAAAGTAGAGAGGTTCGTTGGCTTCTTTTTTGTTTGTTATGGACGGTCGTCGTCGTCTGGATCCAGGAATTTTTTAATAGGATTAAACTGCCACATGTTGTAATGTAATGATTACAAGGCTCCACAACATGGGGCTGTCTGTGTGGTTTTGAGTTTTGTCTGTGTATGTGTGTACAGACTTTATGAAACTGTTGTATATAGTTCTCAGTGATGTCTGACTCATGCTGTGTGGGTCTTGTACAGTTTTGAGTTCGCCTAGTCAAGTTTTACCATTGTGAAGATAATTAGCTTCCGCTAGCATGCTAAATTAGTATCTTCCTCTCGGTCTTGTTCGTCCCTCTGCTGCTTTTGGGTGTAATGGAAATATCAGGAACTCAGCCTTGGCGGAGGTCTGCGCTGTCCGAGTGCTTTCTAGTTAGGCCTATACATGTGTTCTTCTAGAAATCAGAATGAAAAGTATTTATGACACGAACGACCCAATCTGCAGACCGTTATCCACGTATAATGCCCTCCTCCTCCTCAGTTAAAGATCGGTGCATTTGCTCATATGCAATCAAATGGAGTTCTTGATGGGACAGAGGAGTGGGAAACCCTGATTGGGTTGATTTATGTTACACTCAAAAGAAACCCATGAGTACACAGACTAAATATATAGATTAAATGCAGCCCCTTGTGTCCAGTTTATGAGCCATTTAACTAACAAGGGAGCTGGAAATTCCCTCAATTCTTGTGCTCCAAGGACTTAAGATCCTGTGCTTCAGATTGTTTAAAAAGGGTCCCTTGATGTTCTCACAGTACATTATTTACATGTGATTTTAGCACACTAGCAGCTAGACTAGGTCTCACTTGGAGAGCTGAGTTGAGCTCAGAGCTGAGAGCTTTCATTAAACCATCAGGGAAAAGCAGCGGTACAGTGCGATGCATGCAGCGTTTCCTAGTTACAGCAGTGACAGTCCACCTGAAGTTTGAACATCATAAAATATTGATGAATTTTTTCTTTACATAAAACAGCAACATTCATGGAGCAGGCTCTATTTTACACAGCCAATGCTAAATGTATGGAATGTGGCTATGTGTACAGTGTCATTCTCTAGAATAAATGAACTAAATTGATCACAAGACAAAATGCATCAGGATCCCGATCAATCTCAGCTATACATTTTCCTTGGGGGGAATCCTGGCATGTTTAGACAAGGTAGGGATGTTCCCAGGACTAATTTCTCTGACCTTAAAACAAATGTTTGAACTTAGATTGGTGGACTTGAGTCTAAAAGTAAGAAAACACTCAGAAAACTGTAAAAAAATTTAGCACAATAAGGTTAAACATAAAATAATTTAAAGAAAACATTCATTATATGGGTCATTTTAGTAATTTTAGTCAATTTCAGCCAAACAGTTGACCTGACTTCTGCTTCTTTTCTTTGATGGGACATTTATTGCTCACCATTCATGTTCTTCACCATGTCGCATTCAAGAATTCATAACATTTACCCATAATTCTCCATACACCCCAAAACACAAAGGCCACACCCACCGGACTAATTTGGTGCCCTACATACACTTAGCTCTAGAAATGACTCTGACATGTACATCAATAGAATAGTAATAGAGTAATAAGTTTAACTGACTACAATTTCCAGTGGTGACTAGTCTGGTAGCAGTTAAGTACCCAGTCAACTAATTATGCACATCCCTAATACAAGGATGCACGTGAATGTGCAAGACACAACAAGAGATTTACCACACTAAAGAATATGGATGACGGCAAGATCTCAATTGGATTGAAGCATTGATTAATTAAGATTTTTTTAAAATCGAGAAGCGGATTTTCTTAGTTAGAAAGAGTACAGATCCAGTTTTTCATTGCTGACTGGCAGCAGTAGCTGAACTGATATTCAGGTACAACATTCTGAAAATAAACTACAGGGAGCTGAGCACAGGCCTCGATAATCTCCTTCCATGCTTTTAATTTCTTTGCAGAAGATACCCAACTGCTCCCATTGACCTTCTGTTTGTGTATGTGTATGAATGTCAGACTGTAAACCAATTTTCTACCCCTCTATGGTTAAAGGTGCTATGCAAGGGCAATCAATTTACCATCTCTTTTTACCACATATGTTGTTCACCTCTGCCAACAATGAACAAATGTTCTGTCTCTTTGCACCTATGTTTTTGAAAGGAATATATTAGAAGCACCCAGGACTACAGAAGCAAATTTCAAACTAGAAAGCACAAAGAAGCGCATTCCTCCGCCAACACCATCAGAACATAGTTTCCAGCACAGAATCCTGTAACGTGTTTACTAGCAGCTGAAAGAAAAAAAATGGGGGTGCATGTCAGTGTATTCAATACATGCATTACAATTTGTATCACCGTGTAGAGATCATCAATTGTTGTATCATTATACCCATAGCATAGCATATATCATGGTGATGTCACTTTACTGAAACAAATGGGGCAGATCACACACCCTCCTCCAACTCTAACTATAGCTATTTCATTGTTCATTGTTATTAAAATTTTCTGCAAATTATCCATCAGTATGAATAGATTGACAAACACATTATAAAATGCAAAAGATACATGCAAATCTTGATCTCATAAACAGACGTCTTTCCACTGCAAACAACAATAAATGTCCGTTCTCTGTCAACATGTATAATGATGTCTGACAAAACAGCAGAGTTTAATTTCATTTCATTTAATTTGTTAAGATCATTAGCATCAATTACAGCCGCGATCAAACATTCCGCCGACAAACAGCGTCTCGATAGTTAAAAACTCTGTTTAATAGTTAGTTACGGAAGCTCAGAGGGTTAAACGCGCCTCATACAGTCAGAAAGAGATGACAGAATGATTACAATAGAAATTGAAAGTGAAAAAACATCCATGATAATAAAACCACACTGCTCCTTTGTGTTTTGGAGGAGAGACAGGGGCCATTCTAGAATCAGACCTTCAGGGGGTCTCAGCCCCTGATGAGAATGTGACATTTAAACAGTACCTTGGGGAGGCGGCGGCCCTGCCCCCTGGGTGTCGCCGGTGGGCCATGGGGGGCATCATCCTGCTCCCTCTGGGGTGATGGCTGGGGGGGATCCTGGCCTCTCCGGTGTGTGGCGGACTCCGTGGCAGGGGTCAGGGTGGGTCTCGGGTGCGCAGGTTTTCAGGGATGTGGGTCCAGCTCGCGCTGGGGGGGGCGGTCGGCCTCTGGCTGGGCCTGGAGCCTGTTGTCCCCTGTCCCCCTTTAGGTGGTGGGAGCTCCCTCTGTGGCCCCCTGGGGGGGCCTCGGCCAGCCACCTTGGGGGCCGTTGTGTGGCAGGTCTTTCACCAGGGGTTTTGGCGTGTCTCGGGTGGGATTGTGGGCTCCACACACACACACGTAAGGAAAATTCACCTCTAGGCACAACAGCACTCTCTTTAAAGCATCAGTCACCTGTTTTGATTACACTGGGATAAGGAGGGAATGACAAACAGATGGCACTGGGAAAATAGAGGGAAAATATTAAAGGGAAGACACAAGGAGGATGCAATGATAAACTGACATGAGACAGACCTACAAAGACAGGGAGAGGGAACAGACCAGAACTGAAAACAGGAGAGTAAAAACGAGACAGGTGAAACAAAGGTCAAAAACACATGGCATGGAAATAAACTTACAAAATAAAACAGGAAACAGTGGCAAAAAAATCATGACATAACCCTACAAAATAAGAGGAACAAACAGACTTGGATCAGATCCATGACACTCCTAACCTTGTTTCTCCGTAGCTCGTTCTACTCTTTCTCTTATTCTTCGTTTCCCCTGTCCTCTCCTCCCCCCTTCCCCCAATCTTTTCTTCCCAATGTGGGAGTCGAGATGAAAAGATGGATGTGGATGGAGTGGCTCTTGTCGCTGTGGTGTTGCAGAGATGGGTAATCGTGGAGGAAAGGTGCGAAGGAGGGCCAAAGGGACAGATGCAACGAGCGAGAGATGGTGGAGGAAAGATGGAGAGGCATCTGATGTTCTTTGCTGGGGCAGCCATGAGTGTAGTTACAATCTGTGAATACACACACACACACACACACACACACGCACACACGGTTGAGGAATGAACACATGGGAAATCTGTGCCCTCTCAAACAGAGAAAATTAAGACAACAGGAAATTGGTTTCTGCTTTCTGTGCAAATGTTAGTTGACCTTATTTAATTTATTTCCCCACATTAATTCGTACTCTTTACTTTTACTACACTCACTTATTTCTTGAGTGTCGACAGCTCATTCTGGACCCTACTTGAACCACTTCTGAGCTGAGAGCAATAACTTCCAAGAGACTCCGCTAGTTGCCTGGCAACTGTGCCAAATAAACAAATAAACAAACAAGAAAAAAGATATTATAAGTGGATGTTTGAGGTGGTCGAACATGGATTATGTGACCTTTATCCGCACACAGACACCAGGCTGTGTCGCTCTTCTGTCTACACACTGCATAGGATTAGGTTTGATGTCAAAATCTCCTCAAAAACAACTGGACAAAATTCAATGAAATTTCACACAGGCTTTGCAGGAGCCCTAAAGGTGTCCATTTCATTACTGGTTTCTTCATTTTGCTTATTTTTGCATTTTTTGGCAAATTTGAAGATGGATGATTTTTATGCTATTATTCTGCTATTATAGAGGTTATGGTCCACCCACAATCTCAGCACAAAATGAGATTTTCCATTTTCTGTGTCCTTGGATGCAAACGTTCTAGTTCTTTCCTAAAAAGTGTCAAAATGTGTTGTGTGTGTTGTAAAAATTTAATATAATAATAATAATAATAATAATAATAATAATAATAAATTATTATTATTATTATTATTATTATTATTATTATTTTGTGATTACAATACTCATAAAATTAGAATTTTTTAAATTTAATTTAATGAATTTAATTTATTATTATTATTGTTATTGTTGTTGTCATCAGTAGTTGCAGGTTACAGTCAAACCTCATCTACCGACCACCTCTATAAGACGACCCTCTGCTCATAATGCTTTTTTGCGGTACTGTTTTATTCTCCATTTACATAAGCATCTAGTGTCCTGTATAAGACGCCGGCACGTCAAAAGCGACCGTGTCCTGTTTTGTCTGTTATCACGCTTAAGCATGGCACATCTGCTGTCTCTGACAAATAAACTTATTCTTTCTTTATAAGAAGACCACATGTCCAAGTCAGCCAGGTTTGAGAATTGTTTTTTTTTGTAGGGGCCGCTGTGGTTCAGAAGGTTAAGTGGTCATCCACTCATTAGAGGGTCAGGGGTTAAATCCCAGGACCCTACACGTTCCATCGTATGAATGGTTATCACTTCTGATGAGCATGTGGTGCCTCACCTTGCATGATAGCCTGTGTGTGTGTGAACGGGTAAATGCTGGCTTTTAATAGTAGTATTACGGTAACATTATTTAAAAGTCAACAAATACAGGATACAGTGAACATACTGTAAATATGCAGTACTTTGCAGATGAATCAGCTGCAAGTTAATTACTATAAACCTACAGTGAAATGTTTTATTGTGTAATTCTCCACCAGAAAGGAAATACACATCTTTTCTAAAATGTCAGTGTTCCTTTAAGCTTACACACCACATACCCATGTAAAAAAAACAAACACACACACACACTTGTGTCCTTTTTTCTTTTTTACACGCTTTTAGACTGACACACTCTTCAGGCAACCTTGCCAACCGAGAAATCAAACGGCAGCCATGACAATGAGCGGCTTCTGTGATCACTGTGGATGTGGTGAGACAGCTGACCACTTTGTAGTGATCTGTGCTTGTGTGTGTGAGCGGTTACCAAAGTTGTGTGGTTGTAATAGGAATCAGAGGAAACTGTTTTGTGAGGAGTGATTGTGTTTTCTTGTGTGTACATGGAAACAGACAGAAAACTCTTCCACGCCTGTGTGTGTCTTTCAGTGTGTGTGTGTGTGTGATTTTTGTGTGCCCACATGTGTGACTGTGTGCGACTGCTTCCTCAGGCTTTTTTTTCTGATAGACCACTCCTGGTTGTTGTGGAGATGAAAGGGATGCTGGGAACTCATCTCACGCTATGAATCCTGGGTAAGAGGCGTGTGATGTGAGTACATCCTCATCACTCAGTGGAAGAATACTTTCATCCCTTATCCGTTCGTTCTATCAATATTCCGTCTTCTCGTCCTCGTCCTCATTTCTTTCTTCTCTCCCTCGTCTTCAGTTTCTTCTTTTTTTCTGTTCTATTGTGTCTTTTCTTTTATTCCTGAGCTCATTTCTCCTTTTCATTTTCACACCCACTTCTTTTTCACCTTTTTATTCAGTTGTCCTCTCTCTCCTTCCTTTGCTCTGCTTTATTTTCCACTCATCCACTTTAAAGTCTCGTCCCATCCTCCAGGCTTTTCCTTTCCTTTCCTTTCCTTTCCCGAACTTAAAGACATTTTTTCTCACCCCTCTATTTTCCTGTCTGCTTCTTTCTTCTCTCTCTTTTATAATTATATATATATATATATATATATATATATATATATATATATATATATATATATATATATATATATATATATATACTGACTTTAATCATTTATAAACTCAAACTTTTAGATTTTATGGACAAATGCAGGATAACATCTTAAAAACTTAAAAAGCAAAAAGGTTAGTGCCTTAATTCATTTTCTCATCACCTGTTGAAAGCTCATGCAATAGTAAACTATAGAACAGCTGTCATTTAACCAATAAAACACACATGAGAAACTTCTGCGATGTATCACATTTGTTGTGTTCAGTTTTCCACATTTTGAAGACATTAAAGGACATCTGTCTGCTGATCTCTTGCTTTACCCACAACCTGAAAGTACTTTGAATTCACTAAAACTAAAACTCAGAATGCTTTGAAACCCTTTATTTCTAATGGCTTGTGCTGGGCCTTAACAGTTTTGTGGTGTGGCAAGAAAAATACAAACGCACTGCAGTGCGCTGAATACTCGCCTGGGCAATAGGAACTAAGCATCCACTCATAATGTGTGCGTCTGAATTCCCACACTTATGTGATACAAGTTAGTTAAATCGAGACCCCAGGAGGACAACTCTATTTTGGACACAGGTTTGCACTCAGACAGGCACATCAGGTGTGTTTTAACAGTCAGGTATCTTATTGATAGGTAAGCAATATGTGTAACATGGCTTAGGTTTGTTATGTGTTCCTCCTCAGTAGCTTTAGGGACCAATTTAAGTGTCTTAATTGAGGTGATGATGTATCATTTTCATGCACAGTATTATATCATAACAGAAAATATCAAATTTCTTGAGTGTAGATGTAGTGATGTAGTCACAAAGTCTCTGCCCATTTTGTTCCAAACCCAGTTACCAGCAGAGTGCAAATCACTGGAGCGTGGGTCTAATGCATTAATAATGTATACTTCTACATAATACATGCTTAATGCTATAAACAACTTGGGCCGCCATGCAAAACGATATGTCTCCGAGTGACGAGAGGAGGCTGTGCAGCTATCGGTCACTAAGTTTCACATTTTATGGTCATGGCTATTATGCACAGCTGCTCAACAAATAGCTCACCTGAGAAAGGCAATAAATATAAGATGAAATCCATGGAGTGAAAAATCACCCTTAAGTACCTTTAAATGCCCCATGTGATGAACTTTTATTGAGTAGTTCCCATTCCCCAAGTGTCCCTAAACGCCTCACACCTTGGTCAGCGTCAGGTGCTGCAGCGCAGAGGTGATTGAGTAGATTACACACACACACATTTTGTAAAATGGTCAAACCAGAAACACTCTGGGCATATAAACCTGCATTTATTTGTGTTAACTTTAATGTGTTGTTAAATGGTATTGATTACTTGGATAAATTAGCTAATTATTAATTTGCCTATAGTAGCTAACTAAACCTGTGCAGCTGCTTTATCGTTGTATGAGTGTGTATTGTATTTTCTACTTAAGAAGAAAATGTGTTCAATTTATTTAACTGGCCAGATAATATTGCAGATGTAAAGATTGTATTTTGATTGAAATGGACATTGGAACGTTTGTTTGATGCTTAACTAATTACTTTGCACACTTGTGTGCAGCTGGTTTTCTTTTTTCTTTTTTCTTTTTCCAAAGGACCCTCATCTCACGGAGCATCACTGTCCAAGTGTCGTCATCACTGCCTGCTGATGCCTCATTAACATGGACATGGATCCCCCTTAAAAATCAGACAAATTAAGGAACCTTTCCCAATGAATAAGCAACATTTTTCCAATTGACTGAGACTCATTCAGTATTTTTATTTTTTGATCCTCAAGAAATTCAAAATGACCCTGCAGTTATGACCTTGTCACCAATAACTTCAGAGGCTGCACTGGAAATTTCTTTTTGGATTTAACTGCTGTTTTCTTAGTTGTGAAGGAATTGTAGAGGTTTTTGTTTTTTTTCTGAACACTTTCAGGTCTTGTCAGCTCTTGTTAGTGGAGATGATATGATGTGATCCAAATCTGCACAGGTAGACCTACTAAACAGACTTTGTGGTGAGATTTTTTCGGAAACAATAAATTGTACTGATGTGTCTATAATACAGGATTTGGAAATAATATTCAGTATTAAAGTATTTGTGGTAAAATGTTTGCATCATAACAACATAAAAACACAGTTGGTCAGACGTTATTTACTGTAGCTTTTGGGGATTCCTCCCCCCCAAATATAGGCCACGGCTATACTTTTTGGGTTTATTGTGGGTCTGGATTTTAGTTGGAGACAAATTTGTGATTTATTATGACTCTCTAACACTTATCTCAATTGAATCCTAAGTGAAATCACCTTACTCATTGGTATTGTGAAATTGTGTCCATTACAGAACAGTTATGGGCTATTACTGTTCAGTAAGTGTTGATGTAATTCTTTCTGGTCACCAGTTAAGGTCACAGAGTTGTAGGAGTTCCTCACTGAAGGTGAAGCTTTTATGCAAATATCTCATGGTAATGATGTAAAAACCTGATTAATGCAGTTCATCTGCATATGTCATTCCCTGGATGGTCATCTATTTTGTGAAGGAACACTTCGTTGCTTTGACTTATAAATTGCTACACTAATCACTGATATTTCTCAACATTATCACATAAAATACATTTTTTGACAATTTTCCTCACTGGCATTTTGCAGTCATTTACTTTATTTCTGTTCTGTATGAACATCGCTGTGGTAGATTTAATGAGTTTGATCTCTTGTTGCTTCCCAAACATACTGAGACTGTATAATATGCATGTATGCACAAAAATGGATCTGACTCCTTAACGTAAGGATAAAACATTAACATATGTTTAAAAAAAAGTTTTTGGTTCACTTATTTTTAAATGAAGCACAGATGTTACAGATGTTATGGCTGATTGCACAGTGGACAGAGATCACATTTAGTGACAAGTCCAGATTTAACTTGCACAGAGCTGATGGTCGTAGACGTGTGTATCGTCGTCTCAGGGACCGCTATCCTGCAGCATACATCCAGGAAGTGGACCGTTTTGGTGGTGTTGTCATGATGTTGGGAGCCACTGCTAATGGATGACGGTCAGAACTTGTCCACATCCACGATACACTGACATATCTGTTACCGAGATACGGTCCTAGGTCCACGTCATTCCCAGGACACAGCTATTAGGCATCACCTTCATGCATGACAATGCTAGACAACATGTGGCTCATGTCTGTCAGGAGAAGCCTACCTGGACCAGAACAATGTCGCTGTCCTTCCTTGGCCAGCATATTCACCAGATCTCAACCCAATAGAGCATTTGTGGGATGTTCAGGATCACCGGGTGAGAGAGAGAGATCCTGCTCCAGTAATACATGAACAACTTGTCACAGCACTGCAGGAAGAATGTCATGCCATCCCAGAAGTCCAGATTAACCGTCTTATCCATTGAGGAGGTGTAAAGTAGTGATAAATGCTGGAGGTGGTCACACGCGATACTGTCTGTTATTGTTCTCTGTATCACCATCCACACTTTTTGACTTGTAAACACTAAGGCAACAACCAATAATTTGCACAAAAATGATTTTCCTGAATGGCTAAAGGATGAATAAAGCTGTGTGAACCATAATTTGCCTTTGATATTTAATATGAACAGGATGGCATGACATCAAAACAAAATATACGTTTCTACTGTTGGTCAGTATATAAACCTACTCAGAGATTGCTGAGATATACAGTACCAGTCAATAGTTTGGACACAGTTTCCCATCCACTTGAATGGGAAACTGTGTCCAAATTTTTGACTGGTAGTGTAAGCTAGTGTCAACAACAGAAAATTGAAAATTTTGCTATTTCACTGGCATTAAAAATGGTAGCTGGGTCAAAAAATGATTGGTAGCTTCTGTTGTCTCTTTAGGTTACCTTTGATGACAACTTGTATTTGGGGGTTGCTCAGAGGTTGTGGGCAGCTGTGAACCTGCTTTGTCTGCTTCCTATGGTTTGAGTTCAGACCCCAAAAACTCCACAATAATGTGGAGCTATGCCATAATTCATTCATTGATGGGTTTGCATTGAATGCTTGCAGACAAGTTATAAAAAAAACTTGCTCTCTGTATTTTGCTTTCCTATTACCTGCATCTGTCCCAGAAAGTCAGACCAGCAATCACGGGTGCCACGGCCAGAATAATGTTGCATTCCTAGAGATGAGATTTCCACTGTGAATGAAGGAAGAATTTTAGGGAGTTCATTTCAAGGTGAGGTAGTGAGGCCGTATTTGTATTTCTATATACTTTGTGCCTGCAGTACTTCCCCCACAAGGTTCTCCCTGACTTTGAAACTATTTTTCCTTTGGAAGCAACTTTGAAATTTCCCATGACTCTACAATTCGTAAGACTTAATATATTTATAATCTGTAGCTTGTCCTGTGATGTACACGAATGACAATATCTTCATATATAAGTATAAGGTTACAACAAAGCAGTTCACAGAAAGACAGCAGAGGACGACAGTGTTTTTACAAAAGCAATTAGCCTTTTTTAATCTTACATTGCATTGAAAATTTACATAATAGATTCATACATTTTACAAATAATTTCATCATAAAAATATATTTCTGTACAAAACACTTTTTTATTCTATATCTCATCTTTTTTTTTTTTTCAAATGGTGAATATTCCCAACGTCCCCAGGCAGGAAGGACTTTAAGTCTTTCAAATCACATGGGTCTTATTGCGGTCAGTCAGTAGGAAAAGCTTGTGGCAAAATAGACTGAAGCTTAGAAAAAAATTACCTCTGATGAAGGGGAGGGCTAGCGCAGATGTGTGTATCTAGGTATGTGTGCATGTATGTATTAGACAGAATGTGTTTGTGTGTTTGTGTGTGTGTGTATGTGTGTGTGGATGATAGGGAGGGTCCCATGATTCTTGGTAGGCACTGTGTCAGATCCGTACCGAAAAACAACAACAACAGCAACAGCAACAAGAACAACAGCAGCAACAATCAATCCAAACGGCAATAAGAAACAATGTCACCAAAGCGATGCATTTGCAGCATTGATAAATAAGGAAGCCACCGCTAACGATGCTTTGAAACCAATAATGAGTTAAAAGGAGTTTTCTGTCAGCTGGTTGCAGTCAGTGCCTGTGGTCACAACAGCAGGGGTTCTTAAAATAAAGTAGATGTGTTTGGTCACCATGACACCCAGACTCATTAAAAGTGACTGGTATTCATCACATGTAGGATCCGAACTCACCGAATTCAGTTTTAAACCTTTAAACCAGACTCCTCAAAACAAAACTTTTTTAATGGGCAGCAAAGCTGAAAAACAACACTTCATTCTCACAGATACACATATTCCTGTATTCATATGGGGACCAATTAAAGGATGTGGTGCATTTTCAGGCTCAACGTTTATAAAATGACACTACTATTTGGATGTTATGCATGATTTCCCACAAAAATCAAACACCTCTCAGCAGTGGCTCATTGATGGCACATGAAACCAATGGAGAGGCCAACAATATGTGCAACAACAGCCTTTGGTGGCTACATACAGCGAAGGTTGCCAGCTCGATAAAATGTAATTGGTGACAGATGAAAAAATAGCTACCAGCAAAGGAACAATGAGACTATAGGTTATATTTTAATGAATCAAAATTGAGCAATAGCAAAGGGACACATTGATCACTGGCCTGTGTTGTGTTCGAATTCTCTGTCGTCAATTTGAAATCTTAAGATCTTCCTCCAAACGGTGAGCTCATCTTAAAGCTTCACTATTTCTGAAATGAATGGCCTTTGAGCTTTTGAAATCCAACATACACACGCAAAACAGTCATTAAAATCTAGTGTGCGTATCGAAGGTAGTACTGTACACTCAAAAAACCAAAACCAAAGTCTTGCTAAGAGTGTACACCTCTTTATAATTGACGTGGATTTCAGTACGAGGGCAAATTGAAAAGACGAATCCTAAAACAGAATCCACGTGATGTGGGATGTTTCAGTATCGATTTGTGACACCAAACGAATCTTCCGAAGCGAGACTCAGTGTTGTAAAAAAAAAGCTGGAGTTGAATGTGGCGAGGATGTTTTCAGATTTAGAGATCTTGTCTTCGAGATTTTTTTTTTTTTTTAACAAACAAGATTAAAAGTTGTACAGTTTGCAACGAAATTAGAAGAAGATTCGATTGGCAAACAAACCGAATCAGAGCGTTTTAAAAGCCACTCTTCCAAAATCAACATAATCCCTTTTACTTTTAAATCCTCTGTACATGAACTGGCATGTCTATGAACACCACAAATGTCTACATGAGTGGTAACACCGTACAGTAGGCCAACATGTCGGGCAGTTCACCAACAATTATCACCATTATCATTATTAATGTTGGATTTAGCATCCTTGTGAGAGACGATGGAAACCTAAGAATTTGGCCATGAATAATCAAACAAATGATTCTCTATGAGAACTAGGCTTTCTGTAACAAGTCTGAGTTTGTTGGCATCTCCAAACTGTACCAACAAAAACAGCATTAATGTAGATTTCTGATGTGTAACTCTCTGTGACACCACATCACCAGTCACGGTTGTTATTCCAGCAGATCAATAAAATGTTGTCTGTGTCACGATGGTGACCATTACGGAGGATAAGTGTGGATTTGTAGTGTTCAAAAGTTCAAGGGGTCAGAACGTGGCAGCCATAGAACAAACTCTCATCAGTGATGAACGTTTGATGAAATATTAACTCTTAAGATCTTGATTGTTTGCCTGCATACCTTGCATCATCTCAACAATAACGACAACAACAATACCACTGACACTCATGATTGCATCTGTGGGAAAGACAGTGATGCTGATAGGAACGTCACGTCACACAAGAACTTTAAAAAAAAAACCCAATTCCATGTGACAAAGAAAAACAAATTTCTGTTTGTGACTTCTGTGAACAACACATATTTGTAATATTGTTTGTTCTGGTATTTACTTTTTTATTTTCTAAAAACTCTGCTATAATCCATCTTTCCCCTTCAGCCCCTCCCTGTGGTAAATATATAGCACAAAAATATAGGTGGTGAATGCTCCCGAATATATATGCAATAGATTTACAGATCAGAAGATTCTGCAGCAATAACAAAGAAAGAAGATAAGCACTCACAGAGTGTAGAATTACAGTGGAACTGTGTCCACAATTGTAGGGCTACAACCCTGTTTGTCTCTCTCTAAGCCCGTCTATCAACGTATGTCTGTCTGTGTCTCCTGTCTATCAGCCTCTATCTGTATCTATCCATTTGCAAACCTGTTAATCTGTGTCCAAGATTATCTGTCGGTGGAGCTGAGCCAATGGAAGGTGGTCTGCAATGGTCTTAAGACCCTGCTTGTCTTTCTTGAACCTGTCTATCTCCTTGTGTGTCTTTCAGTTAGTCTCAACAGCATCTGTCTGCTGTCCGTCTCCCGGTCTTTCCAGATTTTTAGTCGTCTTCTCAGACTGTCATTCACCGTCCCCTTTCCCTCTGTCCCCATGTTAGTCCATCTCTCCATGGGCAACGTTCCTGTAAAATGTGCTTTAGTGCCAGAGCTTTTTCTGTTTCTCAAAGTTTTTTATTTTGAAAGTCCATCAGAGTCCTCTGTATACATTCAGCGTTTATTTCGTCAGAATCAATTTGAATTCACAGGATCAGGAACATCTTTCGTCAAGGCCGTATTCTGTCTGATCTGGTGTCTTATGTAGAGGGAAGGCTGACCTCTCTCAGTGGTTGATTTCAGGTTAGACAGGCTCCGATTGGCTTGCATTAGGATTTAAGATCTCATCTTTTCTCTTGATGAATCCCTCTACTTCAAGTTCAGTTTCAGTTCGTCTCCTCGGCCTCCTCTGTTATCCATTGGATGGGAAAGGAGCACTTTATCAATTCGATGAGTCCTTCTCTCCCCATCAGTTCTTTTAGTGCTGACTCCCCTTTAGACTCCTTTCAGGTTTGCTTTGCTCTAATCCCAGTTCATTTAGGATTATAGCTTCTTCTCCAGGGCTGCCCTTACCCTTTGCTTAAGAGTTTAGTCTCTTTTCAAAGCAACTTTTGTTACTGTCTGCCAGTTTAGCTGTTGTAGATTCAATTCCAATAGAAAAAGACAAGAAACTAGTAATGCCATCCTCTGCTTGTCATTGAGACACGAGGTTGTCCTGTGGTTTCTTGGTTGTTGTATTCCGTGGTTGCTTTAGAAATAGGCTCCTATTCACTCCCAGTCAGTCTGGTTCACTGATGATCTGCTGGTGACAGTGCCTTTTACTGTCAGATTCGAGCCCAGATACTTGGAAAGAGGTTTCTCTTTTGTGACATCCTCTTCAAGGGCACATTACAACCTGTGGCCATTCTGCCTCTGTGTTCCTCACAGTGAGGATTTGTTCAGTACAGCTGGAGAGACAACATGGTACAAATTGAATCAATGCATTTTTGTAGTGCAATTTATCCCCATGATGTATAACCATGGCTAGAGCACTGATAATGTGCTCTTTCTATCACTCTCTCTCTCTCCAGGCTAGTACTAATGGTCACAGAACTCAGAGTGGGTCCCTCTCTCCAAAGCTCTGCGTGTAATACAAAATTCGGTATTGGGTTATGGTGACATGTCAGGAAATCAGACGAGCAGGTCTTGGCTTAATCATTATTACACAGTGTGTAGGGTTAAATAAGATGCTGAATGATAATGGCTGTGTCTGGTTTCAAATTAAAACTATCCATGACCAGCTGAGTCTTGGGGACAAAGACGGATAATAGCCGGTATATATGTTCTATAGGATTGCATAACTTTTCTTTCATTTGATGTCACAGCTCACTGTGAGTTAACACTGGCTGTGTTGCATCCTCAAAAGTGTTCATATTTGTTTCAATTTGATTAGTGGATACAAAAATGGTGTGAGTGAAAGGGTTTGGTTTCGAGTGGACACTTTTGGTAGAGCTCGGAGAGATTAGGTTTCTTAACTGTGACTGAAGGATCAATGAAAAAGACCATGTTGCTGACGATGTTGAGGTTTCCGCCCCCACAGCCTTGCACCAAGTGTGGTCCCATTAGATATCTGAGTCATAAGGTTCAAGTGAGGATAATCAATTCTCAGACCATGGTGCAGACAGTATTTAGATTGGGATCAAATCTAACAGCCTTCCCTTCCACAGCCTTGGCGTTGGTGTTGTACATGGGGTTCTCAAAGGCGGCTTGGCCGTTGTTGTTTTCATGGACTGAGCAGCCTGTGTACTGTGTTTTTGGTGTGGTTCTGTGAAGAGAAACAACAGTAAAGACAATATAAATACACCGCTAGTGTGATAAAGTTATTCTCATTTTTTCTTATCATCTACAGTAGTAATAGTAACGTAACTGAGTAGCCTGCGAAACACAGGGAATTCAGTCTTGGGAGTAGAGGCATAGTAAACACGCTTTAAGACGGATTAGGGAGAGCGATGTACTTTTTGGGAGGCCTGGTGAGAGCCTAATCAGCCCATCCAAAACTAATTCCTTCAGCAAGCTTTTTTGAGATATTAACAGCAGAACAGAAGTTATTTGCATTTGTTAACAATGCAAACACCAGTCAATTGTGCTTAAATCATATCTCTAAAAAATCCAATTTAACACCTCCTAAACAGAAGTCTTTGGCAGCACAGTTTCCAATAGACAATGATTTGACTGTCTCCTAGCACCTTAACAACCAAACCGCTGAGGCAGTTAGTATTTTCATCAATCAGACAGCTTCTTCAAAAGTTAAATATGTCTTTCTGTCTCTGTAAAACAGAGAGGAATTAACAATGCTGTGACAAGAATGTATTAATTTCTGTTGCTTGAATTTAATGGAGCTACCCTTAAATTGGATGCTGTAAGCCTCTTTCCAGCGGGTACCTTTGTTTGTAGAGATAGAAGCCAAAGCCAGTGAATATTAGAGCAAAGAAAGGCACCAGAATAGCGATAGCCACAGAACTGCTGTTGGTACCAAGCTGAGGGGGTGGCGAGTTCTGACTCTCCGACATATTCAGACCTGTGGTGTACAAGGAGACCCGTTATTGTCCAGAGAGCAAGACTGCGTGATACGCACAGTTAATGCCTTAACATTATCTGTTATAAAATCTGTAATAGCTGCACTTTGTATTATCAATAGTTGTAGTACTACGACACAGTATATGCT
The DNA here is from genome assembly GCA_037577475.1 of Chaunax sp. Z400. Taxonomy (NCBI): domain Eukaryota; kingdom Metazoa; phylum Chordata; class Actinopteri; order Lophiiformes; family Chaunacidae; genus Chaunax; species Chaunax sp. Z400. Next base: position 12,104,942 of record CM075200.1, read on the forward strand.
GGTAATGTCCACTGCAAGAGGACTCATGAGCAATAATGTCACTGTTAGCAAAGAGAAGGGCCCTGAAGCAATTTCCTTGCAAGCAGTTCATTACATTTTTCAAATCATTATTTAGAATTCAAACTGACTTATCAAGAGCACATTCTTTATTTGGTGCCGTCACAAAACCTGAGAGAGAATTACCCAGTCTCTGCAGTCCAAACTGTCCGTAGTCCTTTCCCTGAATGAAACCCTGGAATACGTAACTGGACCCATCAGGCTCTGCTGACACCTGGAGAGACAAAGAGGACGAGACATGGGAAATGTTGCATTAGGAGAGCGACAGTGGTTGGCTACATTTTTTGTTTGTGTCAATGTGCAAATTCAAGCCATATTTCATAATTTGGTTAATATATTGTTTGAATGCTGAATGACAAATAGCATTTGATTTAGAGAAGTTGTCACAAATGAGACAGTGACTCTGGCATGGGGGTTTGTGGTTGTGTCGTCATGTTGTATGTGTTGAGTATGTTTTTTTTTACTTTTGATGCAGATGACCCCAGCATTTAGACAGTTTAGTTTCTGGTAGTATTTTACAGTGATTATCTAAACAAACAAGATAACATAAACTACTAGTTTCATTCATCAGTTATAATGTGAATCAAACTTAATCTAATTAGGTTAAATTGTTCTGTATCTAATGAGACTCACAAATCCATCCATGGTCCAGGAGTCATCTATGATTTTGGCAGGAGAGATGGCTGAGTCTTTGAGCTGGTTTTCCTGGTTCACATAGTTCACCTGATACATCAGCAGTAACAGCCTGGCCTCAGAAGCCTTATATACTCCTACAGAGGACAGAAACAAAGACTGGTTTACTAGATGACAGAGGGAAACACAACAGATCAGTAGATCTCCCATATCATATAGGAAATCACAGAGATAAAAAGATCAACTTATATAAAGATAAAAAAGCAATCTGAATGCAGCCGAGTAATAAAATAAATACTGATTAAAAAACAGTGAGACAGCAGCATGTTGACAGAAGGTGTCAAGTCAAGAAATAGTTCCAATATGTGCTGTACCTTCCACTAATATCCCCAATCCTCATTTTTACTTTCCTGGTCATGTATGGTTAAGCAAACGACATACACTGTGTCAATACGACAGCTTTAGCCATAGCCGGGCCAGCTGTTTCTCATGCCTCCAGTCTTTATGCTAAGCTCTGGTGAATATGTCTCGACTCCAGCTTCATACTTAATGCATTCACCTAAGATCGCCGTAGTCTACATTTTGACATTTAAAGTAAAAACCGAAGAAGATAAACATTTCATGTAACTGGCTCTGGTCTTTTAGTGCCTGCATGAGTGCAGCTTTAACTGTTAATGATCTAAAGCTGCTCCTTTAAGCCAGAAGATGAATGCTAAAATCAGATAGCTACATAATATTGTGATATCATGTTTGTGCTCTCTGCCACTCCAGGAACCAATTCTAGCTTCAACGAGATCTGCGCTTTAATCGGTTCTTAACCCCCTGCTGACGCCGTTGTAGGACCCTGGGAGGTCTGTGTGAACATGTGTACGGGTGACTTTGGGGGAATATTGAGTTGAAAAGAAGGATTGTGGCTCCAGGAAAGTAGTGAAATTCAGACACCATTAGAAAACAGCACTGGCTCAGCAAATGTGTTTATATACTGTATATGATGTCTTATTCTGCAGTTCCTCAAATAAAATCTGGTGGTGAATCAGATGTCTGGCCTATAATGGCCAGAGGTGTGATTGTCATGTATGAATAATGGTCTGTACAAAAATGCAGTCCAGGGTGGTTTGAAACAAAGATGAATGCAATCGTTTACTCCCGAATGTTTTTGCTTCCTTAAACATATTCCAGTTTGATGGTAAACCTAGTCGTAATTGCTAAGTCAGTCATAATTTTACCAATGCCTGGTCTTACAGTGCACATCACTGTGATTGCCCATGCGAGCTATGGCTACTGCTCAGCTGTTTGTGTTCCTTGGATACCTTGTTAACAATCGTCTGATGATCTATAGATCATTTTAAAAACAAGACAATGATTATCTACTCTCTCAGTCAAGGTTTAGTTACAACTCTCAACCAATGCAAGACGTAAAGCAATAGCTTGACACTGACTATTGATTGAATAGGCAATTCAAAATGTTAACTAGGCATACAGGGCAACGTTTTAATTTGACCATTTTGAGAAATAAAGCTGCAAGCATAGCCATATGTTTACATTGTATAGCCAAAGCCACTATTGTGATTACAGGGCTAATAACCAGGCAGCAGAGCCAAAGCATTATATATGACATCACATACTATACATTACATTTAATATTAGAAATTTTTATCAATAAAACACCATGATGTATTGCAGCCTAATCATGACATACAGTGTGACCAAGACATTTCATGTAAATTCACACACACTGGATATACAGTATGGGTGCTATAATTATCCATAAAACATGCCTGAGAGGAGCAGGTCCATGTTGGTGTTGCTAAGGGAAACGTTGACTCTCCCTGTTGTGGAGTTGAAGCTGGTGATGCTCAGTGTCATCGGCTGCTTCCTCCCACGGTAATTATAGGAACCTTTCCAGATGTAGTTAGGAGCAAAGACATCATCTGGAACTACAGAACAGAACACAACAGTTTAGGTCATCTCACAACAGAACAAATGAATATGACAGATCAGAATAGATCACAAAAATGATAGAACAGAACTAAACAGAACAGAATATAAAATATTAGAATTAACTGAATCACACAGATTAGATTGGAATAAAAATATAGAATAGAGTTTAACTGAAATTTGACTGCTAGAGCTTATAATGGTATAAATTGCCACTTTACTACCACCAGATAATAATGTGCAGGCTATATGAAAGAAACTGCTTGTTTTTTTTATTGTCTACTCAAGACATGTTTTTCTCTCAGAGGTCCTTCAAGGAGAACTGACATGTTCTCCAGTAAAGTTAAATCAAATAAACATGTTGCAGGAAAAAAAAACATGCAGGACAGACATTAGAAATTTGATTCAAAGTCAAAAAAATTCTCCACCGGTGTGACACGTCATTTCCGGTTTGCAGGGGAAACCCGCCTTCATCGTAAGGGAAAACAAAGAGGTTTGTTGCTACCATTTTCATTCATTCATTCACTTTGTCTTTACATCGCACGCATTTCTCGCACTTAATTGTTTAATTCAAATAAAACGAACACAAAGAACATCTTCTATGGCATACAATTACCAAGAAGCTCTTGGTAATAATGTGAAACAATGCTACACAGCCAAACTCCAGGTTGCAGGTCTCGAGCTTTGCCCATACAAACATCCTGCCGATGCATGGAGACATGAACCTACATCATGGTCATGAAAGTCCTGGTAATAAAGTGTTTTTTATTAGCTACTCCTTTGTTCATACCCTTAGTCCTAGACTGCATTACTGCAAGTGCATGAGTGTAAGTTTTGTAGACCACTTTATATATTACTTTGTGTATTTTTGGAATGCAGATCTCTGCAAAACATCAGGTACCTGGATATCATTTATAAAGGCACTTTCCACCATCACAATTTTTTTTGTTCACAGCTGCCAGCCATCGATTTCTGCGGTCTGAGGAACGACTTCTCGGTGGAAAAGTAAAAAAAAAAAAGATAAATTTTCCCCTTGTTTAAGGTTGTGTGAACAACAATACACGACTCCAGACTTCACAACTCTTAGGCATGGCTGAGTTTAACGGCCATTGGCAAACAGCTTATAGGTGCTGGAGCATTGTTTCCACCGACATGTCTTGAGAAAGTCCAGAAGTAGGTCAAAGTACTGTATGATCCCGGTCGCGAATTCCCACATACTTTATTATCATTTTTACTGTAAACATATAGATGCACACATGTGGAGATTCTTACGTATCCTGTAGATTTCTGATATTACAAACCCACATCAATATGTAGTAAGACGCCAGATTTAATGCTTGGTTTTAAGCAGAGTCTTAGACTGAAGATTCCAGCTTCGATAGTTAGTTGTGCACACAGTATTAAAAGAACACTTTCATGTGGAGTGAAAAGGAGAGAGTTATTAAATCAGAACAGAAGAGGACAAATCACAACAAAAGAGGTCTGATAAACAGAGAGCTGAACAAAACAGCAGCACAGCGGATCGCAGAACATCACTTTACTTACTTCACCTTTCTTTGTGTAGTGTGGGAAAATAAAGTATTTACAATGGAAACCAGTGTAGCACAATAAAATCAACAAGAACACAACACAACAACCCTGCGGAGCACTGCAGAGCAGAGTGCAAAAGAGCCGAGCAGAAGTCATTAAACTACAACAGACAAAAGCAAACGAAACAGGACCAGAATAAAATCAATAAGGAAAGCCAAGAATGAGGAATGACAGGGCTGTGTGAGCCTGGAACAGAAAAGACTCTCAGAGAACTGACCATTTAGTTTGGGGCTGGGAGTTCCTGTTGCTGGCTTTACTGGTTTCTTCTTCTCTCCAGCTACACACACAAGACAAACAGAAGGTTAAAAATAATGTCCAATCAACACACAAAAGCACAACAGTATTAAAGGATATTCCAATGTTTCTATGTGCCTCTTCTTTAACCTACATGTCCATTAGCTGATATCCTAAGAAACTAGCTATATGCTGAGGTGAATGCACTTCATGTTACCAAATTATTATGCAGTGTTGGACACGATGAGGCACATTCACAAATGAGTGAGCAGTGTGTTGAATAGGGTCGGCCAAAATAAACCTGTTTAATGGCTATTTGTAGGCAGAGCAATGCAAATTGAGTTCATGACCAAATTATTGTAATCCTTTTTGAAAGTAGCCTTAAGACACTTTTGGTTTGGCCATTCAGAGCAGCTCCTTACATCGCCTCAAGATGCAGCCGTTGTTGCCAGCAAGTAAGGACAAGCATGGGAGATTGAGTGTTTTTGCTTGAATCTCAAACTGGATCAGAGAGCGCTAAAATATTAAAGGCTACCTCAGGGGAAAGAGGTGCCAGCCTCGGTGGGATATTTCCACCATCCATTCGTATTTCTCGGTGTAAACTTCCACTTAAAACAAACAAAACTTGTAATTCTTTGGGAATCTACACTTTGCTATCTGTTATAAAATTGATGAAAGTTTCCTTGAACAATGGAAGGTTGCAGAAATGGACCTGTTGGTGGGCCTATTTAGCCTAAAGGTCAAGAAGCTGTGACAGTTTGGACACTGGTCCATACACAGTTATTCTAATGGTTTAAATATGTTACATCACTGAACTGTGGCAGAAGGATGTTACACTGGCTGAGGCTGGCTCACATCCAGATGAACTACAGAAGTCCACCTCGACACAAAGGAACGTCTCTAACCTTTCTTCAGATCCTCAAGTGCTCTTCTTTGCTTTATGCACACAATGAATTTATAACTTAGTTCAATATTATTGGGGGCTTTAGAAATAAATGTGGAATGATACCAGCGGTTCAGAATCAGCACCAGTCAGTTTGTGGATGGATCTTTATAGCTCGGCCAAAAAGAGTCGGTTTATGATGGTCAGTGAAACATCAGATTTCACCTGCTTTACTTCCAGTGAAGACATGAAAACACGATGTGGTAACATCTGAGGTGATTCACGTGACAAACTGAAACGTTGCCCTTCAACACAGTCCTGTGTCAGACGTATTGATGTAGAATGTAAGGTCTCCTTAATGGTGGAATATTCTATGGTGTTATAAATATTAGTCGGATAAAGGGCCAACAAGCAAAATCGCTGCATTATACGATAAATACATTACAAGTACACAATAATGTAATGAAGCAAAACCAAAAAAAAAAGGCTTGAAAATCTTACCCAGAGTGGCATCCTCACCCTTCTTATAATGTACACAGCAAAAAGTGCTGCAACCATCTAGATTTTTTCCTTTTTTTTAAACTATGCACACATTATGGTAACTTCTTGATTACAGAGAAGACACTGTTAGCTGTGTGTATGCAGTATAGTTGGCAGTGGACCTGTTAAGACCTGGCCAAGTGAATCTAATGAAGTGTGACACACCACAGGATATTGTATTATCTTTTTTATCAGCGCTGCCAGACCAGTGACCAGCCACCAGGAAATCCAACACAACTCCAGATGGTCAGGAACAGGGTACAAGAAACACTCAACATTCTGTTCACTCATTCAGTTTTTGTGGCCAAGCTCCTCAAACACACCATATAGATATAAAGATAATACATAAAGAATGTCGACATGGGATTATTCACCTCGACATATAGGCATCTTTCCTGTCCAAGTGCCATCGCTCTTGCAGACTCTGTGTTCAGAACCCCCCGCCAGAAAGTAGCCATGCTGACAACTGTACACCAAGGTGTAGCCAAAACCAGACAGATCCATCCCCACCACGTCCACATGGAGGGGGCTCTCCGGCTGCTTACAGGCATGGGCTGGATGGGGGAGAAAGGATTTGTGCACTCGAGTTAGAGTCTGACAGACAGAGCATGGATGGGCGACAAGGTAACGTGTGGAAGAGATGTATGCTTCCTACGTATGCACTCAGGCTGCGTTCCACTCCACGTCAGATCAGGCTGGCAGGTTCTAGAGGAAGAGCCCTGAATCAGATGTCCTGGCTGGCACTGAAACGACACCACGCTCCCCACCTGTGGAGAGGCAAAAGTAAACACACACACACACACAGAGAAATACAGGGAGTTGTTACACTTTCTGACAAATACCATATACAATAAAATGTTCATTAAATGCACACTTGGGGTCTTTCTCATATAAAAACAAAAGAAGTGGTAACAAAGGATCATGGAAGTTCTCCATTCTTAAACAAGCATCTCAAGCAAAAACGTTCACTGACGAGGAAATGTTTTAAAGTTCTTTTCTTGTAATTTTTGTAATTTGTTTAGTTGTTTTCACTCTGTAAATGCTAAATATAAGAAAAAAAGTACATTATTTGTCTGTTTATTCAATTAGACCGTTTCATGAGTGGGCCTCATATACAGTACACAAAGATAATTACTGCACAATTGTACATACATGTGACAGCATACTTTAGCTGTATAAATAAATCATCTCTGGTTCTCCTGATCATATCATAAGTACCAAAGCAAAAATTGTGACTTTATTTCATAGACACAGATGTTGGAAATCTACACTGAACCTGCTCACGTTTTAGGATATCTTATAATGTTTCCAAGTCCATCTTAATACAATACAGTAAGAGAGCTGAAAGAGTAATTATTGTAATCATTACTAGCTGTTTAGATATACCTACCTAACATAACTACATCTTAAAAGATGCACAGTCCTCACTAAAAAGCTAATATGAGACTTCAGCAGTTTGATCAGATAAATCAATTATGTTTTCAGCGATGTTGTCATTTTGTTTCAGTGACCTGTGGTTTCTTTCTGAGCAGCAGTGGGGGATTACTTCCTGGTAGTTGCATGGAGGTTTGTTGCCAGGACACAGCATTGGCTCAACTCAGGGAGCTGAAGCCTAATATTAGCTTTGGCTGATCTTCATAATGCATTTTGCAGAGAACAAGGACTTTGAATTTTAGCTCTCACTTTCACATTAAAGTAAACGAAAGAAAGGACAAGGGGAATGATTGCAGTGACCAATAACTTTTAACATACATATGGTATGAGTATTGTATTAAGATTAAAATGAAAGGGACACAATGCTATATAATGATATCTAGAGGAAGACAATATAAATGCACACCACATTAGCTGGCTCTTTAAAATATATAATCAAGTAAAGTGCAAAATATTTATCAATTATTTTCACCTCTGCCAAGGAGATTTTTACCGACGTTGGTTTGTTTGTTTGTCGATCAGCAGGATTACTCTAAAAGTTATGAACTGATTTTGACAACATTTTTGGAGAGGTAGGGTACGGTCCAAGGAACAAAATCCATTAGATTTTCAAGGTGATCTGGATCATTATCTGGATCCAGGATTCTTTATCATTGTGGAATAGGGGCAATGACTAATAACTAATATCTAACTTTCAGGATAATGACTAGAATGCTTGGACAAAAAATTGCACAACATCTCCATAAGATCTACCACACATCACAGTCTGATCTGGATCCAATAATATTCCAGATCTGGTGGTCCAGAATATTTAAATTTAGAGGGGTAGAAAATTCACTACTGTGAGATAACAAATAATTATGCTATAGACTTAAAACTAAGAGCTGAAGCTTGTAGCTGAAGTTAGGTGTCAAATCTGACTTATCTTTAGAAGTTTCTGAGCTAAAACATGAAGAAAATCACCATTAGTAAAATATAAGTTTTCCAGAATAACTATCAAACTAATAATGATCCAGTGAGAGTCCAGACTCTAGGGGTAGGTCTCCGTGGTCCAGAAGTCATATTATGAGGCTCAGACTATCATGGGACTATTGCTTTTAGGTGCATTAACATAATGGGGAGATGGCAGCTTCTACATCAGCTACTATGGGTATGAAGTTATAGGTTTCAGTTTGTCGGTCCAGACGTTTTACCTTGAAGCCAAACGTCCGGTTTAAGGAGCCATAGCGAGGTGTTCCCGGGTTATCACAGTTGGTTTTGGTCGGTTCTGAAATGAACAGCACAAACATGTAGGTAATTATGCACAAAACTGAAAGAAAGATTAATTAGCAGTATAGCATTAGTCCTGTCTTATGGCTCCTCTCCTCTGTTGTCATGGTAACAGCAGGGCACGTATCCCAGCCGGGCAGCAGGGGGCAGCCGTGCTTCGTCAGAAAACGAAGCCGGGCCGCCTTTGGTTATGTGTGTGTGTTGTGTGTGTATGTGTGTGTGGCAGGAACATCAGCATGTAGAGCACATCCTGACGCAGAGCTCGATTCAATACAGCTTCCGAAATGACAGATTCACTCTCCACTTCTCTCTCTCCCTAACTGCCCCCGCTCTCTCCCACTGCCATCTCCCCCTCTCTCTCTCTCTCTCTCTCTCTCTCCCTCTCTCTGACTGCTTTCTTCCTCTCTCTATCCTTCCATGTCACTGTATCGCTCTTTGCCCCATCCCACATTCCTCCTCCCTCGTCTGTCTTATTTAAAGGGCAGGCTGCTTCGGCTCAAAACTCATTCTGTTTCGGTCACATAGTAATACAGATCACACACTAACATACAGCTCCAATCGCTCACTAATAAATCACCCGAGCGCACACACAAACAACCAAGGCCAAAACTCAACATAACATCCTCGCTTCAGTCCCATCAGAGAAAGAAAAATTAAAGCTGCACTGAGATTCACTTTATGTTTTTATGGATGTGTGTCTCACACTTAAAAATAATCATCCCCCTTCACACTTTCGCTGCAACTTCTTCTTTTTCAGTAGTTATAGATTAAGTCTTTATGTCAATCATGAATTCAGCTGTAAAGCACTGCGCTATACATACTGTACCTTAACCAGTGCTAGGAAAAAAAAGTCAAGTGTATGTTCACATTAGAAAAGGTCTCATTTGTTACAATTCATCGCCATACTTGATGTTTAAGCACCTGCTTGTGATAAGTCATGTGAAGTGGTGCTCTAAACACCACATGCTGTGGTGAAGTGACTCAGTGGAGCCATGTGTAATGTGTGCTGAATATCCCTTCACATTCTCTCCTCATTCCCCAGATAGCAGACGCTTGTTTGAAGTTGGATGCAGATGCCTGCGTCTTGGGGTCTTTTACTGAATACAATAAGTTACAGAATGTAATGGAGTTGTTTCTCTTTAGAGCCTGCGCCGCCTATGTAATCTGTGAAAAGGTTGTTTTTCTATGAGATCCCTACTTTTTAGATAACATTTTTTACAAAATAACTCATTGCAAACTATTTTCACAAGCTGGAATTTGTGCTAATTGTATATTGTATAATATCCCCAAGGCAAGGAATTCAACAAATTAGTGCATGAATATTATGTTTATATATTGAACTGTATACTTTCAAAGGAAATTAATCATTTTCTGAACTAGTATAATTTTGCAACGAAGGTTTTCCAGGGACTAATTAGTTGTACAACCTTGATTTAAGATGAACATTCAGTAGTTCATATACTGTATAATATTATAATATATTAATATATAATATATAATTGACATTGGATTGCAGTATACAGTGAATGTGACGGTCAATTCAGATTATTAGATTCATGTTTAAAGGAGCAACTTGCAAAATATGGCTATAATTCAGATGTAGCTCAAAAACTATAGGGGGCAGCATATAACCTGAGTAACGGCCAACTACTGCTCAGCAGCAGGGCCTCAGCAGCCTCCCAGTAAACACAGCTGGACACCAGACTGGGACCAGACATAGACTCCAGCACTGGCTGAAGCCAATTTCAGGTGGGACGAGAATAGAGGCTGGTGGGAGGAGTAGGAGAGAGTTGTGCATCAGCAGCAGGAGAAAATGGAGTATAGAGCCGGAATATTTTCACATTTTACTCAGTGAATTGAAGATCGCTACCAAACCAGATGTGGCTGTGGAAGAATAAAGCGAGAGCATTATGGTGAATTTAGTTTTTTTCATGTTTTGTTTCAGTGATTAGTTAACGAGGCAATTAAGCTTTCCGGTGTATGGTTGTATTTTTCTGTTTAGTAAGAAAATATGTGTAAGAATATTTTGTTCATTGACAATCTGTGGGTTTAGTTTGTAAGACTAAACGGTTACAAATGTTTGTGAAACTTAGCAAACCCACCACTCATATACATCTCCCCGCTAAAACGACGAGTAGCTATTGGACGTTTGCCTCTAGAGGACATCAGGACTGTGAGGACAGGCCAAGTCAAGCTGGTTAGCATGTTTATATCTCTGTAAAACAACACAAGACATCTCTGACATAATGGCTACAGTGTTGTTTCTTATCCAAACCTTTTGTTGAAGATAAAGCTAATGACGCACAAGGCTGCCAGTTTAATTAATTAATAATAATTGCTGTATGTAAAATACAGGAGATTTAGCTATTGATTCTATTTAACAGAGAAACAGCATAGGGAATATCATACGTCGATTGGAAACATCACAGAAATCTTTTAGGGCCTGTCCTATTAAGGTGCTGTTTTTACAAGATTGTCTCACGCGAGCCTCCAGTCATTATTGATTGATATTCAAATAAGTCTATTTAGCTTTAACTTTGACCGATCAAAAGATGCTCAGCACAGCAAACATATGAGTAAACTGAAATCCGGCTGTCAACTCCATAACGACGGGTTATGAATTGCCATGATCATTAGGCAGGGGAATATCAGACAGCAGTCCAGGCTCCCTGGGGATTCACAAACCCGTCATAATAAACTGTCAGGGTAGCATACACTAAATGACGTCTTAAGTTAAGCCCACAGACATTTAGTCAGTAAAGAAAACATGCAATAACACAAGCAATACTAATATTAATCAAAAGCAATATGTGTACAGCAATGGGAAAGCATTTCCAACAATATTCATTTAAAAGTCTGGGGTGTTTAGTGGGATGAACATCATCACCTTTTCATGTCAGATATTCTTTCCTGAGGATACCAGACTATACCAGCATACAGTAGGGAACAATTACAAAGTAATCAATAACATCTCAGATCAGTGTTTGTCAAGGTTTATAAACACTGGTACTGGACAAGTTGGAGACTATAAGACATTATAATTTTCTTAACTTGTGAATTTATTCAGAAGGACAAGACCAAGGTTTTGACTTATTTTAGGTAGTTTGACTAATTCCTGGGGCAGGGATTAAAACCTCAGTGATTATGGTGCTGACCAAAATGTATCTACAGAAAAATGTAACAAAAAGTGGGATTCAATGTCTTGTTAAAATCATGATCTATAGTATATATTTTCTCATCTAATCAATAATGATTTAAATCACATTTATGCTAATTGCAGGCTATATTTATGAAACAAAGTTCTTGTGTGGCTGCTTGTTTGGAGAACATTTGATATTTGAGAACGTGGCCTTTTTTAATTAATTAAAATTCATTTGAACTCATTAAAAAAGGTTTTGTAAAACATTATCATCTGGCACTATATATATATATATATATATATATATATATATATATATATATATATATATATATATAATCTCTACCCAAATAGAACCAAAAACATTTTCAACATAAGTTCTTGCAGCTGAAACTGAGGGATCATACTATTATGACAATTAGGGGAACAGCAGATGGATCTCTGTAAGAAATGTGCAATGTTTGAATCATTTTATAGACCTTTCCATAAGAAAAACGATATATCATGATCAGATTGTCTAAGTGACAGAAATAAATTGCATAACCACTAGAGTTAAAGGAAGCATGGAAAATACCTTTCATTTGTATAATGGCCTACGTGTTTGGTCGGGTCATTAAGTGAACATAAATGATTACACTTACCGATGCAGCGTGGCTGCGTGCCACTCCAGGTACCATCACTTTCACAAAGTCTGGTTGCTGTGCCAACCAGAATGAGAGGTGGAGCACAGCTGAAGGACACTTCTGATTGGTAAATGAAACTTCGTCCCTCTCGGAAACCACCTACCGGAGTACCAGGGTCACCACAGAACTTGGCTGCACACACACACACACACACACACACACACACACACACACACACACACACACACACACACACACACACACACACACACACACACACACACACACACACACACACACACACACACACACACACACACACACACACACACACACACACACACACACACACACACACACACACACACACACAAACAATCCAATTTCAGTATGTGGGGCTAAAATTGCTGACAAGCACAGTCAAGGACAAATGGAAATTTTTGCTTTCAATTGTAACTTATGGCTGGTATGTAAGGATAGATCGTGTGTGTGTGTGTGTGTGATGATGCATGTGCGCAAATGTACAGTACCAGTCAAATGTTTGGACACACCTTCCCATCCACTTGAATGGGAAACTGTGTCCAAACTTTTGACTGGTACTATATGTGCAAGTTTGTGTATTGTAAGTAATTCAAAACTCTCATGCAACACTAGTTGTTAAATATACATTTTCCAATACCATGGCAACAAAAGTCCTCCAACACAATAGAATATTTTATTTTTTTCCTTTGTTTAAAAATTAACCTGAACACAATACTGTTCCAGAAAAAGTCACCGAACTCATAACCCTGGATACACAGATATCCAGGGTTAGTAAATCTGCATTTTATAGGTTCAGTACTATCAATATATCAGTACTATCACATCCTAATATTGTATCGTTTTAACCAGGTGGTATTGAAAAAGTAGGGATACTTTCGACATCCTTATGTGTGTATATGTGTGTTCTCTTACGCAAGCACTGTGGCAGCATGCCGCTCCAGGTGCCATTGGCCACACAGGTCAGGACAGCTGGGAAGGATAGCTCATATCCAGGTGAGCAACTGTAGCTCACACTGCTGCCCCATTCAAAGTCACTGCCTTGCAAAACCCCATTACTAATGGCATGAGGAGCTGGGCAGGTCACCGCTACAAGACAGAGAGAGGGAGAGATCAGCTTTTAGTGGCTGCAGGTGATGCTGCTGTTTCTTTTTAAAATGACCATCTTTAAACTGACTTGTAGCTGTAGAGACAGGGAGAGCGGCTGTGTAGATTTTCAACAACTGATGTGACAAACCAGCTTAATGCAAGTAGTTTGGAGACACGCTTATTGAATAAATCTTTTAATTAGGTCCAGTAACCGATATAGCAATTATGTTAGATGTGACTCAAATCATGTAACTTGTTTGTATTTCTTGATTTTCCTCATACAGGCAGAATCTGATGTGTCATTCTTTACACATCTATGGTTACACATGGACTTAGGTTGGAGTTAAAGCCCAGAGTTGACATGTTGCATACCAGAAACACCCTCTATACAAAGTAGTGTTAGTGGTGGTTTTATATTATGCTGTGCTGTGCAGAAAAATCAGATGAACGATTAAGATCTACAAGAATAAGCACAAAAATGAACAAATCAATTTGTGTAATTTAACAGCATGACTATTGTACTGTATGTACATCTACCAGTATACATATAGTATATGTAGTATATGGGCCTGTCTGGCCCCTTGCTCTGACATGTTCAGTGCAATGAAATGCACATATATTGCAAAATATGAGGCAAAAAAACCAAAACTATTGTATTTAATATAGTGTTGAACAATCAAAACAACATGGCTGCATAAAACTGTACTCCTCCATCATGTGTACATGCTGTATATTAAATATATCGTTATTGTGAGGGTTACAGTTCCAAGTATTGTTTAAGCTGAGTTAAGGGTTTTCATAAACTACTTACCGGTACACAAAGGCATATTCCCACTCCACGTCCCATTTTGGGTGCATGTCCTCAGAGGTGATCCGTCCTCCTCCATTCTGTAGCCTGGTTGGCACTGGAAGGAGATATTCTGACCAATCGTAAAGTCCTCTCCATAGCGAAGGCCATTAGCTGGCACACCTGGATCCCCACAGTTTATCACTATGGAGATGGACAAGTAGGGGTTGGAGTGCAAGAGAAGGGATTAAAGTCAATATAACTTTTTATTGGAATTTGATATTGCTTATAATTACCACTTATGTGCTCTTTAATACATTTCATTCAAGCGATAAGGAGAGATAAAGACAGTGGAGGTAACGGAAGAAAACATGTGGACCAATAGAGCGACAGAGGTACTGTAGTGGACAAGGGGAAGAAAGGATTACTTATTTGTTGGTGTGATCAGTCAGTTGTTTCATGTGAGTTCTAAATCTTTATCATAAGGATAAATATACTTCAGAATGAAAAAGATAGAGATTAAACCTATAACAGTCTGAAGATTTTGTTTCAGGAATCCCGTCTGACCAAAGTTAGTGTGAACTAACTAGAACTGCATATTTGTCTACTTGTCTACTTATTTTTAGTTTTGTCAAACTGCTGATATTACAGTACATGGCTAGCAAATCTGTGACTGGACTGTAAATCCTCAAATTCAGTTATGAGCTTCATGAATGAATCAACAGCGATATTAAAAATGGCTGAGGTTGTCCTGGGACTCTTTTAAAGAGCATTAGGATTCCCTTGACTGCACTTAAAAAGCCCTGTCCTTCATAGTCTAATAGGCAGTTTAAATGATTTTAAACCTACCCCAGATACTGTCAGGCCCGGTAAAAGATGTAGTGTAATCTACTCTAAAACCTATTACCTTTAAGTCGGGGAATTCGTATAAACTTTTTTTCTGTGTGGTTCCGGGTATTGAAGAAATTTGGTTTCTCAGCATTTTTATCTCTTTGTTCCGTACTGCTGGAAATTCCAAACTTATTTCTTTGCGTAGCGCATTAAAGTCAGGAATGTCACTGAAAATTGGACAACAATGAAATGCTGCAAGAACCTTTCTCATATGGGGCCCCACGGTAAGTGGATTTCCCCTTGGAGAAGGCAAGGCAGAAATGGGTTTAGCAATCATAATAACATCTTCTTAACAAGTATGCTCCATGTTAATTGTTAGTGTTCCTTAATATGCAGATTTCTGTCTAACCTGATTAACACTTGTTCCACCATGACTTTGGTCACATTCTCAAATGAGAACAGAATGTTATATTTTATGATTATTTACTTTTGGAAATTTTCCCTCCGGAGTCCCAAAAGCAAATTAGCTAAAGTAAACAGCAATCACAGTTATTCATGTCAACCTATAAAGTCAGGAGCTTGAATATTTGAGGACTATTTCATTACTCAAAGCCCAAACTGTCACAGAATAATTTAAAGTAGGGCAAAAGAGCTGGGAAGGAAACCTTATTGTCACACATCAGTAGTTTGGTGATATTTATGGGTTGCAGACTTGCAGACTCATTGCAAAGCAAGGATTTAACACTGATTATATATATTAAGTAATACATAAAGCTGACACTTTGATTTTAAGGCTCCAAGTCACCTTATGTGTGAGGTCACATTCACAATAATATGGTTAAATAAAAATGTATCTTTTAGTCTAGCAGTCATTCCTCGGTATACAACAGGAAACTTACTGGTACAGTTGGGCTGTGCTCCTGACCATGTTCCGTTGGCCTGACACTGCCTGGTGGTGGCGCCAGTGAGCAGGTAGCCGTCCATGCAGGAGTAAATGACTGAGTGAGAAAATGTTGTTCCATCCAATCGAAAAACTCTGCCATTACTGGGAGTGCCAGGGTTACCACACTGGACAGCTGGGGGGTAAATGAGAGAATGAAAGGGAGTAGGTGTTGTGCATCTCAATGAGTTTCAGCTCTGTGACTAATATGGTTGTTGAAGAAGACTGTGCAGCTATAGCTGGATAAGGGCAGGGTTATAATGGGCTGAGATTAAGTATCTTCCTACGTTTGCAGAAGGGCTGAGTGCCAGACCAGGTTCCATTAGGGAAGCACATCCTCTCTGAGGAACCAATCAGCTCATAGCCCTCCGAGCAGCTGAAGTGAACCTTTGAACGGATCCTGAAATCTGTCTGTTCTCTTGAACCTTGGGAGGGAATGCCAGGATCGCCACAGGAACCAGCAGTGTCGCCTACAGGGGGAGGAACAAGGAGACGGAGTTAGATCCCCTGACTTTATGATTAAAACACTCACCAGAAAACAGTTTCTACCAAGACAGAATGCACTAACACTAAAAAAAAAGGAGGTAGAACAAGAAATAAAAGCAAAGATGATGCAATATACTCTGCAAAAAACAAAACAAAACAACCATCTGGCCTGCAGACCTGCCTCACGAAGAGTCCTAACATTCTGAATCATAAACCATTCAACATAAACCAGGTATTGCTGATGCAGTAGACATTGCTGTTATGAATCTGTTGCACAAGTTTCATAGCCATATGTATGGCAGGGGACCCAGGCAGGGGTCGTTAAATGTAGTCTACTGGATCTGGATCGATCAGACATGCTTCCATGCTGGTGTTAACAATGCCAGAATCTGGAAACCCTGGACGCACATGAGGGACTCCCCCGTCTCAAATCTTCCAATGACTTTATTTCTATAGCCCCATTTCCTCGACTCCACATAACTTTTTTTTGCATTTCCATTTGTGGAAAAGTACCTGGTACTACTTTTTCAGGACCACCTCCGTTGCGGTTCCAAGCGAGCCGAGCAGATACTAAATGGTCATGTGAAACGTTACAGCCCACTGATTGGTCAATGCCCGGCACGCACGGAATATCCTGCACAGCACAAATCAATGGCCGCCACACTTAAAGCAGCCAAGCTACTTTAGCGGCCGTAACTTTTTTATTGCGGCCACTATATTGAGGAGGTGCAGACATTCCTGTCTTAAACATCCGCTGAGACGATCATGAGAGGTGTGTGTCCCGTTGAAGACACAGTCAACTAAGAATCCCGCACCTATTCTTCACCAATTACCCATGTTACCCACGTACACAGATGATGCGTTTTTCATGCGGTTCCCGTTTTTGACTGCTGTGTTTTTCCCCATAAAGCAACATCATTATTTTTGGGATAGGAAATAGCATTATTTATACTTTCCACATATTGATATTTCTTCCCTACAGTATTTTCATTCGCACAAAAATGGTCTATGTGTTTCTTTTTTTGCTGAG
This sequence comes from Chaunax sp. Z400, assembly GCA_037577475.1. Taxonomy (NCBI): domain Eukaryota; kingdom Metazoa; phylum Chordata; class Actinopteri; order Lophiiformes; family Chaunacidae; genus Chaunax; species Chaunax sp. Z400. The sequence continues at coordinate 12,122,484 of CM075200.1, forward strand.
TATCGTAATTGTAATATCTCACTTAGATAGATGGCTAAGTTATTGTGCCACCCTTGTAAAGTGAACTCAGCAGTGTGAGGTGAATATCTGTTTTCCATCCTCAGGGGACCAAGTATGTAATGGCTGCTTACACATAGTAGTGAACTGCATACATATGTTGGAGACAAGGGTCATATGTTTGCCTTAAGAGTGTGTGTGTGTGTGTGTGTGTGTGTTGATGGCTAGGAGGGTAGCAGTGTGTGTGATCCTTGCTCTGTCCTTGCAGAGCCGCCTGGTCAGCAAATTCTTTCTGACAGACAGTGCACGCTCCTGGGAGAACACACACACACACACACACACACACACACACACACACACACACACACACACATGCACACGCACACACACACACACACACACACACACACACACACACACACACACACACAAGAAAAAAAACAGGCCCAGACAAATACAGTATATAGTAATGTAATAATCTGGTAACTATTTCCTATAGATATGCATTGGCCTGTTTGGTGTGTATATAATTATGTCAAAGCCTGATTGATTAATGTTAATGACAGAAAACAGAATGATTACATACATTTACTCACACCATTCACATACATTATTGACCAATAAATCAAATTCTACAACAAAATACTGCCTTAAGAATTTCCCTTATGTGCCTGCAATGTTTTTGTGATACTTTTGATAAATAGGCCAATTTTACACCAGCTCTGTTTGTACTATATTGCAAATATCTAGAGGCTTACATATACCACAGACACAACATATGATGGCATAAGTATTCATTCTTTGTCAGATGCCTAAGGATTCTCAGATGTAAATAAATATGTGTCAAAGCTATTGTCTATAAAAGTTTGGAAATGTGTGGAAAAGATAAAAGATGTACAAAAACAATATTCTTAAGAGGTATACGGCTGATGGAGGGTTGTGTTAAAGGGTTGCTTTCACATAGCTTTGACACCAGGTGAATATTTGGGTTGTAAATAAATTTTGGATAGTTGTATATAAATTTTATATGATTTAATGGAGGAATAGTGAGAAAGGGATATAAATTGGAATTAATAAGTAAAAATTTCTTCCTACTCCTTGTCATTCTTGTTTTGATTGTTCCGATTTATTGTTTTTATTTCCATGCTCGAAATAAATAAATCAATCAATTTCAAAATGATCTATAACAAGGTGAATGATTTTTCTTTCTGAATAAAGGAGACGGATTAAAAGACAATCAAAGTACAGTTCAGAGACACGACACCGCCATCTTGGACTCAAAGCACGCACACAGCTCCAAAGTCATCATGTAGCCTCAGGTGTATGGTCTCAACAGGGAGAACAACCAGTGTACCTGATGTCACTGAAGTGTGTGTGCATGTATGCGTGTAAGTTTGTGGGACAGAGCATTGTGAGGACTAATTTCTGTCTTCTCCCTCAGGTGACTCTGGAACAACCACAACTCAGTCTAACACACATTCATCTGTAGACACATATAAACATCTGTATGACAGAGAGATTTCTGCTGAACTCTGGATGTGGGTAAATTCACGGGTTACTGAGCTGAAGCTTCTCCTCTGATCTGCAGAAGTTTTCATAAAGCTGATGAAAAAAAAACTCCTAAATGCCATATATCATTGTCATTCATCTGATCCAGGGACATACTGTAGGTAGTCCACTTAAAATTTGATTGACGGCCTCCACTTTAGACAAAATAATGACTGTACCTACTTGGTTAAAATTTAAATACATCATGCCCTCTATGGAAATGTGGTAGCTTTACAGCATTACATCAGAAATGCAATTTTTGCATCAACAGTCATGAAGCAGAATTGCGGACCAAGCACTTCTACCATGGGCTGAACTCTTATCTCAGCAGGGCTGTGGTACAGCTGCCAGGTAAAAATCACGAATCAGTGCTTTAGAAACTATTACCCTTCCTCAACCTGTGTCTCCCCCAGGCGGTTCTTGTAAATAACAATGTATTCTTAGTCAACTTGACTGGAATGTGTGTTCAGTCAGTTATATAAGCAGCAGCTGGGAGCTTCTCAGTTTGGAGAGCAATAATCACGCCCCCAGCCAGCCAACTGAGAACCATATAACTTAGACTGTTTGTTATACATGATGGAAGGTAAGGAGGCTTTCTGTCTGGAGAGAGCTCAATAAGTAGTGAGATATGCATATACTTTAAATCCAACAGGAATGAAATATGCTTGTGTAAAGCACTTTACAGAACAAAGGTAGTTGTGCATCTACAGGACACCATATTTATAGTCTTGACATCCATTCACTACAGAGAGATGAGAAAGGTAATGCTAAAGAAAATGCACAGGAAACGTCTACATCACTTATGATATTTAATCATTTTAATGTGTTCATTTCTAAAGAACCCACGGCCATTGCTTCATTTATCTGTTTTTTTTCTTCTCCTTCATTTCATAGCATCTCTGAGTGGTTTAAAAATGTGAGAGTCATAACAAGGCTTCCTGAAAATAACCCCAAAAGACTACAAATGAAATTGAATTTGGATAACCACAAGAGAAATGTTTAAGGGTCAAGGCCGAGGTGAATGTGCATGTGGTTGTAAGAGAAGGTTATGCTCCACAGCCCCTTTAACAGACACATTCTGATATTTTACTGATACTTTTTCATGCAACATCCCTACTGTTGATCTGTCATCCATTCCTCCCCATGATACTGTTGACTGAGTGCGTGAGGATAAAGAAAGGGCGCCTGCAGGATGTTAAGGTACAAATTCTTCCACACTCTGTTGATTCTACATGTTTTGGACATCTCACCTTTCATCTGCACCTCCTATCTATCCACCTCTCTCTCACTGATAGGGTGGAATGTATATTCAATAGAGGTTAAAATGGTTACCAGAGCAGAAGGGCATGGGGGCACTCCACAACCCATTTAGCTGACAAGTCCTGGATGATTCTCCTTTCAGCTGTCTTCCTCCAAGACAGGAGTATCGCGCCGTTGAACCAAATGTGAACTTATCTCCACTCAGCACACCGTTAGGGGGAGAGCCAGGATGACCACAGTCTACAACTAGAGACCCACAGAGAGAGGGAGAGAAAGGGTTGAGAAGTGAAGAGATGGGGGAAAAAAAAAGGGAAGACAATTTGTTTAGACTCAGTACAGTTTTATGAGTATCAGGTTCATGTGGAGGTGAGCTCCATTACACATGTTTTTAGAAAAGGAAGGTGTGCCATAGGAATATTTAAATGGAGCCAGTACTTGCATTAAGAAGTGAGCTTCATGGGGAAACTGAATTGTATCAACAGAGGTTTGCTCTCTGCAAGGAACTAATGCTGTCTACTTCCTTATCGCTCTACACTGAAATAAAGCAATGTGTGCACTGAAAGAAAGAAACGCCAGTGTTTCTTTATCATCAGCTGGTAACAATGTTGAGTTTTTGCCTGCATATTGTTACATAAAAGCTTGTATGTAGCCATACAGAGCATTTTTAAGACAGGTTGATACATCACACTGAGTTTTAAACCAGCTTCTAATGCTAGTTAGCTCACTTTAATTACATAGCTAGACACACTTGATTAAATGTGCATTAATTAGCTGGAATTAATGGGCCTGCTTTTCTCTTTCTCTTTGTCTGAAATCAAGGACCCATTCTTTCAAGAATTGGTAAAAATCTGGAGTGGTAACTGTAATGCTGCATATGTGCCTTGCAAGAATGGAAAGCTTGACAGTCAAAACACATGTTAATCTTTTATTCACAGGTTTAAAAAACATAAGTATAAGGATGAAACTAACCGATACATTCAGGTAGGGGTTTGTCCCACTGTCCTGTAGGTTGACAGGTCAGCACCGGTGATCCAAACAGGTAATATCCTGGGTTACAGTCGTAGAAAACCACAGTGCCGAAGGTAAAATTTCCGTGCTCTATTTTACTCTGTCGGATGGAGTTGGCAGGGATACCTGGATCGGAGCAATTGACCACTATACACAGAGAGACACAGAGATGGACACGCACAAACACACACAAAGATATAAAACAGCATGTGTTATTTGGCATGAACCGGAGAGGGTCACTTCTCTCCACTCTCTTCATTTTCCCACTGTTTTAGACTGGTATTACTGCTCTGTAAAATAATATGGGTCATAATAAGGAGGTGTTGAAGAAGGGAGAACTGATCAGGGTTGATGTTAAAAAGGATAGATATGGAAAATATTACATGATGCTACGGTGCAGGCATATTTGTGTATCCTGGATCCAGCACCCATTCATTATAATGTTGTTTCAGCTTAATGATACATTTTTAATTTTACACAATTCATTGGCACTCTATCTGTTTACTGGGCAGAACGCCGATAGCTTGTGTAAACTCATGTAAGCGAAGCTACCCTTGTTGCTGTGGATGTTAGACAACAATAGGGTTTGAGTTTAATATTTCACTTAAAACAACACATTTCCTTTCACGATGTTGGAGCCAGGAGAGGTCTGAGGGATGTGGCGTAAGAAGTCTACCTCAAAATGTCATTAGATAAAGAAAGAATTGACATTTTTAAGAGAAATGTATCTACTCTGTCACGGTGGAAATCATTTTTAGGGTTATGATGCCAGAGATGTTGAATACATTTAGAGGTAGAATTGAGGTGAAATGAAAAGGGATGGCAACTACGGGGGAAGTTTGTAAGGACAAATAAAGATAAGATGTGAGGTGGTTATTGAAGGTTAGGGATAAATAAGGTTAGGGGTGAATACACTCAACTTTTCTCCCCACCTTTACACGTTGGGGGCGGGTGGCTCCACTGCCGATTGGCCTGACACTGAGCACGTGCGGGCCCCTCCATTTCATAACCCCGATTACAAACAAAGCTGACGACATCGTTGAGGTTGAAGCCGTTTCCCACTGTACGACCATATATGGGACTTCCTGGATGGCCGCAGCTGATCGCTGTAGGGAAGACAACGTGAATCACGGATACCTTGGATGCAGTTCTCTTACTACATTTATTATAAATATAAGAAATGAGACATGCAGCGTTTGTACAAGTTGTAGAGCTACCAGAACCTGAAGACAAGGCATCGCTCGAGAAATGAGCACCTTAGTCGTGAGCTGGTGCGATACAGCAAAAGAAGAAAGTAACTGAACCATCACAGCTGAGTGTGAAAATGATGTACTAAACACGCAAGTTTCAGGCTCGTGAGATGTGAGAGAGCCGGCTACTTTTAACTTTTTTTTTATATGTGTGAACAGAGATTTAATCTCTTAATACTGTCTAACCCAAATATATCACAAACACATAGCTCCATTTTCCAAACTAACTATATAATTTGGACATCAGGGGCCTGCAAGTTTATTAATGTAATCAAAAAGGAGTAAATTTTTTTAGATGCACATAAAAGCAGGACAGTAATTTTGTGGAATTAAAAAACAAACAGCTCATCTGGTCTCACTCTCTCCCACACACAAGTGCAAAAAACCCTGAATATGTTTTATTTTGAACTCTATTTATTTATCTTATTTATCATTATTATTGTGTGTCTCGACTTACTCCTTTTCTTATGGAGCTTCCCAGCAAACGTTTTTCACAAGATTGTACTTGTGTAATGAACGAGAATGAGGCCTATGGCACAAAATAATAAATTAATTGTATATCTGTCTTTGCCTATAATGGCAGCACTTGTTAGCAGGACCAATTTGACAAAGTAGACAATAACAAAATAGTGAATATCACCAGCCTTATTTGACATTTTTAAAAGAAGGGGAAACCGTTGCATGATTTGATTGGTCATTGCAGTCTTCTTTATGTGCATATGGAGTCATGATTTAGTGGTTTCTGGGTCCTGGGTGAATGTTTCTGGAGTCACATTCAGCAGTGAGGCAGTATTTCAGTCAATGCCTCATAGAGGCAGCTGAGCACGGGTGTGATTTAGATAAATGATTTTGCTTTTCATAACCCATTGCTCTCTCATTTCTCATTACATTGCACAAATCCAATTCAGTACGGTTTCTTCTTGATATGAAAGCCACAAAAAGATATGATCTAAAACAGATATGAAAACTGGAGGGTATGTAGTTCTCTGTCCAAAAACCACAAGACGCCCAAATTTGGACCAAATATCTATTTAGTGCAATTACTTGAAAATGTTAGGTCTTGCCATCATCAGAATTAGCACTGGGAGTCCTCTGTTTGCCACTGTACATACTTATTCATCCTGTCACTTCATTCAGTGGGTCTACTTGGAGGTTTTCATGAGTCACTTGACCTCATTGTGCAGACGGCATTGTTCTGATGTTTGTATAAAAAGACAGGTTACAGTTACTGCCAGAGCCTCTCTCCTCTGCCTCTTAAGTCTCCCCTTTGAATTTGCTATTTTAGAGAGGAAGAGGAGAAGAGACTGGGTGGGTGGTGGGTGATCACGACAAGAGAACATGAGGGAAAAAGGAGAAGTCTTTTTCATTTGATCAGAGAGAATCAGAAGTTTGTTTGCTTGCCTAAGATACAAATTTATCCGACACTGTCAGTATACCCTGCAGCGACACACACACACACACACACACACACACACACACACACACACACACACACACACACACACACACACACACACACACACACACACACACACACACACACACACCATCATTTTGTTTGTGCCTCGAAACAAGAGTCTCTCATCTCCATAATTACAGTATAATTTGGCTGTAAAATGATTTCCCTCAATAACTCTTGCATGAATAACCCCAATAAAAACAGAACAGCACAGAAACACCACATTCACTGACGGATACACACACTATCCTAACCACGACGACAACTTGGGGTCGAGTCGAAAAACCATTTCATAGAGGAAATTAACTCCAATTAATGCCCCATCAACACCAGACATGTAGACACAGTGACACCACTCTGTCTTTTAAACACAGGTCTACAACCCCAATTACAAAATAGATGGAACATTACATTGTCAATAAAAACAGAAGGCAATGATTTGCAAACACTTTTTAACCTAAATGTAATCAAATTCATGACAAAGACAAGATATTTAATGTTCAGACTGCATCACCTTTTCATTTAACAACACACCACGAGCATTTGGGAAGAGAGGACACAAACTGTTGAAAGTGGAATTTTGTCTCATTCTTGCTTGATATACGACTTCAGTTGCTCAATGGTCCGACGTCCCTGTTGTTGTTTTGTTGCTTCATAATGTGACACACATTTCCAATGGGGGATAAATCTGGACCGCAGACAGGCAAACACGGTACCTGGACTCTTTCACTCTGTAGCCATATTGCTGTAAGGCGCACAGAATGTGGCTATATTGTCTTGCTGGAATAATCAGCAACGTCTCTGGATGGAAGCATATGCTGCTCCTAAACCTATAGGTACCATTCAGCATTAATGGTGCCCTCACAGATGTGCATGTTACCCATGCATTGGACACTAACACACCCCCGTACCATCACAGATGCTGGCTTTTGACCTTTGAGCTGGTAACAATCTGGATGGTCTATTTCCTCTTTAGCACAGAGGACACGACGTCCAAAAACTAATAGAAATGTAGACTCGTCAGAGCAAAGGACACTTTGCATCTGTCAATCTCAGACGAGCCTGGCTCAGACAGCTGGGCTGGATCTTGTTGATATGTGGTTTGCGTTTCTCGTGGTAGCATCTTAGCTCACATTTAAAGATGCAGCAGCAAACTGTGTTTACTGACAGCTGTTTTCCAAACTGTAGCTGAGCCCACGTAATAAGCATCATAGAATCATGTTGGTTTTTAATGCAGTGCCGCCGCTTCAATGCTGGTTTTTGCTCATTATGTGCAGACATTTCTCCAGAATTGGAATTTGGGACCATGGGGTTGTATTTTACTGAACTAACTGACAGTTTGTTTTGGGAAAAAGCATATGTATATTTGGTATCAGATGGCACTCATCATCATCACTTTAACTGTGCCCAGTTCCCACTGAATAAAATCACTCAAGATGCTCACTGCAAGGGACCAATTTTGGAAGATTTTCACATAGCCTGAACACATCAGAAGCTTTTTTTTTTATTATCCTCAAGCACATTCATTTATCTCATCCAGACAATACTGGCCCTTTATATAAGACTGCTGCTTTGAATTTGAAGAACCTCAAGACTGGTTGAATTCATCAGGAAATAAATATTTCTCCAAATACAAATCTTTTGCTAGCTTTTATTTCTATTTGATAATTTGGACTTTCCACCATTAAATTAAATTTAAGCTTTACAATACTAAATCCCGGTGGAAAACTTAGCGCTCTCTTTTTAATCATTCAGCATTTTAATTGTTATATCATAGGAGTGCAATGCTAAATTGATGGAGAACTATTTTGATTAAAAATCCGAAATTTATGGATGTAATAACCTTTTGTGGACTAAATATTTTACTGGATTCGATTTTCTGGACCTCTACCAATGTAACAGGGTTGTTTTTGTGGAAAATAATGTGGAAATATGGACTGTATGGATTATTGGAAGACTCCATAGGTGAGTGACGTCAGTTGTGTTATTGTTTGTTTTTTTGTTGCTGGCGTTGATCGTACCCGCTGCGGTAGATGTATCTTGAAATGGTTTGCATAAATCGAATCACAAGAATCTTAGCTTTCAGATGGTGTGCTGCATGAGCCCCACTGAAACATACTGTTGTTTACACAAGACAGTAAATGCGCTGTGATGTCAGACGTCGGATTTTCAACAGGATAATAAAGATTTCAGGTATTTTTTTTAATGATGTCCTCGATATGAGCACATCCCAAGGCTAGATTCTTGCTTTAGTTATTTCCCATCAACTGTTGTCCTGCTGTAAAGGAAATTTGCCCTTTATCCACAATGTCCATCAATGTGCACCATATATATATATATATATATACACATATGTGGTTAGAGGTAATTGTGTGCGTCTGTGTTTTTCTTACATATACAGACGGGGAGCTGTCCAGACCACTGGTTGTCTTGGAGACAGATTCGAACCGATGAGCCAATCAGTCGAAAGCCAGGCAGACACTGATACACAACCGTATCACGGTATCCAAAGTTCTCCCCTATCACCTGGCCATTCGCAATGCCTTCTGGGATTCCACAGTGACCAGCTGAAAGACAGAAACAGGTGCCTTATGAAAAATCTTTATTCATTACATGTTTTACAAGTCATGTATCTATAACTATGCTTCCCTAATATGCCAAGACTTGGATTTCTTATATTTAACTTAATTTGCACTTATCAAAATCAGCGTGGCATTATGCTTCACATAAACAAAACAGTGAAAGACAGTGACGTATTAAGAAAAAGGCCAAACAATGGATGATTGAAACCATAAATAAAACACTGGGGATAAAACATAAAATAATGGGTGACTTAAAATAGATACTAACAGACATCATAAAAATGCTGCATTAGCTGATTAACAGATTATCCTGTTTTGTGTTGCTGCGTTATTTATTTACTTTTACTTACTGTACTTTGCCATGAACAAGGGCTTGCTATATGTCTGTGAGATATCAAACATTTCAAAATGATACTATACCTTACAGTTTATCGTTCCCATTAGATGCCTTCTCTCTTATTTTCAGGGATACAAAGACATTTTAACATTTTAATCAGGTCTACAGGTTGAACATTTCCTTGGCAAAGGAAAACTGATTTGTTCGGTGTATTAAAATTGTGACAAACCATTAAACTTAAAAGCGGGAGCATAGAACACAAAATATCAGTGCTTCAGACATAAATCGGATCACCTTTTTATGATTAAGGCTCAGCTGGTCAGTTTCTTCCTAAAGAAATCAGTGTCTCTGTTCTTTGTCATAAAAAAACATCTAAAATTCACCTGAATATTTCACTCTGCTTTTAAAAAAATTTACTTTACCTGCTGCTACAGCTAACCAATCAGGATTTGTGAGTCTCTTTACTTCCTGATCAGATTAATTCCCAGAGGTCTGATTGATTCACAGCGCTAATGAAAATGTTTTAACAAGCATTTCACAAGTAAAGGAGGAAATAGGTAATTTCTCTCTGAGAGTTTGGATTGAACATTGATTTCATTCTTAAATGTAGATAAAAACAGCTCCTTTCCCCTCATGTCAGCAAATACACAAATTTTCACAGAGAGAGACAGAATGCGAAGAGAAAAGGTCGCCTCACATCACTGTTGTCATTTCACATTGTCTTTGAGGTGTTGATTACTGGAGTTATTTAAGGGCATAACTATAGTGTCGCACACTGTAGAAAGTTTGTTGCAGAACTTTGGGTTGAAGAAAGGACATTACCTACAACACAAAAGTGTCAACTTATCTACAACAAGTAATTAAGCAATTGCAAAACATTAAAAAAAGACCCTAGAATAAAACAACAGTAGAATATTAAAATAATTATTGTAAGAAAACTACTTTTTACTTTTGTTATCTGATGGCAATACAGGGAAATCAAAAATATCAAATGTTGAGGTCAATCAAGTGGCAAACAAGCTCCTCTAGAGCAGAATTTGTTTATTTATTTGTTTGTTTACATTGTTAAAAATGTCTTTGGACTTTTTATAAAAGACTTTAGGGACTGACCAAATGGAAAAAAAGGCTCCAAATCAGCTTTAGCTGTGTGGTGACTGGAGACAGTAAAAATACCTGCACACGCTTATACTTTAATTAAACAAATCCAGTACAATTACAGTGTTTTTTTTAATGATATTAAAATTATTTAATGAATCGAGCGTTCGTAGCACCTTTTTGAGCTCAATTTATCTAATTTTTGCACAGAACGATGCCTCCTCATCAGTTTAGGTTAAGTTTCATTGAACCTCTTGAACATCTCCTCATAATTGCATCTCATATCCCCCTGAGCCTGTGAAGTATTCTGGGAAGCGACGTTTCTACTTTGGATTCATGGAGATGTGACAGGACTGTGTCATAACATCTGTTACCTCTGGCTGGCACACTGACAGAAGAAAGCAGCTGTTTGTTTCCGGCTTATATAAAACATTCAAACTGAATGCACAGCAGAAATTATCTGGTGATAGCAGGAAGCAGCTGTTTAGCCATTGCATATGTAATAACTACATTTGAAACCTGTCCTCATCAGAATGACTTTAAAACTCAAGTCCTTGAAACTCCCTCTCTAATGTTGAGATGCAGTTTATGTCCTAAATCTTGAATGTAAGTCAGAAAATGACATACATGCCAAGACATACTGCTGTGTGTTTGAATGAATTAGTAGCTCTAGCAGTTATATACCTAAGCATCGTATTTCTGTTCCACTCCAAAGCCCAGATGACAGACACTCTCTGACGACTGACCCCACCAGCATGAAGCCGGCATCGCATGTAAAGATGGCTGTAGCACCAAAGGTCATCTGAGTACCAATCTTCTTCCCGTTGGGTGGAGATGGCAGCTCACCGCAGGATATAACTGAAACACACAAGCAGACACAATTTAAAAGCGGCTGTGCACCAATTTTGTTAATTTGAGTAGCTGGTAGAGCTCATTGGCTTCAGGGAGGGATGCTACTAATGCTGGCGGGTTGTTGATCACACAAATTTGGTGCTAGTGTTGTTTTTTTCCCACACTCGTATAAGAATGGTGAAAAAACTGAGGTGTCATATAATTATTTAAAAGATTTAATTGATTCAAAATGTCAAGAAATTCTCAGAGGATAAATAAATGAGGAGAAAAAAAAATGAAGGCAGCTCTTGGACTGGAAGAATAAAAAGTTTGTCTTTTCATATTTATGTAAGATAGGATTTGATCCTTTCTGATGTTAGCTGCCTCAAAAGCTAGCTGCTCTTCCATAATGATGAAGTCAGGTTGTTAAAATGCATCTTGCCACATATTTATGTTTCTCACAATAAGTCAACTGTTTATTTTATTTATTCAACTGTTATTCAAAATATTCATAAATGTCAATAGTGCTACAAGGCTGCCTGGTGTCAGTAATTCCTTGTTGTCATGGCTCACAAACTAAATTATTAGACACATAAAATAATCAGAAAAAAATGCTTCCTTTGTCTTAATTGGAATAATTTGATATTTTTGGAAATAAGCATATTTACTTTTTGGTGAAGATTCCAATGGAAAGATTTGTGCATTTTATTTGCAGTCTGGCAGTGGGTCTACAGTATAATAATAATAATAACAAACAATAACAATAATAAAAAATAATAACAACAATATGTAATATGTAATGTAATAGCATGTCTCTGTATGTACTGTATGCCTCTATTAACTAGTAACTATTTATTTGCTGGACAAGTTGCCAGGCAGGTTACTCTGAGCCCATATGATTTTTACATTTCTAATATAAAATATCAAAATAAAATATAGTCACCTACAAAGCAAAAGTTAACATGACTTAAATTGGTGCATCAGGACAATCACTCTATATATTTAAATGTGAATAATAATTGTTGATATTGTTCTTTAGGCACAGTGGTCATTTAATCATCATATATCCTACTCACCTTGGCAGTGAGGCCTCTCATTTTTCCAGCTCCACATGCCATTGGGTAAGCACTGTATGTGGGCAGGGCCTAATCTGTAGTATCCTGGATCGCAGGTGAACACGATGCGAGTTCTGTACTCATAGTGTGAGCCGTTGACAATCCTCCAGCGGCCGTGCTCTAAAGAAAAGGACCCGATGCTGGGACATACCACCACTACAGAGATCGACAGAAAGAGGTAGAGCAAATAAAGCCTCATGGAATTTGTTTACATTCAATTAAAGTCACAATTTCCTTTTTAAAAGAATGTAAGATATTGATTAACCGTCTGATATTGGGGAAAAGCCCCTGAGAAATATCTCACAGATGTATAATAATGACTTAATTTAAAAATAACAATGCCCTAATTATTTGTTATTTTAACCTAGCACATCCACTGTGTGTGTGTGTGTGTGTGTGTGTGTATGTGTGTATATTGGCATTTCAATTTCCTTTCTACTAACCAGAACATCGTGGTATCTTATTGTGGTTGCTCCATGTTCCATCGGGCTGACAGATGGCTGACGTCAGCTCTTTACTGGACAGTCTGTACCCGTCATTACAAAAATAGGAAACTCTTGTTCCGACGGAGTAGTCAGCTGTTAAAACGCCGCCGTTTATAGGAGCCTTGGGTGTCCCGCATGAGACAGCTAGGGGAGGACAGGTACACACTGGTTAAGAAGACATCATTCAAACAGACACACACAGAAGCCCTAATGCACAATTACATCTGTCAGGCAGACATGTTTGATGTGCTCTTCGCTCGAAATGTTTCTGGGGAGTCAAAGCCACCGCTGTAAACAGGTTCGCATGTTTTCTTCAATGAAGCCATCAAACTAAAAATATACAATCAAGAGATGCTTGATCTCCACTTCCAATCAGTTCTAACAAAAATACATCCATCTTGCTAAAATGCTGCGCCACAGTCCACAGAGGTTTAAATAGACTGGTTTGTAGAGCATTGCACCGTGTAATTACACACTGTCGACAATCTGCTCTACATCCTTCATTTGACTTTGCATCAATACCAGCCATGGGCTGTGCATTCCCATGGTTATTTGATTTGTGGGATTAGACAACAACAGGTACACCCTAAAATCTGACTGGGACACTGTGGAACACATTGTAGCATATTCAGAAACTACACATATAGAGACCTTTTTTTTTTTTTTTTTTACAATTCACATTTACCAAATGGGAATCCATTGTGTTTGGCATATACATACTGTGTATGTCTATTCAGGAGGAAAATGATTAACTGTACCTGTAGGAGAGAAAAATGTGGATGAACTCAGCTGTTTTCTAGTGTAAACTACATCTGTTTTGGCACCTCTATCAGTGTTAGCTACATTAGCTAGTCACAGTCAAGCCAGCACACCTTGACACGCAGGTATAGGAGAGTCCCACGCGTGGTAGCCGAGTGGCGTGCGGCGGCAGGTTGCAGTGGCGTTCCCTATGAGACGATAACCACGGTCACAAGCCCAGCGCACAACGCTGTTAACATGGCCGCCGGTCTGGGAGGAGATGGAGCCATGGAGCGGAGAGTCTGGGGTTGAGCAGTACAGGGCTGGAGTGGTGGAGACAAAATTTGAAAAGCCAAGGTATGAAATGACGTCTTATTCGGTGGTTGACTGTCGCCAAAACAGGAATTTAAACGTTAAAACCAAGCCCAAGTTAACAGTAAACAACAATGTCGTTACAATATATTGTAAAATCCATTTACTTACTGTAGCACAGAAACAGATGTTTGCACCTTAACATAAATACTGAGATTAATACAGAATTTGTTTGCATGCAAGTGTACATACAATTATAGTACTGCAATAAAAGTCTTTCCATCTGGGTTTTAGTGTCACTGACATTAAAACTTTCATTAATATTCACCACTGTATTTATAAAAAACAGGAGGTTCAGCCTAAATGTACTGATGGCAAATGCATCATGTTTGTGGGTAAATGATCATTTTTACTGATTACACTTATGGCTTTGATTGTATATTTTAAACAGTGGAAACAGAGTTTTTAATGAGATTTAGTAGGATGTTATCACTCCCAGTACAATACGTCTAAACACCTGTTGGGCTGAACTTAACAACAAGCTACTGTATGCTAGCAGAATATTAATGACCAAAGTGTTGATTATACCTCACCTGCGTGCCATGTTTTTAATCCATTTAGGCTCTATGGTACAAACTGTATGAATGCTAAATAAACTACATAATAAGGCTTTGTCTGTATAGTGCTTTTGGATTTAACAATCAATTAAGAGAGGTACAGTAAGTCTGGTATTTATACAATACTGGCATGCTATCGTCTCTTACTGTCTCTCTATATGGCAGTAGATATGGGCCCTTATACAATGATGTCACTTTTTAGTTTCCAGTGGCGGTTTCATTATGTTTCTCAGTTACAGCATATTAAAATTACCTCAGTCCGGAACAAATTGGATGTTTAATTGGGCAAGTTGCCTGGTCTGTAACTCTCCAAATTGGACAATGGCCCAAAAATAAGTTGTTAACTGGCTTTATATATCAGTGATAAGCCTGTTTTTATGTCCCTGGCTCAGTATCATCTGCGTAGTGGGTTTTTCAACTAAAATGGCAAGGTACCACTTAAAATTTAATTAAGAGATCCTTTTAGTGTGTTTTCCTCCTGTTGAGAGTCTACTTTATGCAGTTTGTCAGCAATTTATAATAAAATCTCTCTGACACAGCGACTGTATTTGTAACGATGCTAAAAGTTCAAGGTGGGCAGGGAGAGGGCTGGTATCACTGGACCAGCATGAAGGCAACACAGGCAGCTAACAAGAACTAATGAAGTTCACTCCAGGTTCTTAAAAATGTACTATTTTTAACATTTGTAGCATTGAACAAGGATACTGTGTTCTCTAAAAAGTGGTGGCTGGACTATGTTGTCATATATTGTCCTGATGCATGAACTGAATGTCAGTGAGGATGAACTATGATATTAACAGGATTACAACATGCGATGAATAAACAATCCGTGTAAATGCTCACATTAATCACAGCTACCAAAGGTTATTAAGTGAGAGTCCTGTGAGACCTTTCAGTTAATATATAATGTATAATTTATCATACAGAACACATAGTGTTTTAAAGGTTAAAGAAGCAGCTTTATGAGGAGAAAAAACAAACATCCTTAACTCTCACATGCCCTTGAATGATGCATTTAAGCCTCATTACCTGAGTACCTAATGCCCAAAACCCTACATTTATAGTTTGCAGGCCCAACTGCAATCCTGTCTAAATATAAAGATTGTGGCAAAACAGCATCTGTGCTTGTCAAGCTTTCCTTGAACTATAATGGAATAGCATAAACTGCTTTTGGAGACAGACAGAAGTGAGGCAAGAAAGTAAGTTGAAAGTTAAAGATACTGTAAATACTTTTACTTTTTTCAACCAATTCCTTATACATTCCCTCTTCTCCCCACACAATCAAAAATTGAGACACTTTGTCAATTTTTGCATACATGTTGAAATTATGATCTCTTCACTGACAAAAGCTTTTTTCTGTCTTTCTGTCTGTCTCTGTTTATTTTTGTCCTTAATTCCATGCAGTATGAATATATAAAGTAGTAGTAAAATAAAGTTGGGATACATACTTTGGTACTCACCAACATAGCGAATTTTGAAGCCTCTCTTGTTTGTGCCGTGGTCTGACGACCAGCGGACCAGGAACTGGTGACCAGAGGTTGTGAGGTTAAAGGGTGTTGGCAGGTCGCCGCTCAGTGTTGCCAGAGTGGGACTGTTGGGTGTCGGACCTGAGAGAGAAGAAAAGGGGAAGACGGAGGAAAAAAAGAGAGAACAGATGAGATTAAATGGTAGTAAAAATAAACTGATTTATTTAATATTTGTATTTTCTATTTGGGGCTATAACTGTATCTCCAGTTTCTTACAACTTTTGTACCTCTAAGAGAGTGTGTGTTGCTCTTCTTAGCTGAATTCTTACTATATTGTAGGTTAGTGTTTTTGAGTGTGTTTTTTTTTTTTACCATCAAAAATCTCCAACACATCAAACTCTCTCTCAGTGTGGAAACTTTCAAAGGTAATGGTGACGTTGTATCCTTTCTCTACTGTAACGCTCCAGGAACACATTTGGAGGTTGGGGTAGCTTTCTGGCCAACCGGGGCTCAGTATGACACCTGACGAGTCATATCGCACATCGTGTGCAGGACATTGGACTATGGACAGAAAAAAGGGAGAGAAATAGTTATGTTAAATGAGTATATATTATTTTTTGTTATATTAGGTACGCATCAATAGACTGAAAAGTGTAACTGCAGTGACATGCACACACCTTGACATGTCGGTGGTGGTGCATCCATCTGTAGTCTTTCCCCAAGGCGACATGTGAGAATCTCACTGCCAACCAATGAGAATCCAGGATGGCATCTATACCTGATGATGTCACCTGGATGCACAAAAGTAGCATACAGAAGAAAAAGGGTTAGAAAGCAAAGTTGAGGCAGAGAGACGGAAACAATATTGTTGATTTTTCCTACAGCATACAGTCAGTGGTGAAATGTAACTAAGTACATTTACTTATGTGTAACGTAGTGGTGGCTTCAAATAATGACCAAGAGCAGGTGTATTTCATAACGAACATTTACTGGCCTAAAATACTGTAGTTAACAAAGAAGAAGTACGTCCGGTAACTTCAAAATAAAAGCATTTCCTGTTAACACTATAATAGTGAATTAATCCTAACAGCGAGCAAACAAACAACAATATTGTTCACATATTTCATGTAAATACTGCAAACAGCATGTTTTTAACATTCATATTCCAACCCCTTTTTTTTAACTTAATTTAAACCAAACATGAATTACATCATTTATTCCTTTTAAACTAGAACAATTCACAACATTATGTTCAGTAGTTTTCCAGATTGAAAACATACTGTATAGTCATCTGATGAAGATGTTGTATTTTGATGGATTAAACTACTATTAACAGTATATATACAAAGTAAATCAGTTCCATGTGGAGCAACTATAACAGTAAAATCATACTTAGTAATATAGCATAATATATATATATATATATATATATATATATATATATATATATATATATATATATATATATATATATATATATATATATAATGTAATAATACACCACTCAGATCTTTTTTTACCTTTAGTTCTGATTCTGTAAACACATTTAATAATAATTCTATCTGAATCTAACATTTGAAGTGAATTTTAGTTTAAGTTTAAGTTTAGCATTTCTGTATTCACTGTGTACATTAAATGAGTGACACATATTTAAAGGCAGATATCCATTATGGGGATCTCCATCAAAATGACAGGTCATGATGCATCTCAGGCAGACAACTCACCTATCTCCAACTCTCCATCCTCCATCAGCATGACAGCATTGGGCACTTCTGGAGGAGGCTGGCAAACCCTTAATTGGTAGGCTAGGGGAACAGAGACAGCAGAGGAGAGCAGAGAGGACGATGAGATGGACATTATGTAAAGACGTATGAGAGGAAATGTGGTTAGTAAATCTACAGCAAAAAGGACCAGACTTTCTTTTGGCTCCAAAGTCCATAATATTTTAAATGCAACTCACTGGTCTACCTGCATTAATGTGGACGCTTCCAGCCTTCAGAGAGTTGTGCTAATAAATCTTTAGAAAAACAAGACACGTGTTTTCTTTCCGTTTTATTTAATACTGGTTGCTTCAGTTTAACTTCATTTTTTGAGTTCAGGTGGTCAGGTCAGCAAAGCATGGAATCAAAGAAAAGACAGGCTACTAAGATACAGCACTCCCTTGGCTCATAAAAAGGAACTGACTTCACAGCTACTAAGCTGAGGGCTGTAATCAATATTGCTGCATGACCATACATCACTCACTAACAGCAAGAGAGAGAGGAGGGGAGAGGCAGAGTATAGACAGACAAACAGACATAGGGAGTGGGGGACTATGGGTAAGAGGGAGAGGAAGGCCTGCGAGCTATAAGTCAGGATGAAATTGACTATGAAAATGAGACTAATAGTATCTGCTGCTCCCATGCATATCAAAGCTCCATGGCCTACGTGTGTGCATCTTTGTGTGTGTGCATGCATGTCTGCATATGTGCATCTGTGTGTGTGTGTGTGTGTGTGTGTGTGTGTGCAGCCATGTCCATGAATCTGTGCATGAGCGGAGAGGTACACTCTGAGTGGTCATTGATCTCACTAAGCTCCAAGACCATTTTTTATAGCTACTTCCACATTCATGTCACATCGGCTTTCTTGGTCCCGCATCTATGACAACATTATCAAACACAGCACTGTCCTCGCCTCTGCATGGAGGCAGTGGCATTCAAAACCTTGACCCATAGATCAGCAAAAGAAGTGCAATGACATAGATGAACATCCCTGAGCAGTGGATTGATGCTTCCTTTGGGGTTTATATGGCATTTCAAACCAAAACCGCACTTCAGCAGCTGTTTCAGATTCAAACCGTGACATTACGAATTTCACTTGCATCACTGAGGGACATTGAAGAATCATCCCAACCACCCACTCTCGCATCCCTCCCCTGTGTTGCTATTATATTGTCTAAGAAAAAATAAAAAAATAACACAGCAACCACCAACATGCACGTCATCCCCGCTCAGGATCAGTGCATTGTCTATTGCTGTGTGAGTGTGACAGCTGAAACTTAAAACCTGGCAACAGAAATTCATTAACCAAGTGATTTCTATCTTAAAAAAAGAAAAGAAAAGGAAGCCGGTACACAACTTGACATATTTTCATTTAAGAGCACTGAACCATAACTTTGGAGAAGAAGCAATGGGGGAGAGGTCAGAGGATATACAGTATATCTATGTATATTTATGTGTGTGTGTGTGTGTGGGGGCGTTAGAAAAGGAATGACAAACTGTGTTGTGAAGGGTATATTCAGCTAGACTCATTAGAAACCACTTCACTTCCAAAAAGCACTTTCCAGAAACTTTTCTTTACTGTTTGGTGAAAACACTGCATTGCTAAAACAAAAGATAGTAAGAAAAAAAAAAAGCCTGTGGGCCCCCAACTCCACTCACGGCCCTTTGCCGCATGTCCCCCCCCCCCCCCCACACTCTTTCTGATGACGCGATGACAATGCATTATGAATGCTGCCAAGTTCGTGTGAAACTTTCCTTTAGAACGTCAGAAACAATGAAAATATTATAAGATTCTTTTTATGAGACTTCCACATGATGATAGCAATGAAGTGTACAAAGTCTGGCTATATTAACATGTGAGGCAAACCTAAAATGAACACCAAACCTAACACATACAAATAAAAACACATCTGTTCACCATAAACCACAGTGCAGTGGATGTAAATGCTGGCAAAGCTGATTATTATAAACGAGGAGATTACATGCTAGTGTAAACAGATAATAAGAGAATACTATTAGAAGAAGAAGCTTTATTTTGTGACAATCATATTCAGTACGATGTACCAGAAGTTGTTCTCTGCATTTGACCCATCCCTGAGGAGCAGTGGGCAGCCCTTACAGCGCCTGGTGAGCAAATTGGGGTTCATTATCTTGCTCCAGGACACTTCTGTCATGGTTCAGTATTTAGGCTGCCATCTCCTGTTTTTTATTTCGAAAGTCTATTTCCTTGACGTGTTTTTTGCTTTGCATTTCCTGTGATTTCTTGTGATTTTTTCTTTAATACCATTGGTTCTCCTGCCTCTGTGTCAGTGTTCGATGTTTTTAGTTGTAGTTCATTCCCTCTCTCTCTGTGTCTATATTTGCCCTGTTTTATGTTAGCTTATCTGTATCTATATCCTATCCCACTTTAACATTTTTCCCTCCAGTGTCTGATTGTCTCCACCTGTTGCTGATTATCTCCTCCTCCCTGTGCCACCTGTTCCCTTTCTCCTCTCCTTACCTGTTCGCATTTAGTTTGTGTGTTTTCCCCTCTTCAGTTGCCAGTTCGTCCTGTCATGTCCATGTGGATTACCACCATACGTTTTCAGTGCTCGACATTTTCTTGGTTTTGAACTTAGTCTGTATTTTGTTACTTGTTGGATTTGTTTTCCTGTTTGAGTTTGGATTTCTTTTCTTGTTGTTAAACCACTCGACTGCACTTCCCTCTGTGTCTGCCTTTGGGTCCTCAACAACATTTGCTGAAATGTAACAACTTCCACTTGTAGACTGCAGGGGCTGGGGATCGAACTACTGACCTTCTGATAAGATGGACGACCGCTCTTACCACCTAGCACACAGCCACCCCTACACATTATTACAGTACTATGCACTATTTTGCTGTTACAAACTAAAACTTAATTGGATTTATGTGGTCAGCAAGATAAGATCATAATTCTTCAAATCTTCCTCACTTAAATATATTAACAGTGTCTTAAGACTGATGTTTGCAGGCAAAACAATAAAAGAGATGAGGGAGTTTTTCCATCTCAAGCAGTGGTTGAAAACAAAGGGAAATCTAAGTGCACTGATGGACCAAAGCAGAAAGATTGAAATGAAATGAGAAACTGAATGGCATAGACAGTTTTGACATGGAGAAAGAGCAGCTCAGAGCCAGTGAAAATATAATCTCCACAACTCTGGAAGGAACGTGACTGTGTGTAAGATGGAAACGTTTCTACGACAAAGCTTATGGTGACAAAGGAAGACTAATGCACAAACCAACATAACGGCATTGTTTCATGAAAATCTCCCATTTCTTTTGAGTTTAATTGCTTTTATTGAGCAAATCGTTTTTTCCCTTCTGAATCTTGAATTAGTTGCACCAGCTGGCACCAACTGAAACAAAATGATTTAAAAGTAATTAGAAAATCATAAACTTAGTTTTTCTACAGAGCATGTCATGTTTGTCTTGTGTGGTTAAAAGTTAAATCCATAAAGTCCTCCTCGTTGTGAAAGCTAGCTAAATCAAATCACAGAATTTGCTTGAGTATTGTAAGACTCTTTTGTACAATAAGTCCTGCTACTATCATTTAAAGTAACTCCATATACATGTACACACTCAAAAATGCCTCCATACACAGATTAAATCAGATTGATTACAGCTGTAAAATGCTAATGCTATAAATGCCAGTCCACAGTGGTCCATACGATGAGCAAACGATACCAACTCTGTTCATAATAGCGAAGCCATAAATGGCACCACTGTGACTTGTGTGTCATTACTGTGATGGAATGTGACCAAGACCTCAGCCTCAGTTAGGAAGGAAAAAGTCAAAGGAAGCAGGTCTGAGTGGAACGCAATAAAACTGAAGCTGAAGAGAGTCTGATACAACAAAAACACCACTGCCATCTCTGCAGCTTTAGTTAATGATTGCATTATATCTGCACCACTACGCCTCAGGACAACAACACAGAGGCAACAGTTAATGACATCTATATGATCCCTAGCTCTGTGCAAACAGTGATAATGTTACCGTCTTACCATGGTAGCTTAAGACAAAGAAGCCAGCTCCAGAGAAGTCAGAGTGGAATTTGATGAGGATGATGTTGGAGGTCGAGTAGACGGACTCCAAAGCTGTGTTCCCACTAAACTGGCCAATCTGAGGAGAGGACTGGTCTGGACCATCCCTACAGAGAAACACACATACAGAAAGCCCATGTTACAGAGAGGGTACCTAGAGACATAAGACCCATAAACTAACGGACTTCATGGAATAGAAGAAAAGTCAACCTCAAACATAATTTGATTTAGTTATTGCAGTCACCTCTGAACGTTAAATAGCTATTTGTTCCCAGCCAATGGTTTCGCTGAGGCTAGAAACTAAAAAAAAGAGACTTGACAATATTTATGAGACAAAACGTGGAGCTGCTCCATTGACTGCGAATGGAGTTGGACGTCGTGTAACAAATCACCGGCATCCAGAGTGATAGTGCATGGCTATGGGCTCGTCCTCCTTCTCAAAATAATCCAAACTACACTGTGTCAAAGCTCATTTTGACAGAAAGCCTGCAAAAACTTTTTATCTCTTGATAACACAGCTTTAAGATCTGCCTCTGTTATTCTTGCATCAGGAAGTTCATAAACATTGATTGAGCTGTCAGATCATAAGAATAGCAAATGTGAATCTTGACTTGCCTTTCATTTGCTTTAGTTCACACTGGCATTCATGGAAAGTTACACAATTAGCAGAGAAGGTAGACGTGAAGCTATCTGTCAACTGCGGGTCAGGCTCTCTGTGCAATGTTGTGAACATATTTTATCTCGAATGCCAGACCCACCAGCTGTCAGACTGGAACCAAACCTATACTGGGTCATTATCAGTGATTAAGAAGTGTCATCAGGAAGTTAAATGAAATGATTGTCTCCTGCTGCTAAGTGTTTTTGGATGAGGTCAATTATACCTGTCAGGTTATGTGAGGAATCATCCTCTGAGTTTTTCACAGTGAGAGTCGTTTCATTCATTGCTTTACACCACTGATTATTGCTGACGCTCCCACTCACTGACAGGTTTGAGGGCATAACATAACATGGACAGTACAAAGAAGGCTTTATTGTATGAGGTAGAATAACATGACATATATAATAATTTTTAGGATGAAATCCACTGGTAGGCCTCCCAGTATGAGACCAATTAGCAGACTAACAGACTGTCAGGCTGCTGGCTCCGGACCTCGGAGACCGCTGTGAAAATCACACCTTTGCTACTGACACTGTGCTCTCTACAGGAAACCAAGGTTTGAGGCTTTGTAGAATAAGAATGTGAGTTCTTAATGTCTTTATGTGTGGCTGCCCTCTTTGCTTTGAGTCAGTTCAGCAGTTTAGTAACATTTGCGTCTGACAGCAAGGTCAGGAACCTGCTGTGTGATCGATGGCGGGAATTTGCAGAATCTGTTGTGGGTTGATGGTGCATGGTTCACCCGTGTTGTGGTGTTTGCTGTGGGAATGGCAGACTGCATGTTGCAGTTATGAGCTGAATCTATACACTAAAGTCAACTATACACCAAACAAACCTCATTCAGTAGTTAAGGAGAACAAGGTGTTGCAATTTTCATTTGCAGCAACTAAAATGCCGAGATGTGCAGCTGAATGCCAAGTGTTACCAGATATCCAACAAGCTTATATATATTAAAGTATATAATATGTATATTATAAACTATGAAGCAGCATTTTGATGAAGGAAACAATCAGTTAATTGAGGAATACTCGGCAACAATGCTGACAAATGATTAATTGTGAATTACGTGAAGTGAAAATACCAAAAATTCCAATTCTGGGATGGCTGATGATTTTCTGTTTTTTTTTCTTGACTATTGAGTATGAATATTCTTCTAGGATTCCCTATGGATCATTGGTCAGAACTCATCTTTTAAAGTTCATTCACTATTTTCTGCAATTTTATTTAGAAGCCTCATTTTTTACCTAGTAAGTTAAGATAAACAGTTATTTGGAGTGCATAGAGACATTTTGGGGGGGGGGGGGGTTTGTCTAGTGTTTCTTGTTTTATTTTGAAAGTTTACTCCTCCATGCTGTGCTTTTGCTTTATATTTCCTGTCATTGCTTTTCTCGTGATCTATTTGACCCTTTTATTCCCTCTGTCCATATGGTGCTCTTTGTGTACCTTCTCTTTCTTTTTGTGTCTGTAGATTTCCCATTTCTTGCTCTTTGTGCTCATCAACTGTCTTCCCCTTTAAGTTTCCTCTGCCTTTTTCATCTACATTGAGTACCTGATTGTCTGCACCCGTTTCTTGTTACATCTCTGTCGATTTAAGCCTGATTGTCTCCGTCTTCTGTGCCTGTCCATTGTTGATGTTCATCACACTGTCCAGCCTTCCCCTTCATGTTTCATTTGCATCCTTTGTGTCTCACATACAGTAAGTTTCCACGGTTTTGGACGTTTGTTTGTTATGCAGATTTGAATTTGGCTGAATATTGGATTTCTTGTTTTTAGAACTATTTGGATTTACTTGTGCACCAAAACCACTTCTGCCTGCTTTTTGGACTGTATGTCTGTCTTCACCTTATGAACACAGATTACTTTTAAATTTGGATTTACATGCTGCTGAAACATAACAAGAGTAATTGAGTAATCGAATTATGAGGCAATAGCACAAAAGATAAAATAAAATAATTTTACTTTAGCTGCACCTGTTTGCTGTTGAAATGAGGGGTGGATAATCTGACCAAAATAAGACATTAGTCAGTATATTTAGGGGTGAGTGCTCACATTTTTATTTTCATCAGGATTAAAACTTCCTAAAATATATTTTTCCAAAGATAAGCAAGGCTTAACCAGTGACCCAGACAGTCTATGAGGTAAAACCCTGCAGAATGATCCCATTACATGACCTGAGGTCAGTTACAATGACAGCTACCACAAAGTCCTGTACTTTGTTGTTACTGTCTTTTTCTGGAAGACTATCAAAGCAATTATTTGATACATACTGTGTTAGACTTCTCCATTAGATGCCTCACGTTTCTGGACTTTCTCAACAGAAAACATCATTTTCAGTAAAATAATTTTCCTACCGAAACAGATAAGCCTGAAAATCTGGAGGTGAATCCAAGAAAAACACAAGATAGACATTCGTTCCTTGCGTGTTGGTCCAAAAATACATAATTTGCAAAGTAATGCATCAGCAGCACATCATGTCTTACACTGATGATGTGTTTTCCCTGTCTGGCCCTTCCTTTCCAAAGTGCTGATGCTGCACACTGTCGTCTTTTATAGAAGGCAGACTTTAGCTATAGAGAAGGGGCAGCATCACGGCCACCCTAGAAATAAATTGTGCAGTCAGTTTATGGGACTGCTGCCACCTTGTAACTGAAGGTGCGTCATCATTTAAACACCTGGACTGACAAAGTGTCTACTGTAGCCAATGGCCTCTCCCCTCAGAAAGAATATTGAAGAGAGAAGTAAAGGTCGAAAAGGGAAGGAGAGGAAGATGTATGCAACATGTAAGACTGACTGAGATATGGGGATAGTGTGAGGAACGGAGGGAATGAGAAAGAGGCTTGTGGATAAAGAGAGATGGTTTGAATATGACAAGAAGGACACGATATCAGAGCAACTTTACATTCAAGGAGAGATGTCTGTAGTCATAGTAACCCCTGCAGGCATTTAGTCCATTACTGGCAAGCTCTGAAAAGATGTTGAAGAGCATGACATCTTGTGTGAGCACATAATGGTGATCAACAGTGTCACGAGGAAAAACAAAGCAACAATATTACACCTACCAGACGGTAATGTAGTCATATATGGGCTCAGTGCTCAGTACAGTAAAATTGATGTAAATCCCATGTCCAGGAGGAACTCTAACACTCCACACACAGTCCTGGAAGTTGGGGTATTCCTCTGGGTGACCAGGAGAGTAAATGGTTCCATTTAACGACGTGATGTTGCCACCACAGAGAGCTGTGGGATAGAAAATTAACAGTCATTATTACCATCGTGAAGCTTCAGTAATTTTCTGGATGACTGAGAGAGGAAATGTCCCCGTATGGCATATAATGACCACGAGATAACACTTTAACAATACATTTCATAAACTGACAATACATTTGAATTTTGTTTCTGCAGCACAGGTATTACGGTACACGGCTTGGCACTATAAGACAGAATATAAACGTTTTCTAAATGAAGGGTCTTTGGATGTGTTAATGCTCTAATGTCTAAATTTAAAGTTAGAATGATATCATTTGATAATATTTCACTACTGGAAAAGAATGACATGCCCGATACATCTTATTTCTCTCATCTTTTTCAACATTCAATATTCACTGATTACCCTGTAGTAGATGGATCGAGGATGGGTGCACCTGGATGATGAGATGGGGTGAAATGCTTTACTGTTTTAAAGAAAATACATATTGGAAAAAAAATAGACAGGCACTCAGGGAGCACATGCGTCCACTAAGGCAGTCCATTCTTTGGTGAAATGCTAATCTGCAGGCATTATATGTGCGGATATATTTACAAAGGTATCATAATTATGTCAAGATATGGTTGTGCACAGCTTAAGTGTCACCAGCACCTCTTAGTAATCACTTATGAGCCACTAGAAGTGTGCATATGTCTGTATTTTTTTCCTCGTTATTATTATCATCATCATTATTTTGCTCCTTTGGGGCGCTTTTTTTCCCCCAGTCAATAATAATGCACAAGATCTACAGTCGGACAAGAGGCTAAAAACATAGAGAGCACAGGGCAATGTTTACCTGTAATCATATAAAACCTCTCTGACTAAAGGTAAATATGATGCATCCAACCAGACACGCTCATTCTAACAGAGTAACAGGTACAAGGATGACCTTCTGTATTACCTTCACATCGTGGTAGTGGGTGATTCCAGTTCCTGCTGATTCCATGTAAGCATGTGAGAGAAGCCTCTCCGATCAGAGAATATCCAGGCAGACATTCAAACGACACCGTCATCCCAACACTGAAATCTATGCCAATCACAATGCCATTTCGAAACGGCCGAGGGTCTGGGCAACTCTGGAGCTGGTAGGCTAGAGACACAGTAACGCAGATTAGTCAAGGAGAACAGGAACAAAGCAGGACTACTTCATGAAATCAATAAATACAACCACTCTCAGATTAAGGAATAGTCAGCCAGTATAAGAAATCTAGTAGATAGGCCAGGTAGGAAAAAAACATCAAAATCTACAAATAAATCAAACTCAGGAGTCAGTCAGGAGAATTCTGGTGGTTAATTTACAATTAATAGCAATATATTTTGGTCAATATAATACAATCTGTGAAGTGCACCATCTTCTTTGGTCACATTGGTGCACCTGAAATTTAGCAGGTCTGAAAGAATGTAAAAATATTTTTAACACCAGCTTAGTGCGCAGACATTGTCTTTAACAAGAATTTGCCTACCAGTATATTTTTTTTTTATAGATTACTTTGTCAACATATGGCAGGTGTGTGTTTGTGCATGTATTAGACGGTGCTGTACACTCTCCACATTCCTCACACGTGAACAAGAGAAATCGTCTGACGGAGTGACATATGAAACTTAATCATCTTTATTTTGAATTAGACTATTAGTAACAGTGATTGCATTGCTCCGTTCATATGAGCCAGCTGTCACTCTGTTAGTAGGGGATCCAGCCTGTGTTTCATGCATACACTTAACTGATAAACCAGAGCACTGTGGTGTTTCTCTATCTCTGTCTCCCTCCCTCCCTCCTGGAGAACACAGTATGTTTAAACATTATTAAATTGGTACTCTGCCAAACCTTCATATGTTAGAGTAAGCACTGGTTGCCAGATCTATTTGATCGTCAAGACATTAAAACAAATCACACAACCTATTTTAGAAATTGTCATTGTACACGAGTAGTAGAGTGGAAGCAGTTACCTTATGAAGTCTCTCTAGGACTCTCTGACTGATCTCCATTACTTTGATTCAGTGAAAAACTTTTGTGTGATTGGGTCAGCACCACAAGGAATAATGCAGAATCAATAATAAGTAAATCAACCAATACTTATACTACACATATAGGCAGTATAGGGAAAAGACATTTAACACCAAGTTGATTTTTCTATGATCAATTAATGTTTTGTTGAATTAAACAATAATAAGAGTTATTTGAGTTTATTTATTAGATTTTTTATTTAAGCACTTAAAAAATCAGCACTTATAGAAAAACTATACTATTAATACTTTCTTGTTGGGTTTGCTGTGTTTTAAATGAAGAAAAACATTTACCTGCACCTTTAGCCCCGTTTACAATCATTTATGTAGTGTGCTAAGATATTACTAATGTTTATGGGAATGGACCAAAAAGGAAATGTATTACTGGGTGCATCTAAAATATTTGCTGATGCACCTGAATGAAAAAAGTTAAGTTTAAAAATTGACTTTGGAGCCCAGTTTAATGCATCATTATGAGGTAAATGCTGATCGCACAATGTAATGGCTACAGAATAATGACACCATGTGCTTTTATATTGGCTCCCTATAAACCTCGCTTTGACTAAGCAGGTTTTTGCTGCCATCAGGCACGAAATCACCCAGGAAAGTCAGGAGGCTGACTGGCAATCCAGTGAGGCTGATGGCCTGGTACCATTTCTATCTGCTTTCATGTCTTCATTATAGGCTAAGTGAACGAATAAACATGCTAGCCCGAGGAAAGCGATGCGTCTGTCCTTGTGACTGGTGACAATACTTGCACTCAAAAACGCAAAGGGGAAAAGTTGTCTATTTACAACTTAGGATCCTAATGATCAGCTGTAGCTGCTGAGCGGACAGATAAATGATCATTCCACTTCCTGTTTACAAGCTGTTGGTTCAAACATTTTTAACGCAGAGTTGTGGAATGGTTAGGATGAAGACCTTCTACAGTCAAAATATCAGATAACACTGACATAAGAAATGCTGCAGAGAAACCCCCAAAATAACAGCAGCAGACTTCTGGATATGAATTAAGATTTAAAGTTTTTGACAAGGGTATCATGCACCACTGAAACTTGTACTTGTTCTTTTTATGTTGCCAAAATACTTTCCAATTAAATCTGACAGTCTGCCATTTAAACATTTTAGTCACAGTGACTTTTCACAGCCAAAGTTATCAGAGTCAAGGGTTTGCATGATTGAAGAAAGACATGTGACTGAGAAAGAGACACATTAGCAGCAATAATGGTCCTGTTTTAAAACACTTTGGCAGTGCTCCTGTCAGGAGTTAAAAGATTATTCATTATTATTATTCATCAGCCACTGATTTGCACATTACGGGAATTGGCTGCAAGAAATTACGCTATCTACAAGATCTGTCATAACAAATAAAGGACATTTCAAAACCTTTTCAGTGTCAGTATAAATAAACTCATCTCATCACAGAAATTGATCCACCAATGAGGACTAGCATGCACCCTATAATTTAAAAGTGCTTTACAAGTCAAGAAACATTTTTATCATTAGTCGTTGCTGAGAAATGAAGACACAGTCCAACTGTTGTATAAATATGTTAACATATTGTTGGAAACCATTGCTGTTTTCATAAAAAAGCACAGTCAGATGTCTGCTCATGTTTCCTTTTCTAAGCCAAGAACACAAGATGCTGGAGAGGAACTTGTACAGACAGTATTTACCTTGATATGTCATGTGGAACCCTGGTTTGTTCTGTGAATAGTCGCTGTGGAAAAAGAAGCTGGTCTGGTGGGTGGTGCTGAACAGTGGCTTGGGAATGACTGGGCCGCTGAACCGGTCGATGACTGAGCCCATCTCCAGCGTTCCACTGCGGATCTCTAAGTAATCGTGGATCGCTTCGGTGGAGAAGTTCACAAACTGGAGATGGATACCTGATGAAAAATACATAGCTTATGACATTTACAGCGACAGGCAAAGCTTGACTGACGGAGCAGCTGGCAGAGGTTGCATTCGTAGATGCTTCGTCTACGAAGTGGATGAAGGCCACAGACACTGAGTGAGGGAATGAGTAATTGAAGAAATCAATCATTAATAACACTGATGTATGAAGGAGGAGACGGAAACAGACAAACAGAGAATACAGGCACGCAAACACATAGAGAGGAAATCACACATGTTTCAAAGTTGACAGCATTTCTTACCGAAGCCGACAGGTAAGTTGACTGTCCATGTGCAGTCTAATCCACTCGGATAGTTGCCAGGGTAACCAGGACTTAGAATCACGCCACTTACATCTGTCATAGACCCACCACACTGGGCTGCAGCCCCCCCACAAACACATACACACATAGCACAGAAAGAAAGGAGAAAAAAAAGACAAGCAGTGGTTCAGTTTTGAAAGTTACTCATCAAAAACAAGAGGCTGACCTCATTGTTGACTGCAGACATAGCTTCTCCCTTTTCAGGACACTGCTACAGGCTGAACAGTTGAGTATCTCCAACATGACATTCTGCATCATACTGAATCAAATATTAATATTCTGAGTCTTTAATAAATACCGTCTTGAATAAATCACCCTTCTGCACGTAGATGTTTGTGTCCTCTTGTTTCCTCAAGTTTGCCTCAATGCATGCAGATGATCTGGCGCGCCCTGCGTGTTTATGGCAGAGGCTGACTGAGCTTTGCATCAGTTACAAGCTTAATCCTATTCTACACAGAATACTAAATAATCAACTCATCGCAGAACACTAAATTGATCTAACGGCTTATTTTCCAGCGAGTCATGGTAAGCGATGGAGACTGCTTGCATCATTTTTGCACCACTGAAATTTTGCACACATTCCAGTGTATTCAGGCTGAATTGCATGCATAAATGTGTATGTGTGTGTGTGTGTGTGTGTGTGTGCATGTACATGTATACTGTAGGAGAACACTTACCGAGACATAATGGTACAGGGTAGTTCCATCTTCTCACAGGTCCAGGCATGCAGGTGATGTGGGCATTGCCCTAGAAATGTCAGATCAAACACAATCTATTAACATTTAACAGTTTGGAAATCACTAGGGATCCGCTTTGAATAATGTGACTTGTTAGTGCTGTTATGTCTACTCAACAATAGCATTCATGCTTTGCAAAATACAGCTGAAGTCATGTTGTATACTAAGCATACGGAAGGCAAACCTCCAATAGAGATGTATAGTGCACAGGAATTGGGTAGACCACACCAGAGACATACATTATTCAGGGGTTATATAAACCACACCAGTTGTATGTTTAGTAATAGCAGGGAAAACCACCGGAGAGTGGGGTTTCCTTCTGATTCACAGTTTAAATAGTTCTTGCTTTGTGCAGCCAGGGAATAAAAAGAGTGAATGGCAGCAGATCAGAGACGCTCAGCAGCCTTTAAGGATTTTACATACATATCTGGGAGTCTTTACATTTAACAACTGCAACTTTATGGCGTGTTCTGTTTGTCGGGAATGACTATCCTCCAGTCCCTCTCAGTCCCCCACAAGTCCATCTGAATTTGTGCAGTATGTATACATATAGGCTGTACTTTTACCTGAAGATAGTACCCTTGTTCACATGAAAACTGCACGACATCTCCAACCATAAATCTGTCTCCCTGTCGTATTCCGTAGCTCGGAGTCTGAGGCTCTGGACATGACTCCAGACCAATAGCTGATAAGAAATGTGAAATCAAAATTCAATCATATGCTATATGTATGGATACATAGCATGTAAAGCTGCATAGAGCTGCATGTTACCTGTAAATTCCAGGTGAAAACCAGCAGCTGAGACACTAATATCAGAGCTGAAGCTTAGAAAGAGGTTGTTAGATGTACTATTCAGAAGAGGGGGGATGGTGGTGCCTGAAAGCAGGGAGAGAGAAAGAGAGCAAGTGAGAACCACAATCATATATTTTCTATTTTTCAACTGAGTCTTGTAAGCAAGTCATCTTCGTTATCTGACGCAAAGGAAACAGCAAAGGCCCCCCAAACCCATATTTTCACTTTTTGTGTTTTTATGTGACATGTTCTCCAAGGAGGGAGAGTGGAATTACTTTTATATGAGACATCTGCTTTATTTGAAACCACTTTTAAAATGCTGGCTTGACCTACTTAGTGCATCATGGAGAAGTACAAAGTGAAAAACAGCACTATACTACTGGAGCAAAGCTGGTCTAACGGTGTAATTCTGTCAGGGCCCTTCACAATAACATATAGGATGATGCACTTTAATGTAAAGGAATATTAACCAATGCTAATCTCTTGTCCAATGAAAATGTAATTGTCTTGGCTTGCTTGAAGATGCAACAGGGGTTAGTATTTTCTGACCACTTATGGAAATTCTATATTTTCTCAGTGAGCTGTGTTTTTTTTGGGGGTCAGTGGCATTTGTGTCAATGACAGTAATCAGACTTACAGACACACTACTCTAAATGAACAATGAATTAGGCCAACACATGTTATTGGTTGCCTGTTGTGAGGGGAATTAATTAGAAGCATTTTTGAACAGTCTGCAGCCCCCCGACTGGTCTTGTTCCCTCGGAAAATCTCATTCATTACCATATTATTCCTAGTAATAAACGATGATTGATTATGTGAACTGTATGGATTTTAACATAACATGTTTTGAGACGTGTGACAATAATAATTAACAGTTGTAATCAAGCAATAAAAACGTTTTGTCAACACCCTGCATGTATTTACTCAATGATTTTAAAAAAAATGCACAATATGATCTCTTATACAGTTTTTCATAAACATGTGATGTCACACACTAGTTTTCCTTTCAGTTTTCAGATATTATCTGGATATGAGGAGAACATATGATGTGTGCTAATGTTTAGTGTGTGGATTTAAAGATTTTACCTGCTAAAAAAGAAAGACGTCAGACATGTAGGGCAATAAAACATAGCACGGAAATTGATTTCAGGCTTGATTATGGCAATACATAATACATAAATGTAAAACCTGCAGTTAGGGTTTATACCTCTTACATTATTGCCTTATTGTTGGCTGTCAGGTGTAAATAATAAACATACCATACTTACCCTGACTTAAAAGGAGTTGGAATGAAGCTGCTTCTCCTATTAAAGTTAACTTAAAGGTAATAGCTATTCACTTAATGTGATGCATTTCTGCTGTATTTAGAAATCTGTATTCTTTTAGAATGAATGTGTCTGACACATCGTGTCTCACTTTGCTGTGTCCTCTCACACAAGTGTGCTATGCAACAAAAAAAATGATCTCATATATATTTGCCACATGGTCAGCATGTTGCATACCCAAAAGATCATGACAACATACAACTTTAATACGTGTAACTGTGGAGCTACATTTGTTGTGATCATTTGACTTTATTGTGCAATTGTAATGCTTGTAAAGGTCTTCAAAAATATTTTCCCTATACACTCAAATCCAAGCAAAAAAATGTTAATTGTTGTATCCTTTCATTTACTTCGTCTCAATACTAAATTAACTACTACTATCGAAAATTGTCACAATTCAATCCTATTTCTTATTGGAAATAACTTGCCGTGCATTAATACACCAAGATAATTGTATATGTTTCAATTTGTCTCGACCTTAATCAGTGTTATTTACCTTTTAGTAAGAATGACCATGTCATTTGTAACTTTAAAATATTGAAATTTACCAGAGTAACTGCCCAGTCTTGGTGCGTGATTGTCCGCACCATCGTAAAAATCCAAGGAGTCCCAGTTATGCTCAGTGGCAAAACTCACAACTTGTATCTGGAGAAACAGATAAAGAGGAAAATAAAGACACAATTTGTTTGACACAAGTCTTTCACTGTGTTGTCTTCAATGAAGGCATCTAAACTGTCATTTGAGAGCATCTTACAGTGGTCTATACATTTCCTCCTATATGTGTAAATTCAGAAAGAAAGTAAAACACATGGTTAAATTCAAATGAATCTTTAAGTAAACTGTCTAACAACATAACGAGGATGTGAGATGAGTCTGAAAGAATAAGTCAAATGATACAGAGCACAAATGTACTTGATGTGATGCCCTGTTAAAATTAAAGAGAAACTACATGTTTGGTGGTGTTTGTTAAATATCTGTAACACACTCCATTTTGTGTCAGAGGCATCTTTGCCTTTGTGTTTGTCCAAGAGGGCGGTTTAGCTTACACACAATCTGGTATTATCTCTCACGATTAGATCCTATCTAGTTATCTCTGGGTGGCCCCTCTCTCAAACCATCCATCCATTCATCCTTCTAATAACATCTTATCTTCTTTGACATCCTGCCTGCTCAGCTTTTAAGCCAATGATACGTAGGTCAGCCAGGAATCAGCGTGTGATTGGTCCTACCTGTATCCCAGCCCCTTCTGGAACAGAGACCTTCCACACACAATTTTGGTTGTTGTCATAGGGCTCTGGATATCCAGGCGAGAGGATGGTCCCTCGACGAGAGGTCAACACACCCCCGCAGGGAACTGAAGACAAGGAGAGGGGAGAGAAATGCAGAGATTAAACACACACACACAAAAAAACAACATGTCTGAAGATAACAAGAAAAGATGACGTTGGTTGTTGCATCTCTTCCAAAGAAAGAAAGAAACCTTGGGTGCGACAGTACTGTATTGTTATCAGTATTTGAATAATCTAGATTTGTGGATCCACACGTACCTATGCATGTTGGCAGGGTGTCATTCCATTGTGCCAGGTTGTCTGGTACAGTCTCACATCGTATGCCAGTAGAGCCATGAAGGACATATCCAGGGTTGCATTCAAACTGCACCAAAGAGCCCACTGCAAAGTCATTACCAAGACGTTTCCCAAAGCGCGGCTCAGGGACTGAGCTGCACTGGGTCGAGCTGGTCCTCGGCACAGCTGAAACAAAGAAAGAAAGGAAAGAAAGGCCAGAAACATTAACAAATGTTGACAGGGAAAGTAAATGTACAGTCATTACTGCTGAGCTTTGCCATCATACTCCTGAATATAATACTTTTTTTTTAAACTTAATGACTGTTCTGGCTAAATAAAGGTACAGAAAAACAACAATTAACCTCTGGCATTGCTTATAAAATGGCTGCTTCTACAAAATACAAATATTACAAAATGGAAAACTTTGTATAAAACTTTCAATATGAAGATTACGAGCCAGTTCTGCAAAACCTTAAACCTATAAAATTAAATACTTATTAAAAAGGGCTTTTTAAATGATTCCAGCCATGCACATTTTGCACACACAAAAAAAAAATACATGGCACTTTGATTACTACTAATTAAATTCACATTCTAAACAGAAGTCCAATTGTTTCTGATTCAACCTTCAAGGACTACTAATTAATGATTTAAAATAACAACTTTGGCTAATCGTGATTGGCTGACCTTGGTAGACGAAATGAAATCCCTTAGCCGTCTCTGGTCCAACGGTGGTAAACTTTATAGTGATCTGGTTTCCTGAACTCAGAGGGAGAGACTCACCTAGAGAGAGTTGAGAAAGAACTATGTGGCTCAGATTGTCCTGTCGACGCATCTATAAGCACATATCAAATCATGCATCCTCACCAGAGTGGGACCCAGAGAGAGACGACAGCAGTGTGTTTTGTTGAGTGGGTCCATCGTAGATTTCCACCACATCATTTAGGGATGTCTGGAATAACACAAACTGACCGAAGAGGACTGCAGGGGAAAAAAAAGTGAAAAAATGACACATAAAGAGATGAGTTAACCCCACTAAAATGCTGGCAAATTATTATTCTACGCCGCTGTCTGTGCCTGACCTTCTGATGATAGCATTAACCTGTAACACCTAATTTCAATTTTATTAAGCTGGAGTGTCAACCTCTATTTAGAACCAAGTACTGGCACAAAATCACATCTCAGCACAGTCAACAGACAAAAAATCCCACCTGATCTTCATCATGCACCGGTCCAATCAACCAGCATCCCCCTCGTCAGTTGTATCAGTGATGTCAACTAATGGGAAATAATGGCATCGAACTAAAACTGATATGCTTTTGTCATGAAGCAAGATGTTTTCCTCTCTGTCCTCTCTACAATATTACAAGCAGGCACAAGTGATAACCTGTCAAACCCATGTCACAAAAGCCATGTTTTACTCTGCTTCAGTATAATGGAAGGTTAAAAGCCTGCTGCAATGCCCAGGAATTAATTCTAAGCCTTTCATTAAAGACCCGTAGATACCTCTGGTAAACCATGAATTTTACAGTGCAGCAGTGGTGGCAGGTAGCATTACAAAGGCCCCTGGAGGTGCCGAGACCTTGCATTCGCTCCAACTCGTAAAATTCCCTCCATCTTGGTTGATAAATCCTCAGCTCAAACACGAGATTAGAGGACTTGATGCGTGTCTATAAGTGTTGCTGTGTAAATTAAAATTTGTCTGCAGCACATACAAACAATGCTGTTTGGGATAAATTACATTTATTTCAGCCTCAGTGAAGCCAGGTCCCTGCCTACACACACACACACACGCACACGCACACACACACACACACACACACACACACACACACACACACACACACACACACACACACACACACACACACAGTATCTCCATCTCTCCCCACTCTCTCTATCTCTCTTTGGCCCCAAAGGCTGAGGTGTAAAGGATTAAATCTGAACATTGCCAAGGATATCCAGCTATAAGAAGGTCACCGGTCGCTGTGTACAAGGCTGTTCTCTCTCTGCGGAGTCCTTTGGAGGCAAGAGCCACACTTTGCTAAAACACTGCTCTGACTCACAAAACATATCCTGTCTGCCTTCATGTAAATCCTTTTTTTCATGTTAAAGGCAAGAAATGAAGCAGTAGATTTTTAATGGGCATTCAATAGGCTATCTGATGGGTCAGATAGGTGAATCTAACCCTTTATGCTTTTATCTCAATGTAAAGTGATGTGTATCGGCATGCATGTGTCTGTCAGCAGAACATTGACGTGTTGTAGAGCAGGTGGAGTTCACAGCTTAAACTGGTGCGGTGCAGCATCGATTTCAGGCACCAGGATGCACACGGAACCGTATTCACAGACAGATAATTGGTGATATCCCTCCGCGCTGCAGTCACGCACAGCTGTTAGATCTGTTCAGATCAATCCACTGGACTTATCAAATGATTGAAATGTCTCACTGTTCAATTCAAAGACATCTCTTGACATCAGAAGGAGAAAACCTGGGCGACGAACCCTGTAGAGTTGCTATAACTCTCAATGAGCTGCCTGAGAGGGTGTTCTCATTCCTGTCATTCCTTCTCCACAGGAATGAATGCCAAGAGTTTCCTCCACCTGGTGTTAAAACTAAAGGAGCCATTTTTATGAGTTGACAGACAGACATCATCAAACATTTAATAACCAGTCCAGAGGTGTGATTTCAAATTCACTAATCATCAGAAAGGTTTGAAAATGCAACTCTAACCTTCAATTTCCGTAGCATCATGAATTCCAAACAGGCTAAACAAAGCCGGACATGGTGTTAAGCTTCGGCACCGCTGCCTCACAAAACAATCTCCATTTTGCACGCTGTGTGGGAGCTTCAGGGAGGGTGTCTTATGCAATATGTAGGCCAACCAAATGTTTGCTCCTCTCTGTCAAAATGTCTACGTGGAGCTGACACTCCAGAAGCTGCTGTGCTAATATAATGAGACAGCAACCATCAACAGCCTCAGGGAAAGCTGCTATTTATTCATAATACCGCAGGGCACAATTGGACATCAAATACACCAATTACAGATTTACAAAAGCTGTCTGACCTGATGAGTCCATTGTTCTAATAATTAGTCAAACAATAATATAGATGTCAGTATGTGAATGTCAGATTAAAGACACAAATATTTGAATATCTTGAAAATTATATGATACTTTCACAAACTATCCCAACTTGTTTAGCCATAATTGATGTTTAGCCTCCAGATCCTTTAAAGGTGTGTGCTGATGAGGACAATGTCAAACTATTTCCAAGGTCCAAAATTAACTTTTCATGTTTTTCATGTTTATTTTAATTTTGCCAGCATAGAGGACAATTCCCACCAGTATAGTGAAATTCTAGCAGCTACTGAGCTTGTATGTCAAATAATCTCTCTCCATGGCCACTGAGCAAACTCCAGCTGCTTATGAAGACATGTGGCATAGTTGAAACTGAGCTGCTACTATCTCCAAGGTCAAGAATGAACGCATTGCTTCTTGATCACACTGAGTGTGTGTGAGAAGAGCCTCACATTTGTTCTAATGTGCCCAGGTTCCCCACACAGCCTCGTGTAATGTCTCTACAACCTTCATATATTTATATCATTCATATCATTTATGTATGACTTAAGGACCACGGATCAAACGTGGCAAGATAAAAACAGCCCCATCTTTTCATGCAACTTTAATGATGAAACCTTGACCTGGAATCAAGTAAATGGCCAGCAAGCATCTTTTGATCATAAGTTTTTTAGTGGTTTAAGTCAGAAACGATCCCTTCAGGGGGCTTCCCCATTAAAAATCAAATATGTTTTAATGTCATTTTGTTTTACTGAGTAAAAGAACAAGGGAATATATGCCAAAGGAAATTGTGATCACAGGCTTCATTTCGAGCGTTGTTGCTGTCTCTTCACCTACACTTCAGAGAGCTATATACTAGCATTTGAAATTGTTTAAGAATAAAGCCCTTTAATACTGAATGATATTACAGATATTACAGTATTACAGACCTGCTGCAATGGCATATGTGCAGTATTCTATGTTTTTGTGTGTTTGTGCGTGGATGAACTTACCAAACTCTCTAGGCACAGATATAGAGTAGATACATGTCTGTCCAGATGTATAGTTTCTAGGGAAATTTGGAGACAAAACAGTCCCCTCTGATCCTGTAGAGCGACTTCCGCAGGGAGCTGGAGAACGTACATATGTGCATATAAATAAAGACATGCATTGAAGCATGACGCATACAGAAAATGATTGTTGAACAAACATAAGTTTAATCTGTGTGTGCAGAGATACTCAATTCCAGTATGTTTATTAGTGTGTGTTACCTTGACAACTAGGCAAAGCTCTGTTCCACCCAGGTCTGCCATCATCTCCCATACTGCATGTTAGGGTAGAATAGCCCTGAAAAAACAAAATTCCAAACATTTTACAACCAACCAACCAAACACCAACCAACCAAACACCAACCAACCAAACACCAACCAACCAACCCACCAACCAACCAACCATTTTGTTGTACCTGTAAAACGTATCCGGCCTCACAATAGAAGGTGACCGTAGAACCAAGCTTATAATCAGATCCAAGCCTTGTCCCATTCAGAACTACACCTGGGTCGAAGCATGATTCCCTCAGCTTGGCTGAAAGGAGACAGAAAACAGTAAGTGAGAGAGAAGATGAGGCAAAGAGAAAGAGACAGGCACACATAAATAATATGTCAAATTAATAATAACTAAGTTCCTGGCCATAATGAAATGAGGCAGGCGTTTCGTTGGCCTTTATAACAGTCTCTTTGACTTATCTGCCTTTGCCAAAGAGGGAGTAAAAACTATAACTTCATCCCCCAGCATTTGAATGCAATATGAACCTTGTAAATTATGACTTTGGCTCCCCTCCTAATAGATTAGCGGTCACCCTGCATCAACTTAAGACCTACTTCCTGAGTCCACATGAAGTTAATCCAACTCACCCCTATAACAAACTATTTCCAGACTAATTCAGAAGGGACTTTATGGTGAGAGCATTCATTCTTTTTCGTCTTAAAATGATAGAGACTGTGTGTACTATCTGTACTTAATTGCAAATATACTGTAAGTCTTTGGTGAATGTGACAATTAAATATTTCTAAACACATTCTAGAGACAGGCTGTCATCTCAGGAGACAACATTATCACGTTAATTGTGAATAACTTAAAAGAGTGGCTCCCCAGATTACTTGCATTTGTAAAACAGATAAGACAGAAAACTGCCCTGGGTGCAATTATGTCAAGAGAGTACATTAGAATTATTTTTTTAATAACTGACAGAAGCAAGGTACCTATAAAATACTTCCTGTTGAAATGTGTATGTACTTCTGTAAAAATCTTTTTTCATTAGAAAAAGACATACATGTACAGAGTCTATCTTCATGTGGCATCTAGTTCAAGATATAAACCATCAGGCAATGAATGCAGCATACATGCCAGGATGCTACCTTTGCTGAGGTAATCATAATTATATTGTAGATGTGTTTACATTTCATACCAGAGTAAAACATGGCTGTGCTGTGAAGGAATTCCCCTTATGTAAACATCTTAAACAAACTTGAATCTGCCCAAAGATCAAAATTTTGTGTGTTTTTGCTGTTTGCCATTTTGTAATCCTACTTTCAGTGATTTAGCGACTATTCTGACACTAAACCCTACACAGTGTATGAGGATGGTGTTTTACCTTTGTACTCCAGGTGAAAGCCAGTGTAAGAAACGGACCCATCACTGCGGAACGCTAAATGCATGGTGTTTGAACTGCTCTCTATTCGCTCTGGGAGTTTGCTGTCCTGGAAGCTACCAATCAGAGGACTGTTGCTATCTGGACCATCGTAGATATACAAGAAGTCATAGTTTGGCTCAATGTTGAAACTAGAGGGATAGAGAAATCACAGATAAGGACAGGGGGTATGGGGGATGCAGAAATGCAGAACAGTGGCTCAAAAAGAGTTAATTGTCTGGATTGTGTCTGGATATCTTACACTAGAAAACAAACAGACTGTTACTGAGAGTCATGTTAGCATTTCAGAGGACCGAATAAAAGTTAAACTTCTTCATGGCCCCAAATGGTTTTCAAAATCAAAAGTACATGCTGCAAAATCAACTAAAAGAAGCCTTGACAGTTATAAGTCCTTTATCTTCTGATATTAAGTTATCATTTTTTAACAGCCTCAAAGGGTTTAAAGTGTAGCAGAAAGACATTGATTGTTGCCAGCGATAAATCCGAATGATTCTGGTCTTCTAACTTCTTCCCTTAAGTACTTAGGTAATAAATATCCACTGAAATCGAGAATGCTGTCTTTCTTGTTAATTATAGCTGTTTCTGGAAAGCAAATCTGACTTCAAACCTGCACTGAATAAATAAGTATTGAAAAAGGAAAAATCAGTGGACTTTAATTACTAAGTGATGACGCAGGTTACCTGATGAAAGCCAGTGACAGGACATAGTCAGAATTGACAGCAATCAGCCAATCACAGTCCTTGGAGTGAGGGTAGGGATGTGGATAGTTAGGAGACAGGATAAATCCATTTGAGCCAGTTAGGTTTCCTCCACAAGGAGCTGCAATGGGAACAAAAACAAATGTATTTATTAATGCTAAGAAAAAGCTAGATTTTTTGAGTATTCTCTCATGCTCAACAGGATAAAAAGAAAATTAATTCAGGAGTGTTGAGAGAGGTGGGAATAGTTAATATTCAGGTAATATCCTATTTTTTAAAATGTTATTCAAAGTTTGATTTTGTTTACAGCTGAGGTTATATATGAAGTATGATGTAAATACCACAGTAATGGCTTTAAAAAAATCAAAACACAATATGGTAAATAAATGTACTGATATAGTTGCAGATGACACAATAGTTGCATGGTGGGACATGCTTCTGTAGTGCAAATAAATACCATATCATACTGTATGTAGTGGAAGTGAACACAGCCCGTGGCTTGACTCCTCCTTCAAATCATCCCCTAATCAGGGTTAGGTTGCATGAGAAACGTGTTGGCTTTGTTCTCCCTTTTGCTCCTGCCCAATCATATGTCCCGGTGGTGTTCTTGGTGCATATTTAGTGTTTTTTTCAAATGCATATGGCAGAACTAATTTATTGCATCATGCACAGGAAACGTCTTCAAATTCCTTTTCGTTTAAATTTTTTGTTTAAACCTGTCTGGCTGTTGATACATATGGTATGCTTATAAATGTTTCACAATAAAAATCCTGATAGGAAATGAAGGGTTTCTTTCAATGCTAGATGGCTTTTAATTTGAAATATATAAGAGTGTCAATTTTTTAACAGTGCATTGTAGTAAAACGTCATACCAAATAATGACCGATTATACTTCTCAAACTGAGAGCGGGGGAGGGATAAGTAGAAATAAAGGCCTGCTTCTAATACAAGCTTGCTTCATATAAAGGCTTTACCTTCTGCAATTGAGGTAAATAAAATCCCTAGTCACTGTTTGAGGTCACTAACCATACTTTTTCACACATCCTTTGTATAGTTCACCCAAAGATGTGTCCTTGAGCATGGTATAGACAACAACTGTAGTTGTGTGGTACATCTATTATATGTCTCTATAAATATATAGAAGCTGGACTTCTCACCTATGCAGACAGGCGGGCTGGGCTGCCAGTAGTATCTGTTATCCACTTGTATACAGGTGATTTTGTCATCCCCCTGGAGCTCGTATCCTGGGTCGCACTGAAAGGACACTGAATCCCCCGGCTCACGGCCATCTCCACTACGACTGCCATTCATTGGTACACCTGGGTCCCTGCAGGCTGTAGCTACTGAGCCTGGACAGAGAGAGGAGAGGGGGAGAGGAGAAAATGGGAATAGAGGAGAAAGAGGGGAGAGCAATTTAAAAAAAAAATGTCACACTAGATACTTATAGCTTTTAAGCTTATTATCATATATTATGAAATATCTGGTAAGATCATTTCTGGCTGGTATAGTGAGAGTTTCAAGTAAAACAAGTATGCACATTTTCTAGCTCTCAATTATATGAATTATCGATTTTTAATAAAGAAAGATATTAAATATGATAATAAAAATATCAGGCTTGAGCTTCGTACGATACTCACTGGAGAACTGAATAGCGAATCCAGACTTGCTGATGTAAAAATCAGTCTCAAACTGAACTGTGACTGTGTTCAGTGTGGAGTGGATTCCCTCAGGCAGCAGGGACCCACTGATCTCTGCCAACGACATTTCATTCTCAGGCGGTCCATCCCAAACCTTCAGCATGTCATGGCTGGCCTCCGTGTCAAACGACAAGAACTGAAGGCTGTAGGATCATTAGATGAGAAAAGCATTTTGTGAAAGGTTGCTGCAAACTTTTCAATATTCATTATAGTCTACTTTGAGTAAGACCAACAACTAATGAGTCATGAAGAGAAACGTTCATAAAAAAACATTTTGATTGTGACTTTTGGACATTGAAAACTTTTTAGTGGTTGCTTACTTAATATGACATATATAAACCCAAGTTAGATTATTTTTATATTAATTTCTACAATTATTGCATTTTATAGCCTCATTTTTACAGGTTCAGAAGAGCTTGAACAAGAACTGAAAATCCCTAGGCCAAAATAAAGACATCCTTTTCAACTACATTTTGTAGAAGCATCTCTGTTTACAAAATTTTTATTATATATATATATAAAGGAATGTGTTTAATATAGTATCTGAACAGAGCTGCATTTTAAGATTAGGTCTTTAATATATCAACTCATTATCTGTATGAGCATCTTCCAATTTATCATACATAAAATCCCATATCTAGATTAGCTATTAAAACACAGTGTTAATTTCAGCATTTGTTAATTTTGTTTTTTTTATTTTAATGTCACTACAGAGAAGGTTTCGGGTGGCCCATATTACCTCACGATGTTTCCCGAGTCCACGTCGATGGTCCAGGTGCAGCGTAGATTATTGTCATAAGGAAAAGGGTATCCAGGCGAAAGGATCCTCCCTGAAGACTCGCCTTTAAAACGTCCACCACATTCCGCTGCAGGAATCATACACAGGTAAAAGACGATAATTACTTAACAAGTAAAGATTGTCATGATACCAGAATTTGAAACTCCATAACAATAGTATAAAAAAGAACAACTGATACCTCTTTCTATAGGATGTTTGTCTATTTTATATAAGCAACTAACACATAGCGCTGGAACGGAAAAAAACACATTTATATTACATATTAACATTATTATAGATCTGTTGTTTTTTTAACAGCTTTGCTATTTCAATACTATCAAATGCAGATATAATATTGTTTGATGCATGTGGACTTGAAAAAGTATAAATACTTTGATATTTTTGACAACTCTATTATGTAGCAACATACACTCCCACACAAATGGCCAAGTACCACCTTAGAAACGCTATGAATTCAGGCAAACACATCTGAAATTGATGAGTGTGTATGTGTGTATTTGGCTGTGTGTGTGATGTGTCTCTCTGTTCATGGCAATTGTTTGTCAAGGCAACAAGATCCCGTAGTTGCACCCAACTCCCTGAGCAGTGATTACACGATCGCCAGGAAGACAGATGGATTAAGGAAAAAAGATATCCCTCTTTCTCTTTAATTCTCACACAGAGGAAGAGAAGAGGAAGAAGAAGAAGAGATAAAGTGCTGATCCTGCATTCATCCCTAAAGAAACCACCGCTCATTTTATAACAGAGAATAATTCCCCCTTCTCGTTTTGTCTCTCTCGGTTATATATTTTCACAATCTTCATCCCCTCCTTGCTTCCTCTCCCTACCCATGCTCCTCATCCCTCGGGCTCCCCTCCCTTCATCACTGGAATATATTATCTCGAGTAATACGAGCAATATTAAGAGTTGGGACAGGGAAAGAAAAGAGAGGAAGAGAGGCAAAAGAGAGTGAAAAAGGAGAGAACCAAGGTGGTAAAGAAGGAAACAGTAATAATAAGAAGC
The DNA here is from genome assembly GCA_037577475.1 of Chaunax sp. Z400. Classification (NCBI taxonomy): domain Eukaryota; kingdom Metazoa; phylum Chordata; class Actinopteri; order Lophiiformes; family Chaunacidae; genus Chaunax; species Chaunax sp. Z400. Next base: position 12,166,907 of record CM075200.1, read on the forward strand.
AATATAATATTAAGACTGGAGGTTAGCTGAGGTCATAGTATGTCACTGCTAAAATATAAAGTCAGAGAATATCAGCTGGTGGTTTTATGAGTGTTTTATTATTGATAGTGAGAAGGAAAGAGACTTATTAAGCTGAATCCAAAATCAGAAAGTTCAAAGGCAGCAATGAAGGAAGAAAGGTCCCTAAAACATTGTCTTACTGTTTTGCTTATAGCTCATATCTGGGGCAAGGTGGCTGCAGCCTTTCTGTGTGTCCTTCTTTTTGGCGTTGCATTTGTTTGGGTTTTATTAGAGAATTAAATCATTCAGCCAAATACCAGCTGGGATTGACTGAAAACACCTCAGAATATTCTTCAAACACTATTCCCATCAAATTAGTTTAGGCATAGAGGCTAAATGCAGAGATGAGAACTCGAGTTTGTGACTTCAGACCTCATAGACCACCGCCGAGTACATCATTACCTCTGCTTTTGCTGCTTTGTATTTACTATACTATCACAACCTCCTGTGACCGTCCCCATATTTGTTGTTGTCGAAAGTATTGGAACTTCACTGCCCCACTGCAGTTGCATAGACGTCGAAGTAAAGGACGTATGGAAGTATGTAGGCGCCGACGGATAGACCGTTTACTGATGGACGTGTCCATTAAGTACATAGAAGGAGCATAAATGGGCCTTTAGACTCAAGTTTCAAGACTCAACTCATTGAGATTTGGGAATTGTGAGGAATCTTAATTATTTGAGGAATGATATTAATATTAAGGAAAAATTTGACGAGCTGATTTCCTCCCCTCTTGTCACCACACATCTGGTGAGTGAGGGAACAAATGACTAGAATAATAGTGACTTAATCATCCACAGCCACCATGTGCTGTAAAACGGACAGAAAAACCATGTCAATTATTAACATCGGCTACAAACAGGTTTATTGATAGGCATGTAACATCCCAGGATTATTAGATTACCTCTAAACAGATTAGATTATGTCTTTAGGTGGAGATCCAGTGGAATGAAGTAATATATTTGTAGCCGACTCTAATTGTTGGAAAATAGAGTTATTATTGCATGCCTGATAATGTTAGCAGTAGTTTCCTGTTAAAGAGAGTAACGTTAGTCTGCATCCATTATTCAAGCAAATCTCTCAATCTGTATGGAATTTCATTAATTCGGACATTTTCTCAAGTGGATAGACCAATGGATTTTAAACACAATAGAACTAATAAATTTCAAAAGTGGTAGGGCCTGTCCCAATCTCCTATAATGAGACATCTAAGGGTAAGACAGCCAGGACAGGCAGACAGCTTGAACTTCAAGCTGAATGCCACCAGACCCAGCTGTGTACAAAAAAAAAAAAAAATTCAGCTGAATATCCTGCTCTCTCCAATGCCACCTCAACCAGGGAGGCCAACGCGACCATCCTTTGCCTTGATAAGAGTTTGTGTAGAGCAAAAAAGAAATCCCCTGTTGAGAAGTTAATTGCCCCACTGGCATCAGTCAAATCACATTAGCTTCACTTTTATTCACTAACCAAATTCATCACCATCCAAAATCGTTCATTCATCTGTTTGATTACTTTCATCTTCATGTGTCTGAATCTTAATCCTTCGGTATTAGACATCATGCCATAAATAAATGTCTTCATTTATCAGTACCAAGTTGTCTGCGAGTGGCAGTTTATACATAGAAAATAACTCATACTCTTCTCATGGGGACCAATCAATTTGATGATTAATACATTGTTTAATTTATTTTTCATTTATTTAATGGTGGTGCCCCACTCCAATAATGTGTGAGTTCTGGAGCCCTGATGTTGTATAATCAGTAAGGTTAAAACATGTATGTGGGCATTTTGGTGTAGAAAGGAGATCACTGGTGGGGCAGGAGGACATTATCCAGGGATATAGAGCAAATCACCTGCATTAAAGGAATTGGATCGATTAGGTAGAGGGGGTCCAGGTGGCAAACTGTCCTGACTAAATGAGTATTTCACTGAGACTTTGCCAAAGTGTGTGATCTCATGAGAAAATCAAGAAGGCAATTCTACAAGAATTGTCCCCCACCTGCTTTCTTTTCAGATTATTGAATGAATGTCTTGTGAGCAGAGACTTTGCATAAAACAGCAAGTGACCGTAATGGATGCTTCCTGCTAGAGAAAGACAAAGCTACAATAAACCCTTCTGAGCTTTTCCTCTCATTCATGTTAAAGAGTGTTAAAGACTGTGAGCTCGTCGTTGTGTGTGTATGTCTTTTGTATGTCTGTATATCTCTTTTCAAAGCGTAACCAGCTTCATGCTGGGAGAGACATACCGATGCAGGAAGGTAGAGGGTTATCCCAGGCTCTCCTTTCTCCTGTCATACACTTCAGTGTGGAAGCTCCATGCAGAGTGTATCCTGGCTCACATCTGTATGTGATGCTGCTCCCGGAGAAATGTCCTTGGTCGTTGACCTTGAAGCCAAATTGAGGCACGCCAGGGTCCTCACAATGAGACAACTCAAAACCTAGAGAGAGAGAAAAAAAAGATCTTTTTACTGTGAGCTTTCTAAAACACTCACTAAGGGAAATCAAACACCCGCTGGAGGAAACAGAATTAGTGTTGTTTAGATTCACAGCAACATCCTCTTAATATCTGGCGCTCTCAAGTTTCTGTTTATTCCGTTGCTGAGATCACAGATGCTGTTAAGCTTCCATCCCGTTTTTCTAATAAAAAGAAATCAGGAAAAGAGACATGAGTCGCACCATTATTAGGAGCGATACTGGAGCATGTATACACCTTATCCAATTTAATGTTGTTTTCACAGTCTGTCTAAGCTCAGTTTCCATGGTAATATTCAAAATACTCTGTTTATTCATGTGCACAATTTTGTAGAGCGGGATATGAAGAGGTGTATAAATAGCTTATCCTAACAAGACCTCAACCAGGATTTGATCTACGGTATTACCGGGAAGAAGAGGTACGTCAGGGTGTGAGTTATCTCCTGGCAGACTGCAGAAAGTGCACGTCTAAATCCTTAAAAATGGCTATTTGCAAAGCTCTACTTTCACCAATGCACAATCTGAATACATCTGCCATCATCCTGACATCTCCTGCGAACGATTGCCTGTCTGAAATTGTTCCCTGTATGATAGACATGTGTAAGAAAATAACCGTTCATGCATTATTCACATTTCAAAATTTTTCTGAATTCCAGCCTTTACAGAGAACTTTTAACTATAAATGCCGCGAGGTGTACTTTAGTTTTTCATTCCCTGGCAATGATGCTACAATGTTTCTAAACCAATATTTCTGTGCGTATGACAAACTAACTTCCATTTGCATAAGTATGAGGAAGCCGAGGTGCAGAGGAGTAGGTAATGCTCTGCTCTATGCACAGCAGAGATGGTACAACTTAAAAGCACTATGCAAATCAACCCTGCATGACTCCATTTAAACAATTAGATTTTTCTAATTCCAACATTGTGTCTAAGGGGCACAGCCAAACGTGGGTGTGCCTTTGTTGTACATCAGAGCACACCTTTGACACCGGATCCTACGCTGAAATCAGAGCTCTCGGAAAGCTTCGTAAATCAAACATGGCAGGCTTCCTGTGATCATCTCAGTGGTGGAATTGCAATCAGTGGGGTGATGGTTTGACAAATAAGAACCATTTAGAGTGCAATTGATTTAGAGAGTATAAGTCAAATTTGTGAAGAATTAGCACAGCTGTCATGTTGCAATTACTTGCTGAACTGATGTGACTCATACTGACCAGCTCGATTCTCATGTGCTGTCATTTTCCATTCTAGATTAGCAAAATGTAACAACATATGACTAAAAGTCATGTACAATAAACCTGACACTGATCCCGGTTGTAATAAATAAAGCATTTCAGGATATATCATGGTAGAATGACACAACAACTAACTAATCCCAGCGTTTTTTTGTGTTGCAGTTTATCTGAAGCTGTAGTGAAAGTTCAGTCAGGAAGACTCTGTCCTTTTGCACACTATTTCTCACACCATCCTATTATTCAGATTTCTCAGGCATGCTGAGTCTTAACTTTCTGCTGTCACTGAGACACAAATTCATTGTTAGCCTGTTGTCTTTTTAACTATGATTCTCTCTGTACCTTCAGTTATTCCATGCTGTAGTTATGTACGCCCTCCACCTCCCCATCACCTCCCAGTCTTTGCAGATTCACCAACTTCATTATTTCATCAGCCTCTTCAACCCCAGCATTCTCAGCAGAGTCATCCGCCACCACCAACACCAGTGTATGGAATCCATGGGTAAATTTACTATGCTGCTGCTCAGGGCAGATGCCCTTCATTCACAATCTCTCTGAAGAGTCTATGTGCCAAAGATTTTCTGACAGACTAATTATCACATTATCACATTATCTGCTGCAATAAACATCTTTACTTTTTTTACTTGTCTCTCCTAATTGAAATTACAAATTTTTCACCTGTAGAAAAATGACTCCATAAATGAACTATATTTGAGGGTATAGTCTTGTTTCTATTACAGCATAGTCTTGTTCAGAATAGAAAACACACACTCAGGTTTTAGGTTAGGTTGTGTGCATGTACTGTACAGGCTTTAAGTACTGTGTGCACTTACTGGAGTAGACCAGTTTGAATCCCTCCCCTGTGCTTTCCGCATCGCTGTAAAATTCAAGCCAGAGATGGTTTGACGTGGAGATCAGCGTCAGGCCCAACATAGATGATCCCGTGAACGCTCCGAGAACATGGGCTGTGCTGTCTTTGCCGTCATAAATCTGTGTTAACAACAACCAACACAATGCGCTTGAGATTTAAATACAACATAATGACGAAGCAGTTACCGTCCAGTTTGGTTTTCAAAGGCACGAATGAAATCTTTTGTTTTTTTCTTCTCTCAGAGGGAAGACAGAATGACAGAGGAATAATGTGTGCACATGTGTGCTTACCTTGAGTATATCCCCTTGGGCAAGATGAAAGGTTCTAGCAGAGATGTTGATGCCTTTCCCAGCCTGCACCTAGAGTAAACAGGAAATACATATTAGATTTATTAACCAACAAAGTAAATAACATGTAGTCCAATGTCTGAAGATATTTTTCACTGATTTTTGTAAAGTTTTAAAATATAAAAAAATGCTGTTTTTTTTTACATAAAAAAACCCCTTTATCAGCATTATAGGATGTGCAGATTTGTTACCTGGATACTGTAGATGCACTCATGATTGTTGTCATAGTTCATCGGATAGTTTGGAGAGAGAAGGATCCCTTCATTGTTTATAACTGAAGATCCACACTCCGCTGTTGAAAAAGGCAGAAAGAGGAGTGTTAAAAAAAGCACTGTGGTTTTCATTCTTTTATATTAATGCAAAGTGGGAACATAAACATCCATTATGCTACGCAAAATAGACCACATTTAAAATTTTTCATTTTTATAAAAAGAATTTTTCCTGCTTATTTTACCATTTAATCTTTAGTTCAATGCGAAAGAAGTTTTGGGCCATTGTGTTAGACAGTCTTTAGACTGAAAAAGATTTTCCCATCTTAAAGATGATTCTGTTTCTTTCCTATATATAAATACTTCTAATGTGTGCTTGAATATGTATGCGTATGTACTGTATGTGTATGCATGTAAATAACTAAACAGCTGTATACTCAGACATCTATTGACACATGACAATAGGCAGGAAGTAAAATTCAGAAACTAATTTACCTAAGCTTTCTGCACCTCACATCTGCCCACCTACAGTATCCCTCTCCTCTCTTATTCCCTCCCTTTCTCCCCCTCTCTGTGTCTCTACTGGTGTAATAGTCATTTTACAGCTGTCATATTGTCAATAAATCACACTGCTACAGTTTCCATTTAGAAAATTACCTCTCCATGCTCTCCCTCTTTCCTCTTGAACTCCCTTGCTCTAGCTCTTTCTCTCTATCTACCTCTCTATGAATAGTGCCTCCTTTACCCTCCTCTGCTTCAATCATCCTTCATCTCCTGTTTCTCACAAATTTCCTCTTCTCCTCCTGTCCCTCCTCTTCTTTTTTCCTGTAACTCTTTTCCCTCCTGTTCCCTTTCCCTTATATTTAGTGCTACAAAGAAGGTAATGTCCAGAAATAACAGCAGAGCAGGAACAACAAGCCAAAGGCACATTTTAATTTTCTCTAAAAGCAAAGACACCTCTTTGGTATCTCTCCAGCTCCCTTCCAGACAGCACTTTATGAAAATAATATATTTCGAACGATAGAGAGGTAAAGGAATTTTAATTCCATCTCTTAGGTTGTAAGAATCACCATGAATAAAATACGTTCTCTCACAATGCCTTTCCTCTCCTCTTTGTGATGTGTGCTTTATTTTGTAGCAATGCAAAACAACAAACAGAAATTCAAAATTTAGCCAAACCGTGTAACACCATACAATACTGGCATGCAATGCCACTGCCTCCTTTTTACATTGTCAGTCTTTGAACAGCCATGACAAAGAGACAAAGACGTAAACAGTGGGCCTGCAAACATCACACAGAGCTGAAAATGAGATTGCTCTGTAAAATGTTCAAACCAGCGATTCGAAATTGAAAAGTTATATACTGTATGTGTTCTTTCACTGAAACTGGATGATTAAGGTCTGTCCTGCAGCCCTGTATCGTCCCACTCTTCTCCTAGTTTTGCTGAAAACAATCCTGTGAAGGAGTGGATAAACATTCAGTATGTTTGGTTATTTTATTGCAGTCTATTGATTCGACGTCTACACCCAAATCAAATCGAATTTTACACAATTCATACTTTCAAAGAAGCTGAAGTTATGAGCACACAGCATCGATCCTCATGAGTGAATTCATGCTCAGCATTAGACTGATTCTAACTATTGACAGTAAGAAAAGTGCCCAGGGAACAAATGTTAGACTGGTCTCTGGTCAAGAGTAATGACTGAAGAAGTGCTGTTACACACAGAGAAGCCCAACACAAACGCAGTATGCAACAATCCAAAATTCAAACCCATGACATTTCTGACATCATTTTCTTTTTCCGTTATGTCATTATGGTAACTTGGAGTGTGTGTGTGTGTTTTTAGTGCATGTAAAAACATTATTATTACATGTTTTATGACATAATGAGAATTATTTCAGAGAATTATTTCACGTGTTTTTCCTTGAAGCCTTTTTGTTCTTCTCCTGTCTCTGTGGATTAATTTGTGATACAATCTAATACTTCATGTGAATGTGTTCCCGATTCTGCTTGTACTGTATGCATCTAATCAGACTCTAAATTTCACTTCATGTTGTCTCGTCATGCATTTTTTTGTTTGCTGCTAATGAGAAGAGACTGCGAATGACAGCTGAAGTTCCATCATTATGGATTAGAGTTCAATGTGGTACACTGAACCATAACAAAAGCCTTGTTATGTTCTGCTTCAACTGAGCAGCTGATCCTCTCTTCAGAGTAACTGTAAATTTCCCAGTCAAGATACAGGATAGAAATATTTAAGATAACGTGGTAAAAACGACATCCGTCTTTGGCATTGTCTTGTCCCGAATGTCTTCATATACCTCAAGGCATATCACATAACATTTACATGTCCATTCAATTTCTTTTAATGTCGGATTCTGTGTGGACCTATGCACCTTCCCACTTCAGTTTATTCAGCAAGTTTTGAAAAGACTTGAGAGCATGATAAATCCCAAAATTATGCAGAGTGAAATAAAAAATTCCGAATTCATTCGCATTTCTGATAAAGTCCTTGATTGTGTGATATGGAGTTAACAGGCCGAGATCCTCAGCCCATTAGTGACTCACTGACTCATACTAAAAGTGAAATTCAGCTTGTATAAATGTGGCTTTTTATGCTGCCTGGATATGCTATTCAAATTAGACAGTTTTGTTGGCTGTATTGAAAGCAAGTTTTGGTATAGAGCTTAAAAATAATTTAACAATCAAGGACAGATGTACAAAAACATGAGGTGACAGTGAGGTGAAAGACAAGATGAGCCCCTTTTCTGTTCTAAATTATTCAAAAAAAGCTTTTCCCTTTCAGTCACTTTTACTGCCTTCACCTTTGTGATGTTCCATCTCCTTTTATATCAAACAATTTGGCCTTACTGCCTTGTGAACTGAAGCTGCCCAGGCTTATAAAAGGGATAAACATTCAGAACGTCTTTCCATGTCAAAATGTAGCCAAATATTTCCGTGATTGTAAAGAACTTAAAAAGAGGAGAAGCAGCTCAACATTTCTAGTTGCTGCAGGCCACTGTTCTGTTACATTATTCAAAACCGTTTTGTCAAACAGGAAAAGATTGAGAAGGTAATATACAGTTTTCTATTGAAATGATACAACAATAGAAGACAAACCAATCAGTCTTAGCAGTGTCAGTCATCGCAAATAAGATTAAATGCAAACTGGGCTTGGTATTGCTTTCAAGAAAAGTGCAATTTACACATGGTTAACACAGGGACGGATCTAGGGGTGAGGCCAGAGGGGCACTGGCCCCAGTTGAATCTGTCCTGTCACTTGACTCTTTTTTTTTTTTTGGTGGAGCCTAAAACATGTCTTGCAAGTATAGTGAAGCTGCATTTATGTCATGTGGGAGGGAAGCTTTCAATGGGAAGGATTCCCATGTTTATGACTTATGCAGCTTGGATGTCGAGAATCTTATTTATACGTTAAAAATCAGCGGTAATATTGTCACATACCGACACATCTTGGCAAAGGAGCGCTCCACATTCTCCGCCCTCCTCCCAGACAGATTACCTCTGGAGCCCCCTCTAGACGATAGCCCATATTGCAGGAAAAAGACAAAGTGTCTCCAACGCCAAAACTGTAGCCGTTTCTCCTGCTGAACCGAGGCATCCCTGGGTCCTCACATGGCTCCAAAGTATATTCTGCAGAAAACAAGTTGAAAATCATGAATACACCACACGTACAGGAATAAATATCAAACATACATTACAGTGGATCAGCAATCAGCTATTTCTTTGTGCTCTCAGCTGTAAAACTATTGATGGCAAGTTAAAATATATTTTAAAATGTGTATTTAAGTGATTTTTTTTAGCTGCACTCAATTTTAAGTGCTGCATGAGAATCACAAGTGTAATCGACTGGTGATGAATTTAGAGTGTAAATTAGAGTGTCTTCGACTAATGGTGGTGAATCAACAAATCAATATCCATCCCTCCAGGAAAAACCCAACCTATAAATTAAAGTAAAACCTTCAACATAACAGTTACATTCGAAGTGAAACATTCAAACACCTCATGATCTTATGTACAATTATGTCATGTCACATATTATTCGTATGTACAACTGTGACAATTAGCACAAAAGTCGTGCGTCTGAGTTGAATTCACTTTACTTTGTCCTGAAATGCACTTGCTGATCATGTTTAGCATGACACAGCGGGAGATTTATTTTCAGTGGGCTGATATTGATGATGTGATGTGTTTGTCAGAGTGCACTGTGGGATGACTCTGCCTGTAGAGCTTGGTGAGACTGGCAAGTCACATCTCTGGTGACATCTTCCATGTGTTACATTCTGAGTATCAGCTTGTGCCATTTGGGAAGCAGTAAAATGCCCCTCACTGTAGACTCAGATTCACGTGCTCATCCTTAACCCTTTCTTTAATTTTGGACGAGGTTGATGGTGATGTAATGTGACTATGATTTGCGACTCACTCTTTATGTATATATTGAGAAAGAAATCATCATTGTTTTAGGTGAAGACAATTTTTTTTGTCTTTCGTATCTGCTGGCAGGATAGAACCCATTCAACTCCGTCTACTATGCATAAACTACTTGACTGATTTTGATTACACTTGATAGGAAGGTTGGGCATTTTGCAGGGAAGACCTCATTAAGTTTTGTAGTGGATCTGGAAAAAGGATCCACTTTTTGGAACATTGCAAGATAACCCTTTTCTTTTTTTCTTACCAATTTTGTACATTACACTATACCTAATTAAACTACCTTATGGACTACCATGAAACTGGATGGAAGAGTGGGCATCATCGCAGAGAAGGAACCAGTGAATTTTGTGGTCAATCCAGACAAACGGGTGAATTCATGATTGATTTTTTTTTTTTCCAGTTTCTTTAAAATTCCAAGAACCCTGAAGGCAACCATTTAACTTAAAAGAAATAGACAGATTTGCATGAAACTTTTATCAGACATAGGCATCAGGGATGGGAAAAGGTGATTCAAGTTCTCCCTTTGGAGGGAATGCTCAGCCTTGGGGGAGGTTTCAGAGTTCTGCAAGGTTTGGTATCTACTTAGTGAGTTACTTCAGACTTACATCACCAGAAGGCTGCTGAGATTCTGTGATCAGGCCTAGTCAGTTTTACCTTACTTCATGTTTTAAAATAAACAAGACTGTGCTTTAGACCCTAAGAGCCGTGGATGCTGTGGACACCTGGCTCCAGACTTACCTCTCTGTTTATCTTCATACACTTGTATGGTGTCTGTATTTTATGCATATTATATTATATTATATTATATTATATCATATTATATTATATTATATTATATTATATTATATTATCTTAGGGACTACAATGGAAGGGGAAAGAATAGTCCATTTCAGGAGACTGTAATTGACTTCATTCTAGTAGAAATGCTTTGCTCTCTTCTTTTTTAAAGAGAAGGTATTATTTTATTTTTATGTCTTGGATCCTCCCTCTACAAGCTGATTCTGTACTTTTCAAGTATAAGAGAAAAATACACTTATTACATTGACTAAATAGACCTTGTCCGAGTATGATATGACTATAGTCAAGTACATTACCAGAGAAAGTTATATTGAAGCCTTCGTATGAAATTGAAAAGTCAGAGATGAATCGGAGCTGGGCTTTGAAGTTGCCATAGAGACCAGCATTGATGTTGCTAGGCAACTCGCTGCCGGTTAGGCGGGCCAGCGGTTGTAGGAAACTCCCGTTCTCAGTAACCAAGAGGTAGTCATGTTGGTCCTCCAGATGAAAAGAACTGAACTGAAACTGGACTCCTGTTGGACAAACACACACACACACACACACACACACACACACACACACACACACACACACACACACACACACACACACACACACACACACACACACACACACACACACACACACACACACACACACACACACACACACGGACAGGCAGAGAGAGAAGATAGTTTCATTTTAATTTCATGAATATACCAATATTTAGTATAAATAATTTTACAATGTGATTAGCAGACACACTACATAAAGTCTGCAAACATTAATATTAGCATATTTGGTATTTAATATTAAAGCATCTTTTCTACATACTGTATATACACTGACTACAGCTGAATGTGATTAAACCCCTCTGCATTCGCTATAAAACATAGAAAACACTAAGAATCCAATGGCATACAGATGTGTAGCTGCACTACACAAGTGTGTGCTACTTGCTACCGTCTCTCACTTTGTCTCTCTCTATTAAGGAGTGTGAATCTGTGTGTTTCTCTTGCCTTTCCCGTGGCTGACTTCAACAGTCCAGGTACAGTTGAGAGATGAAGGGTAGCTGTCTGGATAGCCGGGACTAAGGATGGTTCCCCAGGGGCCTCTAACATCCCCGCCACATAGAGCTGTATAGATTGAGGAAGATTGAGAGAGAGTGGCAGAGAGAGAGTGTGAAAGAGAGCGAGGGAGAGGCAGACAGAGATAGAGATAGGAGCAGAGAAAGGGGACAGAGGACGAGAAAAGCTTAGCATTGGACTGTTGATTGATAAAACAGATAATGGGTGATAAAAACATGTTAGTATCGCTTCTATAGTGCATAGACAGAGGTTTACCCACAGACAAACGTTAGACAGAGGTAGAGAGAAAGAAAGAGTGAGATCCTCTAAAAAAAGAGTCTGGACTAGAAAGGGTCCAGTCATTCATTGCATATGTTGACAGTGCATCATAATAATAATAATAATAATAATAATAATAATAATAATAATAATAATAATAATAAGACATTAACGAAAATCGTCTTCTTTATTTGTAGGTACCCTGCATAGATGTATATACTAAATGATTGTGCCTCCGTCTTGCAGAACAAAGGTCCACCTCCGCTGCTTGGCAATAAATAGCTCCACCTTCAAGATCCATGTCGCAAATTAAGAGTCTTTAATAATCTGGTGACTTGACACAATGCCCAGTGTGTCTTCATAACTGTAAGAGCATCATCAAACTTGAGAGATCATACATTTCAGTGCCATACTGAAATGTATGATTGGTCAATGAGATTAAATGTTTTGGAGAGTCCATGAGATTTTGGAGGTGATCTGGATCCAGGATTACTTACCATTGCAAGATAGTGGCAATTACAAGACTTTTGCTCCTAACTTGATAATGTCTACAATATTTGGACAAAAACTTCACAATGACATCCCCATAATATCTACTACACATCAAATTCTGATCTGGATCCAAGTAATTTTCCAGATCTGGAGGTCCAGAATGTTTACATTGATAGGGCACACGGAAAATTTGCTACTGTTAAAGCTCACACTTGAGACTAAGATTAATTTGGGGCTTAAACTGTGCTGATTCACTTAGTTGTAAAATTTGTCGTATCTTGAGCTGGGTCCTGAAGTAGTAAAATATTGTTTTTCTTAAGTAGTTTGAACTATTAACTATCCGGACACCCTCCTCCCCCTCACTGCGCCTAGAAATTTTGTCAATAAAGATTATGAACAGAGGAGACAAAGACAAAGAGGAGCCCTGATGGAGTCCAACTCTCATCGGGAACAAGTCTGACTTATTATTGGCGATGTGAACCAAGTTCTCACTCCGGTCATACAGGGACCGAACGATAGTAGACTCTGCATAGAACAAACAACTCAAAGTCAATCAAAAATATGTTGTCATCAAAAGGATGTGAAGAAAGTAGAAAAAAACTGAAGAGTCTTAAGCCGTTTTAAAATGGAACATATAACATATAACAAGTGAACATCTATTTACAAGACCTTGTTGCTTTGGGATGTACAGTCTTTCAGTTCTAAACTGTTTTGACGCACAAGACTGAGACATGAAATAAAAGAAGAGAAAAAAATGCTTGAAGATTATTGAAGGTAGTTTTCCATAACATTAATGCTACATAGTGTGCAAGATCCATAAAACGTCTTTAGTTTAACAGTTTGATTTCAAGTTGTTCAAAGCGGTGACATTCAGAGAAGTGAAGCAATGCAAATGTTTCTTAAAGACAATTTAAACATTTTGTACCTCATTATGGCCTTAGGATGACCTTCCAAGTTCTGTTCATGGTTCATCTGAGCATATTGCTATGCAGTGAGAGATCTGTCCTCGCACGGAGATGCTCAAAGTTGAGATCAGGTCGTCAGAAGAGCTCAGAAAATTCTGCTGCTCGTTCTATGCATACTAATGCATGCATGTGTTGCTAGGTGCTTCATTTCTGCATGCTGCAGTTGGTTCACCTTACAGTTCCCTGACTGGTTTGTCATTTTCTCTTACAATAAACCTATAAAATGCCATAATATTATTTAAAAGTGCAATGTTGGCAGAGTACTTTGGAGAAAGTCGAACCTGAAGGTTCTGCTTAAGTTGCCTTGATAAATTAACCAATAAAATGGGAGCTGAGAACCACAGGCCAGATGACAACCTGTGCACACCCTTTGCGATAGTGACCTCTGCTAAAACCGCATAAAATGTGCAAATCAGACACTAGAATTGTGCTTAAACCACAACAGAGCATCAGCATCTTCACTCTCAACCACCATCATTTTTACAACATCAGCATCCCCATAAAAAAGGAGAGGTGTGAGAATATTTCAAAATTAAATAAGTACACAGATGTAAGCAGGCAGGCACACACACACACACTGTATACACTCATATCCTGACTCCCACACACTTATGAACACAAGCTTAACTTCACACACACATATTGCAATTAATTATTAATACTCTGCCAGGAAGCTCTTGATGTTGAATGTTGAGCTGTGAGAGAAGTTTGAAATTACATCTGCATTAAATCTCTGCCAGTTTCTTTGTTTCACCTTCTTTTCCACCTTGTCTTTCTTTTAGATCTCCTTCCATCTCACCCTTTTCTCCATCTCTGTCTGTTGGTAGGTCTTTCGATCCATTTTTAATTGAATGAAGTTGGGTTGAGTGATTCCGACATCACCTCAATCTTTGGACTTTAAAAAGGGCTGACAAAGTGTGAAAATTCAAATTCACATACATTTTCTTTTATGAATATGCATATTTGATATTGCATATATGAATATTTTTTTTGGTTCTATCTATTGGCATCTTTTCAGAATGACTACATTTCAGGAACATTGAGCTGGGCTGAGTTTGCTGCCTCTGGCGCTGTCTGGCTTGAGGTCCTTGTTGATGTCCTAGTTGTCAATCATCATGGCAGACCATTTTCAACCAACCACAGCAGCAAATAGCTCCTATATGTTTATGTTCATATACTGTGTAAACACATTCTAATAGCATCCAGCCTGCAAATTCCAGCAGCATTCTTCATGTTTATGTGCTCAAATCGCATCCTCGGAGGAAACCACTGCTAGTTCTGAGAACGTGCAATTCAAATGTGGTTAACGAGGGAATGAGCCAACAAGCCGAACCCAGCAAGCTGCCACAACACTGATGCTGTAGTGTCGCATCCCTCCTTCCGCCCTCCTCTCCAGCTCCCCCATGATTGGAATGAGAGAGAGAGAGAGAGACAAACAGAGAGAGAGAGAGAGAGAGAGAGGCCCTCTTCTGCTAAGCTTACTCCTGTGTCACCCCCACACTCCTTGATTTGAGAGAGAAGAAAGAGGAGGTGACAGCCAACACAGGCTCTCGTCAACCTTTCCCTCAAACCTTCCAGTGTTCACGGTTCACACAGGAGAGGAGGTGACAGAGAGCACATGGATAAAAAGCACCACACAAACACAGGCACAAGCACACGCACACAGACACACACACGGTACATGGCCACAGATCTCTAATCTTTTCCTCAAATCATCCTCTATCAGCCACAGCAGCCCTCGCTGCAAATTGCCCCTGTGTATAGCCAAGTGTGTGTGGATATGTGTGTGTGTGTGTGTGTGTACTGAGTTTCAACCAGTGGTTGGAACAACATGTACTATGTGAGTCAGCTCCCCATACAGGGATGGTAGAGTCCGCCGATGGTATGTTTTATCTCTAATGAATCAAGTACATAATATATTTTTGACTAGAAATATATTGGGTTGAGTCTCGTAGAAAGATGTTTTTAAAAAAACAACCTTTCATCTAAAAAGATGAATAAATATATAGTTTAGTGGGAAGGAAATCGCAGATTCTGTTTTGCAGTAAAAGTGTGCAATTGGTCATAGAACAGTCAAGTTGACCTTGTGCTATGCCGTGTCAGTATGTGCACCCACACTGCATAATGTGGATATTGACTCTGCACCAACATTGAGATGAAATGCAGTGTTGCACTGAAAGGGCTGTCAATAAAGAAAGTATAATATATAATACATATAATAATAAAGTATGAAAACAATAAAAGCCAAAGACTGTAAAGTTATGAGGATAACATGGTAGATACTGGCTCCCTGCTTTCATACATCTACCAACAGATGATACAGAGCTGAAATATTTGATCAATGCCGCAAGAAAATTAGGTATAGTTTAGATCAAGGAATACCTCAAAAGAACAGGGCACTTGAATTATTCTATATTTGAATGAGAGGTTTTTTTTTTTTAGGTATTTACCGTCACATGTAGGTAAGGGGTGGCTCCACCAGTGGTTCTTCTCACACACTAGCGGCTCCTCATGGCTGAGTCTGTAGCCAGAATCACAACCGAATGAGACTGTGGATCCAATGGAGAAATCCTGGCCGTACCGAATACCATTGACAGGGATACCGGGGTCCAGGCATGAGTAACTGTCCACTGTGACGCCTACGAAAAAGAAGAAGAATTAGACATCTAAACGCTATATTTGCTTGATAAAGACGACACTTTTTTTGATCTACATAGTCTAAAACTCACAGCTGGTAATATATCCACAATAAGTATCGGCTCTTTCACAGGGAATGACTGCACATGAGGCCAGCTCATGAAAATGTGTCTGGTGGGTTACTAGTGTAATGTTCTGTCGCACCTTTTCTTAGGTCTGTGTTGGTATCTTTTTGCATAAAGTACATATGTATTATTCTAATCTGTGGACGGTATGAAGGGCAGCTTTGTATCTATGAATGCGTGACTACATTTGTATATGCATGGACACTTACTTTCATATATTATTTTGAAGCCAGCATTAGATCGGCTGTTATCGGTGGTGAACAGCAGATAAAGAAAATTGCTGCTGCTGAACAGGAATTGGGGAACCTGGGTACCATTAAAGGAGCCAATCAGAGGAGATAGGAGGTTTGGCCCATCGTGGATCTCCAAAAAGTCATAACCCAACTCTGTCTGGAACCTGTAGACACAAAAACATCAGAACATTATAATGCTGATAATCATCTTTTTCACGTTTTGGAATAAAAGCCTTCATGTTTAATTTCAAACAATTAGGGCAACAAAAACTGGGAAAAACGTCAAGCTAATGTTGTATACTTTCCATAGTGCTGGATCTGTGTGCAGCATTCATATCAAAATATTCAAGTTAGATGTTGTGGAGTTGTATATATGTATGCACACATGATGAAACGAGAGTTCAAGACCCTTTATCAAGCTGTTGCACTTGATGGGTGGAGAAATGCTCCGAGCCGACAGAATGCAGGAGTCTGGACGAGACTGTGATTACATTATTGATGTTTGGTGTTCAAACAACTCAAAGTTGATTGACAATATTTCCCAGCTGTTGAATGTGAAGATGAAAACCATATTGTCATCACCATGTTGTTGCTGCTATTTATATTCACCCAGACACAAATTAAAAATATTCATAGAATTAATTCCTGGATGTATACATGTCTATATCACTCAAATTTATAGATATTAATCAAATTCTATTCTAAATTTAATTACCTGTATATATGTTCTATGTATGTAATATGAATAGGAATACAAACCTTAATTTTGTTGTGCAACCCAGTTTTGTATGGACAAATAAATTACACTAATTCTTTGAAATAAAGTTGAAACAGTAACTCAAAACAGTGAAAAAGTGCTTTTGCAGGCTCTTCTGAAGTCTTGCTTTCATTGCCAGTTCAAAACTCAGAGAACACATTCCATAAAACCATAATATTACCCAGCCTCCCTGATCAATATACAAATCACAATATTAATCATACAGCCTGTCCAATTTCAGAGATGATTGTCATATTCTTGGTGAATCCCCATAAACCAGACAAAGGTCTTGTAAATCTTTGCTTGTCAGAAATGACTGATATGATTGTGATGAATCTGCACATTTCTGCATTAAGGATCTTTTTTTTATATGCAGAATGAAACAATTATGCCACCCACCTATCAAATGTGACTTTGATGGAGCGTCCAGGTTCTGATTCAATCACCCACTCACAGCTGAGGGAATCTTTGTAGTAACCAGGCCACCCAGGGGACAAAATCACACCATTTGGAGCTGAATAGTGGCCTCCACATGGCGCTAAAGGAGAGAAGGGACAGAATGAGGGAGGTGATGGAAGATGAGATGATATGTATCAAGATCATCCAAGTCTATTCTGGGTCTAAGCAAAGTCCAAGTTGTTGTGGTGAGACAGACATTAGATAATCCTGGCAGAATTTAGTACGCAGCTGATTCCGCACATATTGCAGTGATGAGCTGCTTTCCACTGAAGCACACCAAGTCTGAGGTATCATCCTCTGGCAAAACCCCCCCCCACATCTCTGCTGATGCACTCAGACAGGACCAGGTTGTGTAGCAGGGTGCAGCTGAGGCAAGTCTGAACAGAGCGACAAATAAGCAAACCAATGCAAAGACCAAATGGATCGCCATGGACTGCAGGTCCATAGTAGAAGATCAGGGAATTCTAAGCATTAGCATCAGATCAGATCAACACGGGTGACCCATCATACCAGCAGCTACCCTCGAGGAGAACTGTTGGTTTTTTTTTTTGTTCCAAAATTCATGACACTGAGCTGCAGGCATGAGCTTTTGGGTGAGATTTTAATTTGAAAACATTTTACAGTCAAGCTGTTTACATTCAATTTGTGGCAGACATTACTAAGTTACTGCTCTTTATGTGGTTGCCTGCTAATTAAGTCTGCAATTCATAATGGATATTGTTGGCAAAAAAAGTAATAAAACAAACAACCGAGATGTTATAAAGTAAAAGAAATGTCTCTGATCCCTGTAACTTCTCATGCATTTCTTTTAACTCCCCTGAAAAGTATGAGTATTTTAAACTTGCGATTAATCATGATTAATCATAGCCTATTGATGTGATCAACACGATTACATGTTTTAATCAATTGAAAACACTACTATATAGACATTAAGCCACATAACTTTTGGAGCTGTGTTTCTGGCCACCTGATGAATCTACATGAAGTACAGTATTTACTCTTGGTTTAGCTTTGTTTTGGTCTTCACCATCTCCTGAAGGGAAAAGCTGGTGCTTTAGCTTCTAAATGTCCGCTATGTTCACCAGCCAGTCACTAATTATGTCTGTTTGCCATTTGATACTGAGCAGATTGTGTGCAGTAGGTTTATTATAGTGTATTCGCTGAAAACAGCAGCCTGCAACTGCTGGAAATAACACTGATGAGAGTGAATCAAAACAGTTGCAAGTTTCAGTCTGTAAAACCAAAATAATAAGTTGGAATGAGCTAAAA
This sequence comes from Chaunax sp. Z400, assembly GCA_037577475.1. NCBI lineage: Eukaryota > Metazoa > Chordata > Actinopteri > Lophiiformes > Chaunacidae > Chaunax > Chaunax sp. Z400. The sequence continues at coordinate 12,185,612 of CM075200.1, forward strand.
TACTCTGAGTTCAGGGGAACAGCCGATTTGGGTGATGATTATCTATAGAATTGTCATAAGTAACATCGTTCACAATATATAAAGTCATCTGATCTACTTTCTATGTGAAATATTGATAGTGCAGCTTTAAAAATATAAGGAAAAGTCTTTAAGACTAAATGTAAAAGAACTCTGAATGGGACAGCAAGGTCTGAAACTGACACACGTATTCATCATTAGATCATTTCTATTGTATGGTCATCAAATACAGATAAAGTACATGCTGTAGGCTTCTCCTTCATTATCAAAGTAAAGCAAGTATTAACAATCAGACATATTTCTAATCAGCCATAACCATAAATGAGAATTGTTATCAGAATGGTAGCTGTTATCGCAAGGTTACATTAGCCAGAAGCCGTTCTGTTCCAGCACTCTTTTGAATCTGATCTCATTCAAGTTTAACTTCGTGTCGAAAGTCAATTTGTTCTTTTCTGCGTCTACTGAATACAAGTAAGTGGATTTTCCATCCAAGTTATGGATATATATAATTTACAAATGATCTGGGGATATCTTACCTGATGAACAATTAACACATTCTTCTTTTTAAACATGATTCTATCAGCAACAGCTGTTAAAAATATCTTCAATTATGCCTGCTGTTTGATTTTAGAGCGAAAACACAATATTAGTGGTTTGGCTGCATCTGAGTCAACAAAAGTTAGATTTTGTTTTGGATAGATTGCCTATAAAGCTTCAGATTTAAATATAACACAGAAAAACACTTGTATAGTCTCAACCATGGTACGTTTAGGGGCCGACTCGTTGATTCTTTAAATTCTTCTAAAACTACATTTGCTTTCACAATTTCTATATGTCTGTACAAGCTGGTGAACTACCTCATGCCACATTGAGGAATTACTATATTTATATATGGCATCATAATTACCATTTAGTGTGATGTAGATATAATAATTACATAAAAAGTAACAGCAGGAAAAGTGGGCTAATAAGCAGGTTTTACTTGACTTTTCAAAGAAAATGGATTTTTATAACGTACCATTATGGTAATTACATTCAACATGTATGAACAGTGCATACATGTATATACAGTACATGTGTCATTAACTTTACATTTAGATTACAGCTCACCTGCATAAATCTCCTCTCATGTATAACTTCTAATATGGGGTGTTATACTCTTACTCTTACAAATAGTATAGTCACAGCTTATATGTAAGGTAGTAGCTGTTGCAGCATCCATCCATCCATCCATGGACAGGTTGCCAGTTTATCATAGAGAGACAAACAAATATTCATGCTCACAGTCACCCCATAAAGTCACCATCTCAGCTGTATTTGGACGTAGGAGGAAGCCAGAGCACCTGGAGGGAACTCACACAGACACGGGGAGAACACGCAAACCCCACACAGAATGGCCCTTTTATGTAAACTGGCCACATCCATATCCATGCAGTAATGATGATATCTTCGGTGACACCTTGTTCCTAGGTTTATAGTTTAATCAGCAATCTCCATCCAATATTTACCTTCACATTTAGGGATGGGTCCACTCCACATGACTTTTCCTCTTTCTAACTGACATGAGATGGTCTCGGTTCCTTGGGTTTTAATAAAACCGTCCTCACAGACCACAGAGATAGAGCTGCCAAGCTGGAAATTGTCTCCAAAACGGCGAGCGTTGATTGGAATGCCAGGGTCTGGGCACTCATTATGGCCAAATGCTGGAGTGAAAAGTTACAAGGAGACACAGATGTGATGAGGAAGATATTGGACACTAGAGATTCACAGAAAGAGAGAGGCACATACATAAGAAACGTTATTAAGGAGTATGAGACCCGTTCTTAATGGGCACTCAAAGGCTACATTTGATCATCATTTTGATTATATGTCTGAGAACCAATCATATAGATATATGGCTGCAACGTGTTCAATCTTGGAGTGTTCGGTCCTTGGCTGGTAAAATGTCTATAAATTTCTCCTATAATCTGTCTATTCGGTATTCCTGCGGCACCCTTTTATTCTTTGCTCATATCCTCATTTGTCATGTCGGCGTAGGGCACTGTGCACTGATAGGAAACTTGCGGACAGAACGTTTAAACATTTCAGGAAATGTGTCTGCCGTCAAATAAACATGCACACAGCAAAATAACAAAATAAATAATAATCAAATGTGGCCTTTGAGTGTCAATTAAGTACAGAAGTAATATTTATATATATATATATATATATATATATATATATATATATATATATATATATATACTGTTCTCCTGTAGAAGAAGAGCAGGGTCACTCAAATCGTCACTTAGGCTCATTAAATGACTGAATATTGGAGTCTGGCAGCGTACAAGCCATTCATTTGTTTATGTCATGTTTTGCTCACCATCTGCCCATTTGAATCTGTTTGCCATCAAACCTGCAGTCCAATTGTAAGATTGATATCTATATCTATTGATATTGTCTGTCTGGTATAGAGACCATTGGGTCAAGGACAACAAGCAGGGGCAAACAGTTTGCAACCATCACAAATGAGGAAATTCCAACAAATCCTTATTTATTTTGTGGCTGTTCCGGTTAAACACAAGGGAGAAACACAGCAGTTTCAAAACAACAAGACAGCCACAAAGAATAAGAAAGAATAAGAAAATAAACATTAAACAAGTGAAATAGTAAATAAATAATAAAGTGTGTGTTTGTGTGTGAGCGGGCAAAGTCCCAGTCTCATTAAGCACTCTGATAGCCTGTCATCAATACGTCTAAGAGTGACCTGGGTTTTGATGAAGTCAGAACTTCTGAAATGTTTTCTAAAACACTCTTGCTTTCTATTTCGACACAGGGTAAAGGCACAAGGACTGATGTTTAGAAAAAGGCACTTTGGGATGTTTTTGGAAGATTTATAGCTACGCTTTTGACAAAAATAGGTTTCCGCTCACTTCTAGTCTCAGTGCTAAGCAGGGCTAAACACATCCCGGACCCCTCCTTGCACTGGACGCAACACGATGAAAATGATATCAATCTTCCTGTCTCACTGTGGTTACGACAACAAAGAAGCCAAAAAGATCCCAAAAAGAGTTCCTTCAACAGCCTCCATGTCTTTTTTCCTCCTTCCTCTGCAACATACACCTCTATTCTTAGCTGCTGCACTTGCCACATGACCCCACTTTGATCAGTTTAAGTTTGCGTTTAGTCTTTTCCAGATCAAATCTTTGTGAAGCTGAATCTTCCAGTTTGATCTCATTTTTAGTGAGTTAAAAGAGGATCTATCTAAAATGAAACATCCAAATATCAAATGTAAAAAAACAACAACACAGCATTTGTTAAGTGACATACAGTTGAGTTTTGCGCAATCAAATGTTTTCAAGAAAGGATGGATATTTTTTTTTTTTTTAAGTTAAAGCACCTCACATCTAATTTAATTGCTATAGGCCTCTGCAGAAAGTCATGCATAAAATTAAATCAACACTTATATATGAAGAGTTGTTTTAAAGCTTCAAAACATAACTGTGCCTCAGCCTTGGACTCTATTGCATTATTCTGCTGCAAAATAAAATGAATACGACCTCTAATATTTTCTTTTGCCAGTCATTGCTATGAATGTGAATCTGTTTTTGGTAATTTGCAGTATAGGAGCAATGTACTATTGCCTTGCCCTGTTTTACAAAACAGCATATAAATGGTTATTTTGCTATGTTTCAATAAGAATGTGAAAAGAATGAAAAGGATAAAAATGACATACAACTGTACGTGATGTTAAATCCTCGTCCTGACATGGAGTGATCAGCCTGGAACTCCAGCCTCAGTGTGTTGGTATTGGATGTCAGATGGGAAGGACTCTCAGCTCCAGAGAACCTCCCGATGACGAGGGCATCATTGGTCTCGCCATCTTTCACCGTTAGAGAATCATAGGGTGCCTCAAGGTCAAAGTCATTAAATGCCAAGTGGATTCTGGAGCCTGCGTCTGACTGGATGAGCCAGACACAGTTCATATTGTTCCCATAGCCTTCTGGGTAATCTGGGGAAAGGACGGTTCCCGAGGGAGCTGTGAAATTGGACATGCAAGGGACTGTGGGGAGAAAAGTAGTACAGGACAGACAGATAGAGACAGATAGACAGAGAGTAGGGAGAAAGAAGAAAATAGGAAATGAAAGAGAGGGGAGGGAGAGAGATGCAGAGGAAGAGATTTTCTTTTAAATATTCATTACCACAGCATCATCGGTCATCATTTGCTCCAGGCAACAATAAACTTTGTACTGTCACCATGGTGACAAGTCAAAATGTTAGCGACATCACAGCAGAGTATACATATATTTTTCCTCTCTGCAGCTACATCCATGTACTGTAAGTCACCTACATGATTTTTAATACTTACATATGCATATGGGGATATTTGCTGACCACTGGTTGTTGTCTTGGCAGGAAATAGTTTTCTCTCCGATCAGCTCAAAGCCAAACTGGCACTCAAACCTCAGGATTCCTCCGTTTGAGAAGCTGTCCCCTTCTCTTATTCCATAAAGAGGAGTTCCAGGGTCGCCACAACTCTCTTTGTCTATTTCTGTAAAGACACAGTTTCAGAAGGAGACATTCAAGATTTGAGTTTTACTCCTCTGAGCTACACCTTCGCCGATGCCCAAAAATAAAACATGCACCAGGAAGCCCAGCTTTTGGGCTGGGTGACATGTTCCTTCATTACCTTGAGCATTATTTTTGAGTCAAAGCCCCACATATGAATGTCCTGCTGCCATAAATACTCACTAAAGCTCTCAATGTGAACTGATCCAGACAGAAAGGAGAACCAAAAACAAAAGTATCATTTACTCCTGTTTGATAGAAACTACAGTACCCAATCTTACAAATGCAAATAAACATTCAAGCATACATTCATGACCAATTTTTACCAATTGGCTAATCTCACAAACCCACGGAGGTAAACAAGAAAGACATTATTTCCTGCTTTACAGCTGATTGGCATTTAACCCCATGATGCCAGCCTGCATAGTCATATCGGGGAGCTCACTACACAGATATCTTTATTGCATGTGTTATTTCTGTACACTGTAACTGCATGTTCAAAATAGATGTGAGGTGAAGGAAAGCAGCAACATGTTCTACATATTCTATGTCTGGTGTCTTTCCTCTGTCATTCTTACATAAGAGATGGTGGAGCTCAGATTTGTCTTTTTCTTAGGATTTGTCAGTGAATGTATTTGACAGGCTACTGGATCCAGCATCTGGAGTCTGGCTTAGGTCACCGTGTGAACAGCCTCTAATAAACTGTGATCATCCTTCCCTGCAGTGAACCGCAGACATGTAGTACCAACTGGAATAGAGTCTTGCTTGAGGATGACTGGTCCTTGGTTTGCTGCGTTAGAATTTCTTGAATGCTTTGATTCCGTATGCCGCTGTGTCGCTATAAGCCTCTTGTATGGCATTTGTGGAAATATACCCTCCATTTCCTCCAGCCTTCCTCTCCTTTATTCCCCTGTTCTATCCTCCTGTTTTCGGTATTATTTACAGGACTGGCCCATGGCAAGAAGCCAAGGCGCGTGCTTGGTGTGTGTGCGTCACTGTTAGTATATGTAAGTGTGTGCGCGCCTCCATGTTTTGCGTGCGCGTCTGAGTGCGTCTTTGTGATGTATTGCATTAATTTCCATCATGACATCGTCTTTATGAGACCCGCAGACTCAACCAATCACAACCTGGCTGACACACACACTTGTGCTCGGACACACACACACACACACACACACACACACACACACACACACACACACACACACACACACACACACACACACACCTAGCAGAAGAATAGAGAACAAATTGGTTTCGAGAGAAAACAGGCACACTGTCGGAACATTCCTATAGTACGACTCACACACAAATCCTGCAGATGCAGGCACCGCACACCCACATCCGCCGTCAGTCTCTCCCTTAGTATCACATACAGGGATAAACGCATTTCAGCCTCTCTCACACACACACACACACACACACACACACACACACACGAATAATCCTATTGTGTTTGTAACAACAAGGCTGACAGACTCACAAAGGGGATTAGGCTCCTTAAAGTGTATTTGTATGTGAGAGACTGAAAGTGCATGCGTTTGTGTGTGCATGTGTAACTTCAATATTATATTTTGTTATTGCAAGCCCCATGCCATTTCGTTCTATGATACTCCATCATTCTCATACAATATTGTCCATGGGAATACATGTGAACGCAAACATGTAGGACTCCCCATAACACACGCATAAAAGGAGTGTAAACGCACAACATTAAAGATGTGAGAGAGTAAAGATAATAGATTTTAGGGGAGGGACAATGAGATTGGTAGAAAACAAAAAAAAAAGCTTATTGCTTGGTTCTCCTTTGCAACCATTGCAAAATTGATTTCACGGCTAGGTCGCTTATAGTAATTGACTGTTTACCCTTATAGAGTTATATGCGATATCTAACATTTATCACATGATATAAACTCTGTCCTGCAAGTTCTGGCTGTTGCTGTGCTTCATTTTCAATATTTGATTCCCTTATCGGCATCTCCAAAGGGGCATTATATCGTAGAAAATAATAAAGCAGGTCTGTAATAGCCACAGAAGAAGAGGACTTGAGTGGACTGTCTTATGCACACTCATGCAGGTTTACAGGGTGAAGAAGAAATGAGAAATCCAGCTTATCCAATTAGCTTGTGGTTGTCTGAATCTCTGACCAAAAGGGAGAGGGTCAAATTGACTTGTTCACACTGTAGACATCAGTGCGGATAAAACTAGCAAATTTACAACACTGACATTTTCCTGCTTCTCTCAGGTTCCAAACCTGGCCACTGAGGAGCTTTAGAGAACTGATATGTGAGATGCCCCTATAAAAAAAACAACCCTTTTCTGCTCTCATTAAAGCACTCATGTTACATAAAGTGCGCAAAATGTTTTTTGTACATGATAGTGCAACCTCCGTGTACCTTGAACTCCCTCTAAATTGGATTTCAGGATCACAGATAATAATTGGTCTGTTGTCTTTGATCTGGACACATCGCAGGGCAGAAAAACATCAGTATACCAGCCTGCTGTAAAAACGCCTTAACCACAAGCCCTGACTCTGCCTCATGACCCTGTAAAATACTAGTGTTACGTAACATAATCAGTGAATCTCAGTGCATGCTTATCCTCAATTACTGCAATCTACTGTATGTACAGAAAATACAGGTGAGAAAAAAGGGCACCGACATCTCAATGGCATTTATAGCAATTATTGTTCCACCATAGATGTTTCTGTCCTTTAATCCTCATTCTGAGAACAAACATGCAAGATAATCTGCATAAATAACTAAACAAATGTTACAACAGTGAACGCACCATTTCCTGAGTTCACTTTGTTTTTAACAAAACAAAGGGTAGAACCGACCAAAGCCTGCCAACACTAAACTTAAAGGTTAAAGCAGCATTTCCCAAATGCCTCTTCTGTTTATAGTGAAAACAACGAGTCTAATGAACTCAAAACCATCTGGAGCTGCTTCTCGATGAGCCTCTCAAATGACTTCATGACTAATGAGGGCAAAAAAAAAAGAAAGAAAAGCATTTCATATGTTCTAACAGTGCTCATTATACAACTGTCCAATTATTATATTTTAGTTTTTAAGAGATCTCATGGTTAAGGAAGTTTGAAATGACCAAATCTAATAAGAATCAGGCCAGCATGCATAAACACACACACACACACACACACACACACACACACACACACACACACACACACACACACACACACACACACACACACACACACACACACACACACACACAGGCAAACTCTCACACATGCTAATGCAACCGTCTTTGGCTCACTACCCCGATACTGTGGCTATTGACTGTAAAACTGAACCACATCTCTGATTCTGCTGTGAATGAATATTTCATGAATTCACATTTCATGTTTTTTTTTTTTTAACATCTCTGAATGGAATGTTTTTAGTGCTGTGTGATTAAAAGGGTCCTGATGTCTTAGCGAGTCAACCTCCGCGTTAACCCTGGGCTTTCAGAGTTACCACTTCTTGTTGGGAGTGCAGAGTCATCATATCTAGAATTTCACAAATAACCTTCTACTGAGAAGGTTATGTTCAAGGAAACAGATGGAAACATATAAAAGCACGGATTACTGTCAATCAACTCCGGTTGTCATTATCATTCATGTGGGATCGTGAAGCTCAGAGAACAGATTGTGAGAGGTATATTCTTGTGTAGGAGGGCCGCTCCTATCTTATTTTTTTTTTTTACCAAGTGGCTACAAGAAATGTCAAAACCATCTAATTGTTCTATTGTATGCCAATATCGCCCCACAATAGGATTAAGAATTTAGTGGAACCAAATACGAATCAAATAGGTACAGAAAATATCAAAAATAAATCTGGTCATGTTATTATCAGGATGAAATTTCATGATCCTCTAAAATGAGAATTTAAGTGGTTGTTGTTGTTGAGCTTGTAAATACTTTATCCTTCAGACAAGTATCCAAATGTGACACCAAATTAAGTTTAGTTCCAGCTCTCTTTTTCCCTCTAGGGTCCTCCTTCACTTACTTGCCTTCTCTCTTAATCTCTCCATTTAGAACATGAAGTCACGTTGCTGTCACACATAATTACACATGGGTGCACACAAGCGGGAGACAAGAAGAAAACATAAAGACACATACATTGTGGCATCTCTGCACCTCTCGGTATGCATGTACATTCACTATGGACCCATCAAACCAGGGGTCAAACTGTGCTGTAAAAATCCACCTTGACTTCCTTCCCTCATATAAAATACATCACAAATGAAAAGCCATAAAAGGCAGATGAAAAAAATCTAAAATAAAATCTCAGAAGTTAAAAACTGACATTATGACCCTGTGATGGGATCCTGATGAAGAGAGGAGACCAGAAAACAACAGCAGCCAAAACAGTGATGATGAAGCAACATTTAAATTCAGGAGTGTTATGAATCCTCTCCCCTAAAGAGGCTGTGCTACCACATGATATATGAGCCTTAGCTGCAGAGCAATAGCAGGTGAGCTAATTGCATGCTATGTGATAAACCTAGTAACACCTTCTTAGGGATAGTAGATAAAACGCATTTGTCATGAGATTTACACATGAACCATCTGGTTGTGTTTTACAACTGGCTGCAAAGCAGCTACTTGGCATTTATACTGCCCTTTGTAACACTCCCAGCAGTGTTACATAAGACAGGATAAAAGCATAATGCACTGAAAACAGACAGAGGTTAAGAGAATGACTCATCGCCAGAAACAAATTGTAAACATTCACATGTGTTTCAATGAATTGAGATGAGAGGTGAAGTACCATACTGGGAAAATAAAAATACACAACAGTGTATTTCATAAGCACACTCACAGATAATACAGGGATGTCATCAATTATCTATGTCCGACCAGTCCTGACTGGTCTGATGGCCCTCATGCTGATGGTCTCATTACCATTTAGCTCATTTCTGGCATTAAAAAAAAGACAACACATACGGCCAATCCGTTCGACAGTTCAGTATGATGTACAGGTGCCACATCCATGGTTAAAATGTGGCCTTAGTGAGGAGCAGGTGAGTGAGGACAAATGAGCACCTGCCCCTGTTTCAATTGGCAGCAACAGACGGTTGACTCTGTGTGAAGTGTTAAATCCTGCATCAATCCAATTGGCAGCTGCTGCATTTGAATAATTTCTAAATGTGTTATTAAAAAGCTGACGCTGTGGCAGCCCCTACGGTTTCAAAAGCACGATGAAAACATTTCAACGGGCTCTGCGACCAAAATCACTGATTACAAAATCAGCACTGAAAAGAAATAAAACAGGTGCAGTCTGGTTATCTCTGCCCTTAAGCCCCTGCTAACCACACACCAAACTCCTCTCTGACTGAGATTATGTCTGGAAAAGTTAATAATGCATTACTTCATGAGATGGACTTTACTCAGGGAGGTTTATCTGGAAGCTGTACAGACCCCTCTGCACCCATTCCTAGAAGAAAGTTCAGTACATGTCTTCTGTCTGCTCTCTGTTGTATAAATATTCATACATGTACTAAATAATACATGTTCACACACTGAATATGTGTTATTTATTCAAGACATACAACGAATCTGTAAGAATATCTAAGCTAGAATTAACACATAAATTATCCTTTGAAATAACCTGAAATGTCCTTGGTAATTTTACTGAATGACTTGTTTTAATCTTACTGTGGCGATTTTCTATTTTCAAACCAACCAAAAGCACATTTAATTACATCCAGAGAAAGCTCGACATGCATCGACGCATCTACACACTCAGCATCTTCATCATTTCATAGAAAATGAAAATAAATCACTGAGACACTGTTTTATTGTTTTCAAACCTAAAAACGAGGCTCATTCAAGGTAAATATTATGATGCTTTGAAAATGTTAATGTTGTATAATACAACCCCACAATTACACACTAACAATATACACACTCACGGATATATTATGCTCTCAAAAACCTCAAAGAGATCCCTTAATGTGTTTGCAAAAGATTTATTAGCTTTATTAGCTTATGAACCATTTGTTTATTCACAGAGAAGACAGAAACTCTCTAAAACTTTAATGTAAATGGAACCAATAATGTTGCATTGCTGCCTGAAATCTCTAGGTGTGGCACGCTGTGATTTAGAGGAGACTGAAAGATTCCTGCACAGGCAGCCTGGACAGCTGTGTGTGTGTGTGTGTGTGTGTGTGTGTGTGTGTGTGTGTGTGTGACTAGCAATGGAGTCAAAATGTTACAAGGTTGGTGACCTTGGTTTTAATAATAGATGAATGGTGAGAAGAGAGGCGTCGAGAGCGAAAGAGAGAGAGAGAGAGACCTTTGCACAGAATCAGAAAACGAGAAACACAGAAGCAGGACTGGTCAGCTGAAAGACAATAAAAGAGACGAGCGGTGTTCCTTGTTGAGGAAATGGGTCAGAGAGAGAGAGAGAGAGAGAGAGAGAGAGAGAGAGGGGAAGGGAGGCACCAAACCACAGTGCATTAGACAGCAGTTGACAGAGTAAATGTTGTGATTTTCAAAAGTAGGGAAAGAGAGAATGTGTGATAGAGAGACGGCTAATGACGAAAAATGAGACAGATGGAGAGACAGACAGCGAGAGAAGGGAGGAGAGGGAGAGTGCGCGATGAGAAAGAGGTGAGTGACTTCTCAGTATAGAGCTTTGTTGGCTCCCCGATGGAGGATCTGTCTACCACACATACTCATACTGTACACTGTAGTGAATGGCTGACGTTGGAGCAAGGCTAGAGTTACGGACAATGTTTATGTTTCATAGCCCAGGTCTTTGGGATATAGCTTCCCTAATAAACCAACACACACACATGCACACACTCTGCATCCCTTTCCCTTTTTCTGTCATAGCTACATCCCATAAAGCCACGCCCTGATACCACGGGTTCCCATGATGGTGATGGAGTGAGCGCTCAGAGACACACATATTTCATTGCTACTGTTGGTACGACTTTTCAGGGTTTGAGTGACATTTGCTGTTTTTTACCACCTAAGAAAGACATATCATGGCTCAGGATTATTAAAGGAAACTAGACAATACTGGACTTTACATGAAAAAAGGAACATATTAAAATAAGGATCCGTTTGATTTGGTTATTAAAGACTTAGCATGTCTTTAATTTCACATTTGAAAAGTAAACATCTGATATCTTTTGTACTTCTGCACTGAATTGTCTTGTTCCTCATCAGTCGACACAGTTATGCATTAATTACATCTGCGAAAAGCTAATTATTCTCCCATCCATCCATCAACCCATCCATCTATCAATCCATCCATCAAGCCAGCCAGCAGGCTATGTAAAGTTTTCCAGATGTTCCTCTCCACAGCAACACGTTTCAGCTCCCCGGGGGGATCTCGAGACATTCCCAGGCTAGATACGATATGTGTAATCCCTTCAGCCAGTTCTGGGTCCACCCCAGGGTCTCCTCCCAATTGGATGTGGCCAGGGAGGAGCCTGACCAGATGTCTGAACCACAACACCAGGATCCTTTTGATGCAAAGGCGCTCCAACCTGAGCTCCCTCCGGATATCTGAGCTTCTCACCCTATCTCAAGGGCTGAGCCCTCCCACCATCATAGGCAGTCATTCCGTCTGATTGTATCTGTAATCTCTTCTTCCAGTCACTACCCAGAGTTTATGGCCATAGGTGAGGGCTGGAATGTAGATCGACTGGTAAATCAATTCAATCAGTTTTCCCATCACTTGTGAACAAGACCCCAACATATTTAAACTCCTTTGCTCGAGGCAGCAACTCACCTCCAACCCGGAGGGAATAATGCACCGTTTGAGAACCATGGCCTCAGCGCTGTCTCTCTAGATGGCTACATCACACTTGGCTGCAAACCACTCTATACTCTACTATAGCGAATAGAGACAGATCATTCTCTCCAAGTAAAAGAACATCAGACCATCATGCTCCCAGAATGTGTTGGATGGAGTAATATTATAGGCAGAGATGTGTTTAAATGGTGGTTCTGTCCATTAACTTTTCTATCGATCTCAAAGGGGAAATTACTCAGGAAAAATGGATGAGGATATTTGCAGCTGTAGTGCAGTCCTTTAGCAAATGCCCTTTAAGATTTCAAGTTCATGTGGCACCCTGGGAATCTTTCCATATTATTTATCTAATGATGTGTGTTAAACTATTGGATAGTTTGAAGAGGTTTATGGCCTATACAATTACTACAAAATGATCAGTGGTATATTGTAAGATTTCATTGAAGATAATTTTGCAGTATTTAATTATTTTCTATCCAAATACATTTTGTACTCTACAGAATTAAAGTGTACATAAAATGCTGTAAAGTTAAAATGCACTATACAACAATTATACCTTCAAATGGATTGTCTGTTCTTTTAATTGCTATTTAAACATTGTATTATTTGAACTTGACCTTGAAACTCATGAGGTGCAACGGGAAAAGATATATCAAAACAATGTGTCATCACCCGACTCTGCTCTGTGAACTCATTATGACAATAAATCCACAGATTGTGACACCCAAATGAGCCACATATTCGTTTCTGCAACAGAGTTCACCTCATCATGCTTCATGGGCTGTCATGAAATTCAACACTACATCTATCAAATAGAGAACTTGGGTTAATAGTAGGGATGCACTGATACCAATACCAGCATCGGGTATTTTTTTCCGATACTGGGCTCGTGTACGTATGCTCTTAAAGTGACTCAGACTAAACACCTGAAGAACCAGCAGAGCTCCAACTAACTCGAGACTTCAACTGCCTGTTGCGTGGCATTTCGGACCTCAGCTTCACCATGGATATTTGGACTACCAGTGTTGGCCTAATGTGGCTGGCTGTGGATTAGTAAGGAGGTAACCCTAACTTTAACCCTCTGCAGTGAGTCATCCTCCATGTGCAGCTGTTTGAGGCTTTACACAGTAGCAAAGCAATAGCAGGTGTGCTTGATGATGATGCGTTTGATGACGATGCTTCAAACACGAAGTATTCTGAAAAGCTCTGTTCACGTTGTGGTCTGGGATAACGCCAAGAACACGGTCAAGGCCATGAGTGATGCTGGATTCCCTCGTCTGCAGTGTGTCACTCACATCCTCCACCTGGCTGTAAAACCTGAAGTTATGTGGTGAATTCTAAAATATGACTTGATGCAACCGCCATCATAGAAAACTTAATGTTACAGTCCGAAAGTAAGTGAGTACATCTGATGTACTTCTTATGAAAATAAAACATTGACAGAGAGGCAGTGAGCTTGCCTGTCTTAAATGCTGTCCTCCAGCGCGGCTTAAGAAGGATTTTCCTTGATCTCTGGGTACAAAAGTGCAGAAGCAACAGGAAACTCTTTTTGGCACATGTGCCCTGTGAGCAACTTTCATAAGAATGACCAGGGCATCATCTTTGAACATATAATCCGGCTGTCTTCTATAAAGCCATATACATACCAGACCAAGAAATGCTGAAGTAGCAAACTCCCAGAATACATTCAAGTGTGTGCTGTACTGCTTATGAATTAAACTCTTCATATAAGAATAACGCTCTGTTTTTCAGTAACATAAGTCAGTTTTTCAAGAAAATGTTCACAACTTCAACACTTTTCTCTGCCTCATCATACACAATTAATCTACAATTTTTCTGTCACACACATTAGAAAAAAATAGCTTTTTTTTTTTTTACCTTTGTAGTTGATCTTAAATCCTATAGATCCGACGCTCTCATCCGACTGCAGGTGAAGCCACATCTGGTAGGTCATGCTCACTATCAGGTCAGGAACAAAGCTACCTGATAGGCTGCGGCAGAAAATGCATTACAATCAAATCATTGACATAATAACCATGATACGACTTATGATTTTCAACCCTGCATTCAAAGCCATGAGTAAATTTTCAATTACTGCTCTGAGTGTGAACAAATTACTGGAATGGAGAGGTTTGTTTTGGTTTGGTTTGCTTTGGATTTGCAGAATGATCCCACATGAGGGTAAATTGCTGAGAGTGCACATTGTGCACACTATTCAGAGCGCCAGCGGGGTTTCGGCATCAAAGTTAACAGTGACCGACTCCAAAGGGAATTGAAAGCATGCACTCTGTGTCTGCTATCCTTTCTGGCATTGCAGACCGCTTCCCAAATTCAGAACAGTTTATCTTTTTTAGTTTATTTGTGAGGCATGTAATGCAGACTGCTGATGTGGCTTCCTGTGAAAAAGATGAAGGATGTCAAGCTAGATGGCAGCTGAATGCTATAGATCAAGAGCCACGATGAAATATGCTAGAGGAAAATTTGGTATTTGTTGCACTCTGATGATTTAGACTTTAATTCTGATGTGGAGCATTTGACTGGTTAACTGTAGAGCTAGTGCTACTAAAGGCAGCTGATCATTATGGAAACACATTGAGTATTACAAAATCATCTGTGTGACAACCTCCAGCACTCATGTTCAAGCTAACAGATATGATAGTGTGGGATTTTACACCTCGGATTCTAATATAAATAATGTAATGAAGTCAAGTTTTTATATGAAGCTAAAAATTAGTTTTCTCTGAGGGTTTTACAGTCCGTCTACATTTGACACACTACCATAAGATGCTTTATTTAAATTTGAAGAACTTGAGGCGAGACTTTCACAGTAAAAGAACAGTGTGATTACTTACACCTGCAGTATAGTCGTAGGATCTCCCACCTCCCCTCCATCTCCTATAGTTAGAGTATCGTAGGCTATCTCCAGGTCAAACTCTTCAAAGTTGATCTGGATAACCTGAAGTTCACACGAAAGACAAAGCATAAGTTAATGTGGAGCCACTTCCAGCTAGACCTAGTCAGAGTCAGTATATTTTGGTTTACAAAGAAGCAGATCCTGAAAAGAGACATGACAGAATGTGGGAATATTGATTGATCCCCATTTGGAGTCTGTTTAGATGATTTATTAGTGTGTCACAATATCTACAATGGAGTATTGACCATCACAAAGTTTTTTTAATTTAATCTCACAATAATATCAGAATTATGTTAATAAATAATAAATAAAAACAATAAAATAATAAATACAAATAATAATAACATATACCTCCTACAATTACAGCTTTATTCTCATAATAATACAAATTGAAAATTCTGACTTTCTTACTGAAACAGGTTGATTTCTAGTATTGTAAAGTTTTTTTTCAGACATGACAACTTTATTCCTAACAGTGGGGCTAACACTCCATTTGGGAGTGTAAGTCTAACTTGCCCAATTTTTTTTCCAAAGAAACTCTGGCATACTGTATGTGGGCTATATAGCCTGAGCTAAATGCCCTGATTCATTATAGTGTGTAGATTTACACAAATAAAAACTCATTTAAGTCACTACAATAAGAAAAACAAAACAAAAACTAAAAATATAAGTACAAAATTAAGGCATGTCCAAAACAATTCAATTAGAATGTACATGGTGTCATATTTATATTATACCACACCATTGACCCCCATTATTATTAGCACATACTTTATGTCTGTTTAGATTTTCCCCGAAGACCATTTCAAAGACTCATTTCCCCTTTCATGGAATCATACAGGACCAAAGGTGAATCATTAGAATTCATCAATGCATCACACAATGTGGTTTCATTTTATTCAACGTTGCAAGAAGAACTAGGAAGACTAAGGAGAGACTCCTGAGCTGCACTCAAAACTGGGAGGATAAGCGCACAGCTCAAACGTCTAATCAGGACTTATTAAACCAAAACTTGCCGTTTCATCTGAGACCAGACAGAAACACATTTGGCAGAGGAGAAGAGAAAAGAGAAGAGCGAGGGGAAGGAGAAGAGAGAGAAAGAAAGGATGAGAGTTGACAGTGAGAAGGAAGAAGATGGGAGCAGATGGATGAAGGGAGAAGAGGAGGAGGAGGCGACAGAGGGGAAGGGAGGCAATAACAAGAAAATCTTTGATGCTAGCAATGTACACTGTTAGAATATTTCAAACTAGGATTCTGATTTGACCCTCAGGGGAAGACTGAAACCTCACTTTCCTATCCGTCCAGCTCTTCCTCTTTTCTTGTGTGGAATTTTCCGATTTCCAGATTCAATATTCTGCTGCAGGACTTCAAAAAACATCTACGGCATTATACAGGTGTGAGTCTCCTGCATGCTAGTGTGTGAGAGCATTAATGTGCATATCCATATCTACATATTTCTGTTCCTGTGGTTCCTGTGATGCATTATAAATAGCTCTTTTTTTTCACTATCTGCAACCTGGGGACATAAAACCACTTGAGTACAGTATAAACAGCTTATCTTCACCATGACCGTTACCATTCAATCTGTGAAGAAAGAGGAAACAAATAAAAAAACTGGGCACGCAAAATAGTGGCCACGTGCCTTTTCCAGTCACCTGCTTTTTAACTGCTTATCTGTTGGCAGTGTCACCTTTAGTTTTGTTCGCAGGTTTAATATTTTATTATCTAAAAGCCCAGTCGATTCTTGATTTCGCTGGTGGCAGCAGAAGCAGACTTTTCGTATGACATTATAAAAGACATTACAAGTGACCAAAATAAAATCAAGCAGGCACAATGCTGACTCAGTTTTATGAGCACGTCAGGCAGCAGATTGGATAAAAGCGTCACCTCCCTGCTAAATCGTCTCTGGCGAGCACGCACACATGCACACACACATGCACACACACATGCACAAAAACACAGGCACACACTCACTCAAACAGACAAACACGGCTTTGTGGATATTTAATGTGTCTATTTCTGTTATGACATGGCCATTTTAACACTTATCAAAATATTCCTATAAGCCCAAATTAGGTGCTCAATACAGCAGCAGGTTGAATAATAATGCAAACCATTATATGTAAAGAACGTTTTGACATGATTTGGCTGGACCAAATCTGACATTTAAACATTTAGTCATCATAATTAACATCTGAGAATAACAATATTGCATACTTTGTCATGCTGCAGATACTTGTTGTAATGACAAGGTGTCATGAAATCGTGCAAAGGTGCACGTGATTATCTTATAAAGCCCAATTTATGTTTTAACTATGGTGATATTTCCGCGGATTTAGGTGTACAGTTGAGTTTATGTTCTGCTTCTCATGAACCAGCACCTGAAAAGATGATGTAGAGCTTGCAGCTGATCCCAAGACGGTCCATAAAAAATGTAGTTTCAAGCAGACGAGGTATGTAGGAGTAGCATGTTAAAAAACAATGCAATGGAAAACATACAAAAGAAACACGTTTTGTTGTATATTTTACAATCTATACAACAAATCGCTCTGAATTTGTACATGCTTTAATGTCAGTGTGGTTTCATGAGAGTCGTTTTTTACACCAACGCTGCATTTCCTGAAGAATTTCAGAAAGTGGTTTAATAGCGGAAAATATATTCCCAAAGGTTGAGAGGAAGTCGCAGAGGTGAAGAGATGCTGCTCTACTACAGCTGCTATTCATCTCTAGGTCTGATAAGAGAAACTTTTCTTCACCTTTTTAGATGCTGATTGTCATGCATTTTATGCATCTGGTAGTATTTGCTCATCTCAAAATCTGCAAAAAAACTTCGGTCAATATAAGCCTTGACAAAACACAATGAGGGCAACGAAGGCATCCGCAAATTCCAACAAATGTATTGAATTAATAAAATGATGGTATAAAGCCTGTTTGTGGTTCAGGTGAACAGCTTTGTGATGGAGACCATGCAGCCAACACCTTAATGCCACATCAGTACTCTTCACATAGTATTAAATGCTAGAATATAACTACATTATGTAGTGTCTGTGCGTGTCTATGATTGCATGATTGTGAATGCTGTGGTGAGGTCATCTTAGAATGGAACCTCATTACAGACGTTATGCGAGTTTGTGTGCGTTTTGCATCCCTTTCAGTGTGTGTCTGCAATAGATGAATTTCTGAATACTTCACATATTTCTCCTCTCCTCTAACTCCTCGCATTGGTTGGTATTCATGAAAACATCCATCTCTCTCCCTCCCGCCATCTCTCAAACCTCTCTCTATCTCCCCCTCTCTCTTGCCGTCACCCTCTCCATCTCTCTCTTTCTAATTGGCTGCTACATTCCTTCTTTCCATCTATCTATGGCCTCTAGCCAATGAGGCAACAGAATTGGATTTCTGCTTGATAAAGCACTTACTTTGGTTGTTGTGGAGACAATGAGGTGGGGGAGGCCCCACCCTACCCATACCTTTATAGGATCTAGGGATAACTTGAAGATACCGTTAATGTAGGAATATCTGAAACAGCACAGAGTCGGTGATGTAAAGTGGCTGAAGACAGGGGCTGGGGAATAATAGATTACCTGTGACAGTATAACAGTAAACCCTCTGCCATCTCCTCCCCTTAAACATGCTTCCGCCTAGACTGCATAAATTGTGGCAATGTGAGAAGAGCCGGGCTTCGGCTGATGAAGACTGATGACTACAGCCCTTTGCAACTTAGTGTTTTTCCCCTTACTTCTGAGATGCCTCCTCTCCGAATGGCTACTCTGAAAAGGAACCAGTGGGAAAGGCTATGCATGTCTTTTACAGTTGCTATGCAACTATTATACAGAGGAATGCTTTTGAATCACAGTGCATTTTTGTAAAACATGTAATATTTCTGAAACTAAGCCCTAACAAAGAGCCACACTGTTTGTGCACGGCAAGCAAAATAAAGTCAGTGCAGAGATTTTCCTGTCTTTGTGATTCACAGCTTCAGTGTGGATGTCTGATTTCTGGAGGCATATGTGGTATAGATTAGCACAAGGAAAGCTTACCTAAAAGGATACGTTTCCATTCTTACTCAATGCCCTTGTGTTACTTCCTGTCTGTGTTTGTCATAGTGGGGTTGACTAAATATGCAGCATGGCAGTGCTGCGGGAGTCTTCTTGTATCCATTGGTTATGCATCACACCGTGCATGCAAATGCACATGAAGGGACACGAGGCCAATTCATACTTAATGCGGTCTTTTCATATAGCAGAGCCTGATCTAACATTTGCATGCACAATGTAAGCTTCAAGTTGTATTAGTAAAGTAAAAAATAATTAACATGAAGTTCCCATAATTTTTATATAATCTCAGTCATTGTAAAAAGATCATATGGAGACTTGACTTGACTAGCTGATACAACAGGAGGTGGGAACATGGGAAGAACAAAAAAGAAACTAAATCATGGAAAGTGAAAAGAGGAGAAGAGAGAGGAGAAGAGAAGAAAAGAGTAACGTCCATCTCAGCATACCTCTCCCAAGGTTAAATGAGAACAAGAGAGAACGAATTGGCTCTAAAGGCTCATTCTGTCAAAACTAAATGAAGCAATAACATCAGAGAGCTATTGAACCCCATTAACACTTAACCTGTGCGAGGGAGCGGGAAGGGTAGGCAGACATCGAGGAAGGGAGGGATGGAGGGAATGGGGCTGACAGAGAGAGACAAAGAGAGGAGAGGGTCAGCTATGGAAAGGGTTTGTCTCTTTACCTTCAGAGTGAGAAGAAGACTGTGAGAAACGCAGAGTATGGGTAGAAATATGTGCAACAGAGAGAGATACAAACAGCGGAAAAACAAAATTTCCCCCCTCAAGTGCCCAACCTTCTCTTCTCTCTGTTTTCTCTCTTCCTCCATCGTAATTTGATGGTTTCAGGCTGAGCTGCTTAATGAAGAATCTGGGTAATGCTAAGGACAGAGCCTCTGGGAGTGGGGGAGAAGGGGGGGGAATGGAAAATGTTAAAAACAAAAAGACAGGAAAAGAAGGAAGAGACAGGAAGAATGAGAGAACGGCAGTAAAGGATGAAATAGGGAGAGACGTGCATAAGCAAAAAGAGATCATGGTGGAAGAGGCAGACCCAGTGGGGACTACTCCCTTACTCAGAAGGCACTGTGGTGCTTGTACCGTCACCCTCGTCCCTCTTCAGCTGCTTACTCCCTCTTTTTGGGGGTTCTAATGTCTGTTAGAGTGTCTTGCTGCTTTCAGCCCTCAAGAGATCAACTGACCGCTCGCTTACCCTGTAAGCTGCTCCTCATTCCCTCAGCACTCTCATAAGTGAGGACAGGTATTTACTGCAGTTTGCCAGATCATCAATGTTCTCGTCCTGATCTTGTCTGTTGTGTTGTTGTGCACCTGCCAATTCCCCACTGTTTTTTTTTATTTTTTTTATTCAAACACCTGCCAAACATAAGCCTGCTTTTGAGCTAAGTAAATGACCTTTGACTACACATGATGTGTCTCTGAATCTAATTTCCTGTTACCCACTAAAACACTGGAACCAAGACAAAATGTGCATTTTTAAACTGACGTGGACGTGCACTGAAAAGCCTCGAGTAGTCGGGTATGTATTTTTGCAACCTTGAAACTGATTATTAGAAAGTGAGCATTGTGGTGGTTGTGTGAAATCCTAGCACACTAAGTACTACCAAATTTAAAGAACTTTTGATTTTGATTGATAAATTCTACAGGATTACCCAACTTTAAAACATCTGCATTTAAATTGTACCAGAGAGAAAAATCCCCTGGAAAGAAATGACACTTATCTGATGGCGGTAAGACAAGTCTGACAGAAGCAAAGATGCTAATCCATGAGCTGGATCTCAACTTAGACACTGACATGCTCTACAGTATGAGTCTCGTCCCAGGTGTCCCGCATGAATACAACAGCTTGTCAAGGCAGATGAAAAATAAATGAAGATGGGAGGTGATTTGGAGTTATACTAAATGATTTGTCACTCGTGGTCATGCTCATCTCTGTCTGGTTTATCATTTTATCTGTCTCTTTAAACAGACTTAATGCATTAATATGCCTCTATTCTTCTGTCTGACACAAACTGATGAATGTGACCACAGCCCAAGGCTTGAAACGCAGACTTCCAAACATGTGCATTTATAAAAAAAAAAAGTTTTTTTTTTAAACGTTTTAATGCATATGTCTTTGAGAGGTTCTGACGCCTGAAGTCTTAGTACAAAACCTGACCACTTTTTAGGGTGCCTTCACACTTGTCTTTTGATTCTCTTAGTCCAGACCAAAGCAGACATTTCTCAGACATTTTGCAGAGAGGGATGCTATGTGCTGGGCTAAATGTGCTCACTGGATTTGTGTGTCTATGGTGGTATTTTTTACTGACTGAGAAGAGAGACACATGAAGAGCTTATGAAATGTATAAAGGAGTTAAAACAGTGGCATTCCAGTCGAACGGCACCATTTTTGTTTGGACGCAGTCTGATCACATTCCCACGATGCTCTGTTGTTCACAATTAAGTTAACAGTACATTCCTGTAAATAATGGCATTCTCTTTAAATGCTGTAAAATCACATATTTCTCCCAGACTCCGTTGCAGTTCACAGCGTGTCACTGTATCACATTAATACAGTAGAATGCAGTTCAGATTTCACTGTAATTTATTTTAATCAAAGTATATACAGTGCGTCTTTGCCTCAAAGATGCCTCATCTGTGTTTGTTCTAAATGGACGTCCATCCCCTTCAGGTCAGGTACATACAGAAGACCTTTAGTTTGATGTCGTGTCATAGGACATGTATTGAATACAGTGTGATGCAATGTAGTACATGACGTACCTATGATGCAGTATGGTGCAATTCTTATGCATGATTCAGTGTGATGCCTGACATGTACATGAGTTAATATGGAACATTGCAGTATATGATAATGCAGTATTGGTAAAACCTTCAGATAAAGAGCAGTAAAAATTACTTTGTGTAGCTTTAGTTAAAATGGTCTTCATTCAGGCTAATGTGTTTGGCTGTATCCATAATCATACATAAAACATACACATTAATTTTTAACTTCAACTACACACACACACACACACAAACACACACACACACACACACAAACACACACACACACACACACACACATATGAGCACCCTGCGGGGTGCAGACAGAAGGGCATTAGTACTATAGCCTTCACCAGTCACACACATTGTAGCCTTCAACAGAGAATGTACTGCTCTAGGCCATAAACCACAGGCCTTGGGCAGTGACAGAGTGTTGTGTGTGAGAGGGTGGGTGGGTGGGGTGGGGGGTGGGGGGGGGGGGCAGACAGAGAGAGAGAGAAAGAGAGAGGGGTTATGAGCAAGTGTAAGGCGACAGTGTATGTGTGCGTGTGTGTGTGTGTCTGTATTTGCATGGGCGTTAAAAGAGCTGCTGTGTGTATTTGAGCACATATTTATGTAAAAGTGTGTGTGTTTGTGCGCATGTGTTTTTGCGTGTGTCTCTACAGTGCTGACGCAGGTGTTGCCATTGACGACAGAGCAGTCACCACAGTGACCCTGAGTGGAATCAGGAGGTGTCACCTGAATACCAATCGCATTCCTCCTGGGATATAAATCGACCAATCGCGGCTATCCATCCAACCTGCAGCCTATCACCTGCCCGTATGCGGGATTAACCAACCACACAGAATTCGACACTGATATGCTCTGACTAGCATGTCATTTACTGTGGCTCCTACATGAATTATCAAAACAGCTCAAACTGCTAAACTAACTTTGTAAATGCCTGTAAGAGCTGCTGTGTTATATCAAATGAAATTTAAATCAAATGCATAAAATCCAAAAAGAGACAAGCCTTCAAGCTACACGAGGCACGAGCTGCATAGCTACACACTCACAGATGACATACCGTCTCACTGCAGCATACTGTATATCCAACACACTTTTAAGAATAAGACAGACTTCAAGATGACATACACTCTACACTCTTGCCCTTCCAAAGCTACTCTTGATTATTTAACATTTTATGAGCCTCAGTTCGACACTAGCATACATCTGCAGGCTTTAAATTCCCCTTTTGGTGGGAGTTGTTTTTATCAACCCAAAAATGTCTGTGTTTTGCTTGGGTACGCTTATTGAACATAATGACGTTACAATCTAAATGGAAAATATCAACTCTGTATATACTTATCACCTCTGCCAAGGATGTTATGTGTTCGGTTCGGTTTGTTTTTTTGTTTCTTAGCAGGATTATGCAAAAACTATTGGACGGATTTGCATGGAATTTTCATCAAAGATGGACCCTAGCATATCCTGGAGGTGATTAAATTTTGATGATGATCTGGTGAGAGATGGACTGGTACTGCTGGAATGAGGGCCTGTGTCCACCAAAGTGTTTTTTCCAAGCTGAAAACGCCAGGTGCTCTTCCCATTTGGGAGCGCTTGGGAGCGCTTTGGAGGCGCCGCATTTTTCAGCTGAGGCACTTTGGTTGTTATGATACGTAATATCCGCAGAAGTAATTTGTGTTGCAAGTCCCTAATTGTAGATAGTCCGGCACCTGCCAGTGAGTCTACAGTAACTCTCATATAACATATTCTTAAATATTTGTTTTACAATTAGAGTAAAGACAGTTGATGATTTGACTCTCTTGATATTCAGCTATTATTCATACAAATAAACAAATGAAATGAAATACGAGCAAAATGTGTTAATAAAAAGAGCAATTACAATTTGAGAGTTGGTTTGACAGATGGAGAGACAAAGAGGGAGAGGAGAGAGAAAGAGTCTTACCTTATTGGGATTTGAAGCAGTAATTATCCACACACACTGTGCGTTGCTCTCATATTGAATTGGGAAGTTAGGAGATGTAAAGGTTCCTGACGGCCCTTGAAGATTACTGCCACATGTCTTCACTGTGGACAGAACAAAATAAATACAATGCCATTAGCAGCGATTGCAGCAGTTGCAACTGCAGAGATAGCAACAGCAATTGTTGCATCACCACAGTACAACAAGGGGACAGATCAAGTTTATCATTTTACAATTTTGGTGATGCTGGAGATTCTGCTACTTGTGGGTCCTATGAGTATTATAGTAAAAGCAATTAGAAGTGACATTAATACAATGTGAATAAGAGAAGAATCAAGTGCACATAGGAATAGAAAAAGGAAGCGAAGGTCAGAAAGATGTTATTGATACTGCCAGCGACATCTCCCTCAATAGTACGACTTAAGTGGAAGCCATTGGCTGTGAAATACCACAGGATTAGCTGGTATTGATTGATGGAGACACTCACCAGCAATTCACTCTCAGAATCTATTGGAAGTCAACAACTTCCACTACTAGCTGAGTAATAAGTGCTTTTCATTGCAAGACATAAAACATGAGCGGTAACACAAATCTCACGTTAGACATCACGGGATGATGTACAAGGTACGATGGCTTTCAACTTCTTGAGCAGTGGTACTTGATTTGGTTGGCCAGTGATGTAAAAGTACACACACAAATGGTTTGAGAGGAGATTCCCTCTGTGAATCCTGACACATGCTAGTTGTTTGATAAGTCAGCCAAGTCTTTATTAGGCTCAATGTACTGACTGGATGTGATAGAGAACCTGCTTGTCTGTCCTTGGGCCGCCCTGTTAGAGTTGGGAGGTAATTTTCTGGTTGGTTTGAAGCAGTGTTTGTTCCTTAATTAGTTTGTTCAGCAGCGGGCCGCAGGAACACGCACAGTTAACAGCCGAGCACCCGCACATAAAACAAAAGTCACATACAACTAACTAATGATATGAGAGCACATACTTTATTTTGTGTTGCTATCTTTAGAACTGTTTTGTATGATATATTTTGTGAAGCACTGTGAAAACAGATACAGATCATAGCAAACTTTCAAGCACTCAGCATCAAACAGTCTTGGTTGCTACTGTGACTTAAAATGCAGGCAAGGGACAAAAAACAAATCATACAACCCACTCCAAAAAAGCTCCATAAGACATTAGTAAAACAGAATGTGATCATTTTCAAGTCCTTTTGGACCATTCAATTCAATAGAAAATACTACAAAGACATATCTTCTATCTTTCTATCATCTCAAAAACAGTTCGGACAGGGGCAACAAAAGACAGAGAAAGTTCTGAATTGCTCAAAAACAAAGGTAAAGAGGTTCATTGATAACAGGTGATTCATCATGATTGAGTATGACAGGGGTTCATCAAAAGGCTCAGTCATTCACAAACAAAGATGGGGAGAGGTTCATTACTTTGTGAAAATCTGCCTGGGCAAATCATCCAACAGATTTTTCCAATGTTTCCCAATGCACAGCTACTAGGATTTTGAGGACTTCTCCAACTATAGTCCATAATATCATCAAAAGATTCAGAGAATCTGGAGAAAGCTTTGCACAACAGGACAAGTACCAAAACCAACATTGAAAGGCCATCTGAGTATTATCAGACCACAGGACACTACGATTAATGCTGAAAGGGACGTAGATATGTAAAAATCCAGACAAGGTCTTTTTCAGGGACATCCCTGCTTATCCCAGCAAGACAATGCCAAGACACATTCTGCACACCTTAAAAGAGTCCGGGCACTAGACTGGTTTGCTTGCAGTCCAGGCCTGTCCCCCGGTGGAAATGTGTGGAGAATTATGAAGCACCAAATAGGATAACAGAATCCTCAGACTGTCGTATATCAAACAATAACTGGACATAATTCCACTTTCAAAACTTCAACAGTCCTCTCTTTCCAAAGGCTTACTGAGTGTTGTTAAAAGGAAAGGTGATGTAACACAATGGTAAACCCAACTTTTTGAAACATGTTGCAGGGATCAGAATGAGTGCACAATTTTAAAAAACAATAAAGTTTATTGGTGGCACAGTGGGTAGGGCTGTTGCCTCATAGCTAGAAGGTCCTGGGTTCAAATCCACCCGAGGACCTGGGGCTTTTCTGTGTGGAGTTTGCATGTTGTCCCCGTGTCTGCATGGGTTTCCTCCGGGTTCTCTGGCTTCCTCCCACCACCAAAATCATGTACTATAGGTGAATTGGTGACTCTAAATTGACCATAGGTGTGAATGTGAGTGAGAATGGTTGTTTGTCTTTCTATGTGGCCCTGAGATGAACTGGTGACTTGTCCAGGGTGAAGCCCACCTCCCGCCCAAAGTTAGCTGGGATAGGCTCCTGCACACCCCCCCCCTCCCCCCCTCCCACGACCCTATACAGGATAAACAGAAAATGAATGAATGAATGAGTTTGAACATTAAAAATTCCGTCACATTCAATTGCATTTACATCGAAAACTCTTGTGTTCTGCTTTTATTGGCATTGTATATAAGGCCCCAATGTTTGTTTGGAATTGGGGTTGTACACCAGAGTGTTTGTGAATGTGTGTGTAATCGATTGTGTCCATGAGGTGTTGTAAGAGTGTCAACAACCATATACCCCTCCTGCCCGTCTCTCTCTGTCTGCATTGCCCCGTCCCTCTTTCTGCTGGATCGCTGCCCGAGTTCCTCCAGACTGAACCCAGCTCATGCTTGTTTCTTTAATTCTCAATGTTTGTTCAGTTGACCTTCTCGCCTGTACAGCTCCCTGCAATTTATAAACCATAGATACAAAGAGATGAAGTGTATGTGTGTGTGTTTGACTTGCACGTGAGAATGATTTATCTGCATGTCTTAAAGGGTGTCCGTGTCTTTGTAACAGTGTTTGTATTTGTGTGTTCTGACAGCTCAATCAGCGTGGCCTGAGCGAACGGCCAACCCATCATCGTGGGCACAGTGTCGCTATAGCAATAACGTAGAGAGAGTTATCGCCAAGATTACCAGAGGAGCTAACATCTCATAATTTATATTAAACTCCATCTCTCACTTTTATTCATGCTGTGTTCCTCCCTCTATCAGCCGTTTCATATCATATATCATATATATCATGAGTTTCATTACAATCTTTCATTTGCTCTGAATAGTCTGTCCATCTCTTTCCCTCCATTTTCCATCTCTGTTTCACTCATTCGAGGTCTATTATAGATATGGTGCATTTTGGCAAGTGCTGTAAATAACTACAATTTTGAGATATTTACACAACTATTTCTATTTTTATCTATTTTATAATTCTACTTTTTAAGTTCTAGTTTCTGTTAACTTCACTACATTTAGCTGACCACTATAAACATTTTGCTCGTGAATATTTTATGTACAAGACATGAGTTTATACTCACCCTGAACCAACAATAAAATGTGCTAGACTGAATAATAATAATAATAATGCATACCACTAAGGGAGGTATTTTTCTGGATTGTCTGCACTTTATGTTGATGCTTTAATTATATTTAAAAGTTCTTCTGTCTCTTTGAAGTGGCCTTTTTGTACTCTGTACTAGTTGCATTACTTTATATTTTGGCTGCAGAATAATTGTAAACAGAAAACTGAAATATTATCACCTCATAGAGTTGCAAGTCTCACCTCTAGTGTTAGGAAACAGTTTCCTATTTGCACATTAAGCTCACATTAGCATTCATTTGAAGTTTTTTTTTTTTTTTTTTCTCTGACAGCTCTGTTTTGGTTGCTACTGTGTCCAAATGAACATATTTAGCACTAAAGCTGCTAAATGCTCTGTGATATTTGTGTACAGTAGTAGTATAATGGTTGTCTGACTCTTTCAGACACCCTTGCTGTCTGTCTGTCAGTTTGGTTTCATTTCTTTCTGTAGCCCTTTCTCTCCCTTCATTACTCATACTGGTGCACAGTACAGTAGGCTTGAAGCCAGAAGGGCCACACTGTCATTGAAGCAATAATGAATTCTTGAATCAAATTAAAAATGTTGATGAGGTCTATCTGGTACCAAAGGCATATTGTTGAAAGCAAATGCAAGAAAATCTGAAAGTTTTATTGTGTGTGTGTGTGTGTGTGTGTAACAGCACACTATAGACAAGTTGTTTTATAGCCCAACAATATGCAGTGTGTGTATGTGGGTGTATGTATGCATCTCTGTGTGTGTGTCAGTGTGTTTCTCTGCATTTGTGTGTATGCTATGTCCTTGTAAGTTGTGCATTTGATGTGCTTCTCATTTTTCCCTTATTTTTTAATTATGCACTTATTTGCTTATTTCTCTATTTCCTTATGTGTGCGCAGCACTTTGTAAACGTGCTTTAAAAAGTTTTACTTACTTACGTGCTCTTGATATTCAAATCTACTGGATTCTCTCAGGTTTTCAGCTTTCTCTCTCTCACTCTCAATCAAATACACACACACACACACACACGCACACACATGCACACACACACATGCATACTCACTTATGGTTGGGATGTGGGTAGAATTAAATGATGTTTCAGGCAGGGATCACACGTTGCCAAAGCACTAAACTGTAGCTCCGAAGCTCTTGCTCACAGTTCCAAAGTTTTGTTTTATGGCTTCCTAACTGCATAACTGATGCACCCCATAAGTACTGAGAAGGCTGCTGAGAAAAATGTTTTTTTGATTCAGATTTTTATTGCTTTTTAGCATTCCAGTGTTTTGACTTGGATCCTATCCTAGCATGGCAAAAACTCGTAAGTATTTATTTTTGTCTGATTCAAGGTCTACAACTCTGCTGCTTTCTCAGCAGGATGGCCTCTTACAGTTTGTGAGTTGTCCCCCCAGTGGAGGGCTCAGGTTCAATCATCCATACAGCACTACCTGCTGAGGCATATCAAGGACACTTAACCCCTACCTGTTCCAAATTACATGCCTGACCCTGTACCACAACTAGGGAGCATGAGGAGAATTGGGGGGGATATAAATCAAATGTTTTTCATGGACTGATTTGGAAATGGAATGCTTTTGGACAATATAATCTTTTACTGAGCTTTGACATTTGTAACCCCCTAAAGACGATCCACAAAAATCTCACTATCCACCATCCAAATTCACCATTTTTATTATTCATGTTAAATTTTAAACAAAAATATGGAGCTATTTGCAAATATGCATAACTTTGTAAAATATGCATTTTAAATACACACTTTAATTTCACATTAAAGTGACATACTTTTACAAATGTAAATAGTTTCACATGATTGGTTAGGGTTATGCAGTCATGGATCAATCTCTATATTTCTATGACGAATGTCCCTTTGCCAAGTTGGATCTAAGCTATTTAATGAGGTAGTGAATGTTTCTATTGCAGAGGGACCCACTGGGAAGGTAATGATTATTCCAGGTATTAGTCAATGTCATTCTGAAAGACAAAGTTATGGCTTGTGAAAAACTTTTGATTGCAAAACACATGGAAATATATAATATTGCTTTATTTCTTTGGTGAGTGACCAAGGTGCAAGTGGGATAATGAATTTTGTGGTGTCCATAATAAGAAATTAATTAGACTCCCTGGAGGCAAGCATCCCCCTGTCTCTGCATCGTCCATTATATTTCTGCAAATGGACACCTGGTCTGGTGTTATCCCTGACGTGTTGGATATGATCAGTAGTGTGAGAAGCATCCGTGACTGAAGTGTTAATACCATGCTGTGAAAGTATTCTAATACAAGTAAAAGTCCTGAATTCTAAATCTTACTTAAGTGAAGGTATGTAAGTATTATCAGCTTAACTGTACTATGTAAATATGAAAAGTAAAAAATAATCACTGTGTAGTAAAACATTCCTGGTCAGTATTTTACTATTACAGTATATATTATGTGTTATGATGTATGTGGATTAATATTTCTACTGCATATGTCATTATGCAGAGTTCATTCTAACTACTTTATATACATACAGTTAGTTAGTTCAATCTGCAGCAATGCAACAGTTTATTTAGCAATAGAAGTTGGAGAATTTCTTTCAACCCATAAAGGAAACTTCATCCTTCAGTTTATAACAAACATTAAAAAATTAACTTGGAGTTACATGGTTTTTAGTGGACAGGAAGAGTGGAAAAATGTAATCTGAAAAGTAATTGGTAAGTAAAACTGTAAATAAATGATATTTATTTGTTTCTTAGATGTAGTAGAGTAGAGGTATAAAGTAGAATGAAATGGGAAAACTAAAGTAAAGTATAGGTATCTCAAATTTATACGTAAGTACAGTAACTGAGTAAATGTACTTAGATGCATTCCACACCTGGATTTGATAAAGTAAATATAGTACAATTGGAGTCAATATGAATAAATTAAATAACTTGAGTGTTACACGGGACAAAAACAACTAATTTAAAAATGTCTTTTGCTTTAAGTACGATACTTTAATAATTAAGACTTGAATGGATATGTTTATGTAGAGGCTAAGCTAACATTAAGTTTGACTTTATATGCAACAACTTTGCATAAGTGACATCAGTTATTTCATTTATTTCCAACTTATATAAGAGAACGATGAACACATTTGTTCTGGTCTTACATGCTGCTGCTCCAGCGCAATATCTAGTGGCAGTGAATACAGCTATCAAAGAAAAGAGATCCTTCTGAGCCATAAAAACTCCAGGAATAATTCATTGGTGTTCATGACTGACAATGTATGTAATCTACCCGTCCATCACAAAATGCCTACGAGCAAAGTGTGTGGTGATTTTTAAAAAACGGCTAACTTCCTTATGACGGATATTTCTTTATCAAACAAAACTTCATGATTAAAGTGTATTAAATATTAAAGGATCATCGCAATAAGAAGAATGTTCTCATTAAAGGAACTGACAAGGATGATGTGCATCCTGCTATGGAGATGAGCTAAAATGAAAACCTCAAATGTTGAGGGAAGGGGTTGTTAGGGGGCATCTTCTACTTTTGTGTTGATAACTAGGACATGAATATTGCATGTCAGATTATCATCGTACATTTTTAATTACTTTTACACCTTGTCTGGAACGTGTTTGACATTTTTTTTAATGGTACCAACAAGTCTAGCAAATTTGAGTGTGGATGAATATTACGGCGTCCTAAAACCTACATAAAGGTTTAAACAGTCAACTTTTTATAAAGTTCAAATGTCAACACTGAATGTGAGATCATAGTGCTGAGTCAGATTAGATATCAGAAGCTTCTGCAAGAAGGCTGAACCGGCTGTTTTAACAGGCTGCCTATAGAACAGATAGATTGACCAATGGACACTGGGAATGATTGATGATACCATTAAGCTGGCACACAGCGTTCGAATGGCTGTCGTTCTGGAAAGAGCTTTAATGGGTACAAACACACACCTACAGAGTCATTTAGTGCGGTTGCTGTACAGTGTCTGTACACCTAAGTTCTTTCTTTCTTTCTTCTTTGCATGCGAGTATCTGTGCATCTGTATTTGTGTACTGGGTTGACATGCAGCAACCTTTCAATGAGTCGGCAAGTGAACTTCCCTGGAGTACACGCCCACACACATACACACCCACACACATACACACCCACACACATACACACCTACACCTACACACACAGACACACACACACACACACACACACTTAGACGGAGAGTTGGCTCACTGGCCTTGCCATCTGTCCATTAATCAAGGTGCCACATGGACACGCTCTCTCTGTCTCTTTCCCTCTGTCTCTCTCTCATAGTATTGTCGCAGCAGACAGAAGGACATTGCAATTTGATTGCTGATTTTGTACTTTATTTGTATTCTGTTTTGTAATTGCTTTATTGTATCTAATAAAATGATTGTCACTCTGCTCCCTTCTCTCTCTTTTTGTGTCTTCATCCGTCTCGATCTTTCACAACATTGTTGTGATATAAAGGTCAAATTTTCAACCTATTTTCTCTCTAATGTGCCGAACAACACGTTTAGCCGTTTTTAATTGTTTTGACAGAAGTGACCCTTTAATAAGTGAGCTGGCTTGATGCTTCCCAACAGAAGGCCTCTCTCTAAATGTTATTCATGAGTTCTCACTTTAGCTATTGGCTGGTCTGGATGGAAAGGTCACATTTGAGCGGCGTTCAGCTCGACACAGCTTTTCTCTCATTCCAGTTTTGTTCAACAGGATGAAACAAAGAAGGCTGAAATACAGGACACTGTACTTTGGAGAACACCTTTTCCCACTGAAACACACATTTACATGTATTGGAACACAACCTTGGATCCTCTGCACTCTCGTACTGGCTTACCAGTTGAACCCAGTCCAAAATCAGTTATTTTTTCATGCAGCCCCAAACCAGCGGCGGTGCAAAAAGAAGTACAGAGGCTTTTTGCATCTGTTTGTAATTGCCTTAATTAAATTTCCAATGAATATAGGTACTCCTGCGTTTTGCTGTAAGAAACCACACAGGTTCCACGTTTACACAGTGTGAATCATCTGATGTATTCCCTATAGTAAACAGAAATATTGTTGACTTGACAATAATACTAGAAACATTGAATTGCACTATAACTTGCTGCAGTTGGACATATGTGGACAGAACAACTTTTAAAGATTCAAAAAAAAGTTTTAAAAGAATTTCTTATTGGTATATAATCAGCGACAGGCTGCTGTTTAAACAGAAGACGAGATGAGCTGATAAGACTGACCATTACTGAACACCACCATCACCCCACCTGCTTATAATCTATCCATAGAACAGTACAGTCCTGCTCCAGCTCCCCTTCCATATTGTGATGTGTTCACCAAACTTGGCTCGCTGCTCTTTTTTGCTAAACTTGCAAAAATTAATTGATGTGTCAGATGCCAAGAAAATCCCTTTTTCTACATGTTACTTATATTATAACCTGGTTGCTGACTTATAAAAGAGTGTCCGTAATACTAAATGAATGTTAACAGCCATACCACCTCTAGACAAAAGCAAAGTTGATTCTACCCACACACCATTTGATTAAGACTAGTCTTTCTCTCTTGCCTCTGAGTCATTATTATTTTTGGAATTTCAATATTGGGTTTTAATCCCTAAAGGGAAACCCTTTCTTTTGTGTGTGAATAGGTTCAGAAATAGAGGAGTAGTCTCTATACTCTTCTCCTTTCAGCTAAGCCACTACCACCAAATTGCAATATTTACAGTTGCGTAAGGTTTCGTCCCTGTTTCCTATTTTGTGTGATCCTGGCACAAAGCTCAAATAAAGCCTCTGCATTTGTTGTCGAAAAAGAAATGATGCCAGCGTTTCATGCATATTGTCCTTCAAGCAACCTCAGTGCGTTTATCCAGGGATTTATGGGAGTTTTGAAGATGGATGTCTTTCTGTTTCAACAAAGTAGGAAAGAGATATACTGCAGGGAAATGATATGGTAGGACGCAGAAAGAAACATCACCTCCTCTCTCCAAAATATTATTATCTAAACTAGCATGATTGTAAATAATTTCAGAGCATTTGTGGTCGAAGTTGGACGTGTCAGATATCATTTCACAAACCAGGAACAATAAATATCCGGCGTATTTGTTTGTACTGTTTGCCTTTTAGCATATGGTATCAGAAATAGAGTTTGTGCAGCTTCTATTAGGGAACAGTGCCATCCATTGTGAGATGCTTAAAATAATAACTAGCACAGAATCACTAGTTACTTAGCAACAGCCATGGAGCAGGATGGTGCACTTTGTCATGGCTCTGTCAAAAAGTTGCTCAGTGAACGGTTGTTCGTGCTGGGAATACCAGTGAGTGTGTTTTAAATCAAACAGAGTTTAACAACGCACAACTGCTACTCAGGAGATGCTTTAGCTTAAGAAAGCGTTGCGCCTGTGCGACTTACTTTTCCTTCAAAGATCCTTGAGGTCTGAGAGCTCCGTTTCCCAGTAATGGAAGTCATTCTTTTTAACCATTCACTGCTTCAGGTGACAACATCAGTGACTTTTCATATGATTAACAGTCTCTCTTTGGGGAGGCTTAGTCCATCATAACATGCAGGTGAACGTAAGACTTAATAGGAGCTAAAGTTAATCACTAATTGATGATGAATCCCTAACAGCCATTAGTAATCTTATACAGCCAATCAAAAGGTATCAGCACTATCTTATAATAAGCTTGATTGGCAGGGATCAGTCGGGGCTAAGGTGAAACAATCCTGAGTGTGTTGGCCACGTCATGTCATGCCTGCTTACAAGTATGTGTGCAGTAATGCTAACAAATAGCTTAATTAAGGTCAGTCTCCTTATGTTTGGTTCTCAAGGGTAGTAGTCAACGTTTGTGTTAAGAATGTGTAAAAAAAACTGTGCTTTTCTTAAGTTTATGTCCCCTAAAATGTCAGACCTAGACTATACTGGCTTGTATCTGTCACTCGGGAAGTGTTTCCTCTACTGAGTCTTGTTAAACAGACTTAAACAAGTAAAGTTATGGCTGAATCTCTCCGATCTTTGCTTTAACATTAGCCTATTTAATGTGCACTCGGCACGAGATTCAAAGACTCTGTGATTCATAGATCCAGCCTTTCTCAGTGAGGGGTAAAATGTGGATGTGCTTACGGGCCCTTTTCCGTTTCTTACAAGAGGAAAACAGGGAGGAACATCTGTCCATTCTACAACACCCTCTGTCCTTAGAGCCTCCATTGGATAAAGGAAACCAACCCCCAGAAAAAAATGTAACAAAAGCCACAGCAAAGGAATAGAAATGTGGAAGCTGATTTAACAGATATGGTGCTCATATGTTAATGTCTTGTTATGGATGTAGTTGTACTTTCACAGGCTATAATTTTAGCAGAAAGAATAGCTGTGACATTTTTCACTCTGTCCTTGCCTCCCTCTCCTTCTTCGGTTTCCCCGCCCTCTCTTTCTCTGCCCTGACTTATTTCTCCGTTTTTTGTGATTATTAGTTACTGTGGGTGTTTAAGTACCTTTCTCTCATTCTTTATCTCTCTCTCACACATACACACACTTACTCACGGCGAATATTGTTTCTTATGTTAAAGTATGTGTCTCCAGCCACAGTCTGAAGTCTAGTGAAGGGAGACATGACAAACGACTTTGGCATTTAACATGACAGAAGCCCTCTCTCTCCCTTTCTCACTCCCCATGTGCGTGTGTGTGTGTGTGTGTGCATCTGTGAGCGTATGTTGTGTAAGTCTGAAACTAAAACAGTGGAGGTTGTGATACCGGAGCCAGAAAAAGAAGCTAGAGAATGGAAAAAAAGACAAAAAAAAACTTGGAGAAAAGATGATATCGGTTACCAAGTAAATAAAGAATTTAAATAACAAATAAAACACCATGTAAATAAAATGTGTAATTACTTTTTTGCCACTGTTCTATATGCATGAGCAGATTACATATCATCTGTCACCTCACTGTGGGTGAAATTCTAGGTCACTGTAACATCTACCCTGATTAAAACATAAAAAGGCAGCCTGTTGTTGATGCACTGCACTCCAAACATTGGATTATGGAGTGCTTTGTTTCCTAATTTCATAGCCAGTGGCTTGAAACTCAATTCGGATTTTTTTCCACCACAAACTCAGCCCTGATCAACACAAACTCGCGCTGAGGACAGGCCAAGGCAACACTGGCAACGTTTTGGGGCGGTGTGCATGGGGAGCTGTGCTTGAGTGTTTTCATACCTTCGTTACATCTGTGATTACTGGCTCTTCTGCC
Organism: Chaunax sp. Z400; assembly: GCA_037577475.1. Lineage (NCBI taxonomy): Eukaryota > Metazoa > Chordata > Actinopteri > Lophiiformes > Chaunacidae > Chaunax > Chaunax sp. Z400. Next base: position 12,221,318 of record CM075200.1, read on the forward strand.
ATCTGTGGAGTCAGAAATTTATATGCCTGAGCACACGTGCATTTAGGGATATTTCTTACCCTTGCAGACCGGTCTGTGGTCACTCCAGGCTGCAAAGACTTCGGCCACTCTCTGGCAGCTGATGGTTTTACTGCCCTGAAGAACATAGTCTTCACTGCAGCTGAACTGCACCACACCGCTGATGCTACACACAGACACGCATAAACACACATAGAGATAAGACAAGGAGTCAGATATTAAAGGTTTGTGTAAATGAATTTAAACTCCAAAGTGTATGTATGTGCTTCTACATGCTTTTTGAACACTGTAAATTGTTCCGTACTTGCCAACATTTAAAATCTTAGATCTGGAAACATAAGAATAACTATCTTGTTTTAAAAGTTATTCCCTATTTTCTTTCCTACTTATTTCTAGAAGAACAAGTTACTCTAGGATTTCTTGACAAGTAAAATGATCTTGCTGCATGGACAGATAACTCCAGCAGCATTAAAACCATTTTCTCCTCAAAGTCAGATTTCATTTCTTGTATTTTAGTATCTCTTTTTTTTTGCAGTGAAGTCTGTGTGTGCAGACAATTTTACCTGAAATCGTTTCCATGGCGTTTTCCATTCTCCGGCTCTCCGGGGTCGGGGCAGGAATTAGATGCATGTCTCACACCACCTTCATTTACTGTACAAAGAGACAGACAGGGGGAGAGCCGGGGGGGGCAGACAGGTTAGAATGAGGCAAAGAAAAGACGTTCAGTAAAAGCCATACTGGGTCAAGCAGGAAGGCTCTCCCCTATAAAGATAGCAAATTCATGCTTTATAACTCATGAGTTGAGAATAATGTTATGAATAAGTATGTATTGTCATTTTGATGTAAACTAGGTAGCCTGTGTACCAACATTACTGCTGAATCGACACCGTAAAACTTGTCCAGTGCCCCGTCGCTCTAAACCTGTCTGTCATTCTATTGACAGCATTCAAGGCTTCTCATGGTAATTTTCAGTTTGCCACTTTTTAGTGCCAGCTTTGGAAGCCTGCCTGGCTTGTCACTTAGAGGCAGCAGGAAACAGGTGAGGAAACAGGAGAGAAGGACTTGTTAGACAGTTGGGTAGGCGGGCAGGGACGACATGACACTCCAGATGCAATCTTAATTCTCACAGAAAGAGAAACAGCTAATCTTGACAGCAACACTCCAGACATCACAGTAGTAGAACAGAGACAACAGACAGAACTGAACAAATACTGCTAGACTGCGACATCACAACAAACACGCATCTGATGTGATGCATCCCTACCCTACTGTTTCTAATTACAGCACTGCTGTTGACAGTAAGTTTCCCTTTGTTTTCGCAACTTTTTTTCCTTTTTTATTTCTTGCTTCTTTGCTTTCGCAATCTGTTCTTGTCACCCCGTCTATGCTGGCTCTCTGTCCATATAAATATCCTCACAGCTATATTTCATCGGCTTTCCTCAAGAGACTCTAGAATATATATATTTACTGTATTTTATTTCCATAAACCTTAACCATTCAGGGTCTCTTCTCTCTCTCTCTCTCTCTTGAGCCTTTAAAAGTTTTTAAACTTTCAATACTTTCAAAACATTCATAGCTGCTGGGATGACGATGAGCTAAGGTGTGTGTGTGTGTGTTGATGAGTTGAGATAAAACGACAAGAGCTTCTGGGTCTTCTCCGGGAAAGCAAAAGAAACATAGGTAAGTGAAAGAACACAACACTATGTCAATTCAGAAGCTTTCCCTTTAAAGACATTTCCCAAACTACATTTTTTTTACTGTGGTTTTTTAATCTAATTCTCAGAAGGATCTAGCACAGAGCTGCTTCTAGTAGGTCGGTACACAACATAAGTATTAGTAGTAATACAGAAGAGCAATGAGTGTATTGATGACCTATTTGTACTGAATTTAAACCTTAATGAGATCAGGACGGGAGCAAATTTATTTGAATAATCCTTGGATTCCTCTCATCTTTTTTTTCCACACCAATCAATATAGAATTAGGCTACGTTGGTTTTTGTGTTTTTTTTTAAGTTGTTCATCTTTTTCTAATGTCTGGTGTGAGTTGAATATTACTAGAGGGAGAAAATGTCTTATTGTGCTTATTTACTCAAGCTTTACAACAAACAAAACACCCCATGGTGTATTTTTATATTCAAATGCATGGACTGATATTCAAATGAGAGGAAGACTCAACTAGTCATGCACTCATAGTCATAGCATAACATTAATCTTATTACTAAATCAGAAACTACCAGACAGAATGGCAGTATTCTTTATTTATTCATTTATTATGCTTGATTGTGGAACAAAACATCATTCTGTCTATAATATCTATTATTATTTATTCTGTTTATATTAATATTATTTTGTTATTTGAATAAAGAGTGCAATATCCTGATGTCTCTTTAGTTTTGCTTTCTGCATCTTTTAACCCGATCACTCTAAAATTATTGTCACCTTATCTTTTAATGTTATTTTTGCTGCAGTAATAGGTCGCTGTTATCCTCCTTTTTCGTTTTGTGTGAATAGACCACAGCTAAAAAAGTGATTTCACTAATAGAAAGCGAAGAGGAAAATGCTACGAAAACAGAAATGAGCCTCATCAAGTCAAAACTACCAAATATTAGGTTACAGCTGGGATTTGCTTTTCATTCAGATTTGAAAAACATTTTTTTTCCAGACGGAGTGCTACAAATATTTATTTTCATCATATCAAAATAAAAGCTAAAGTGGCAATCATTTTCATTATTTAGTGCTGTGTGTTGCTCTGGCTCTAACTTATAGATGAAAAGTGATTGTATATTTTCTTGGACAAAAATGCAGATGACAAAGAACTAAGGGCTCCATCTATACATGTCTGGCTCTGCCCTGGATCCATCTTTGCATTTCAAACAGACATTTCATGCTTTCCATTGGTGGCTCATCCTCCAAACCTGCACATTTTTTTCAGTTTTAGGTCTGCTTCTTTCTTATCTACAAGTGTACTCGTTTAGAAGAATCATCCAATTTTACAACAACAACAAAGAGATACTCAGATCAATTCAAAATCAGGTCAATTTAAGACTGGACATGATGTTTTTTGATGTGGTTCCTTAGATCTGGACGAGCCTGCCAGAGGCCATAAAACAAGCTGTCTCTGTTGATGCTTTTTAGAAGATTCCCTTCACTATCTTTTAATAGCTGTTTTTATTCTATTTATATTCTATTTTAATTTGGTCTCATTTCCACAGCACTTGTTATGCCGTTATGCTTGTATGTCTATACACACACAGTTACACACAAACACACGCCAACCCAGGCTGTCGTGGCTGTCCGACTAACATGCATGTGCATGTTGAGTCCGAATCACAAACCCAGCAGGTGGTTGGTGTGTTTATGTGTGTCTATTTGTTAGATAGTTTGTTGCTTTGTTGGAGCGGCTAATTTGACCATCTGGACGATTAACACCATAACAGAGGGACTGGATACAGTATCAGTGCTGTGCTCACAATCACACACACAAAAGCTTACACAAGTTACATGCTAACACACATAAACATACAAGCATCTATACAAAAAAAACACACATACAGAAACAAACATTTACATAGGCATGGAGACATATGCACATGTGTTGTGCGTCACTAAACCCGCCAGAGCACAGCAAATTAACATCTGAACCAATCAGAGCTAGACTAATTAACATAGAAATTCACTCGAATCAAACCTCAACCATGACTCTCCAACCTGTCATAAAACCTGACGAATCCGTGATGGGCTGTGTTTCTGTGCTTAGCTCAGCTCATACAGTGTTTAAGAGACTCACACATAAACACACAAATACAAAGTGGACAAGCGTCAAAGGGGAACAAGTGGATTAATCAGAGGTTCAAAAATCCATCATTAGCAAACATGCAAACCAAGTCACAACAGAGACAAGCACGGTCTACGTATCTATATCCTCGTGTTTGAGTGTCCTTATGCATAGATGCATGTATGCATTTGTTTACATATGTCGTTACACAGGCACAAGCGTGTGCATATATTAATGCATGAGTAGGAACGTTTGGGTGTGCAAATATGTGAGTCATAACGAATGAAATGTGTTGCTTGTGATTAACCTAGGTGGGAAACTTATGCATAAATATCACCAGAGTGTGTGAATGGTGCCTTTGTGTATGTGTCATCTTTAAGTAGGTTTAGAAGTCAGAGTTCAGTCACTGTTCAGATGCTGTTCTTTGAGGTTCGTCAAGCTTTTGCTCCACATTCTTTTCATGTCATGTTGATGATGAAAAGCTGTATGAATGGAATGAACTAACATCTGTGTATCCATTTGTGCATTGCTGTTGCGTCAAATGATTAATGCACCTTAATACTTGCTAATTTTGCTTTTCGACCAATATGAAGTTGTGACTGCTACAAAAGTAGAGCTGCAAATTAACAGGGAAGGGTATTTAATTGTGTGTATAAATACACCATAGTGTTGTACTTTGCCACTAATTGTGAAAGCTTACAGATCATCATATTTCATATACATGTGGGTAACTGGAGAGACACATAAGTTCCTCTTTGATAATTTTTACATTGGTCTTATTAGCTTGATAATTGGTTACATTTGCATAAGGGTCTGGGGACATATAGCTTTGCTCTGTGATCGGAGAAGAAGAGAGACGAGAGGACAGGGATGAGGAAATAAAGAGAAGAGGCAGGAGGTGGCGGGAAACACTATTACAACAGCTGATTCATGTTCCCTGAACAAGCCCAAAGCAAGCCAAAACAAACCACGATTAAGCTTATCAGAACAAGCTATGATTAAATATATCAAAGCAAGCCATGAAGACGCATGCACAAACAGAGACACCATGACGGAAAACATCAACCAACAAAAGCACAACAGTCAAGCAAGATGCAATTAGGCATGCTCTTTTAATAGCTGGGGTATTTTCAACACATTTGTGTGCAAAAAAAAAAAAAAAAATAAAAAATAAAAAATAAAAAATCAATCTTGTCAGTCACAATATTTGCGATGTTACCACATGTTTTAAAAGTTAACTCAAGATCCGTTGTCAATAAACAAAGGTGTTGAAAATGACAGCTTTTTTGAGACAAAATGAATAAAAGCTAAACCAGAAATAAACAAAATGCAAAAACAAAGCCAGTCCAAGCAAAACCAAGCCATCACACGTTAGTGCATTAGCCATAGTGACATTAAGATGTGAACTCACATATTGAAAACTTGTTGCTGGAGTCTTTGCCAGGGAATAATTTAACGCCCCGCGATTTAAAATCTACAGATCGCTTCACTGCAGAGGAGAACAAAATAAAAACAAGAGAACAGAGAAGGAAAATCAGAAAACGGATTGAATAAAGTGGAGGAAAAAAAAAAGAACCATAGCGAAGAAACTTTATAAAAAAGGGCAGATTCTTCTCCCTCACAGTGCTGAGAGAGAGAAGAGCGAGGTAGAAAATAAAACTTAGAAAGGCAAAGTAAATTTTTAAATGGTGGACACAGGTAGCGAGAGAAGCGGAGAGAGAGAGAGACAGAAAGAGAAAGACAGAGGCAGACAGAGGAAAGCAAGGAAATGATTTCAACAGTAGCACCATTTGTTCATAGGAGCTTGATCTCTCTCTCTCTCTCTCTCTTTGTGTGTGTGTCACTCATTCCCGTACATCAGATGTTGAGGTGTTTTGCTGGAAGCCGTATCACATTATGAACAAAAGCTGGTGGGGAAATCGCAGCTTTAATCAAATCACAATGATTCAGCTCCGTAATCAAAGCTTTCAGATAATAGCATGTTGGAAAATAAATGGTTCCTTTGATCGGATTGAATCAGTGACAAGAGGAGGCAAACTGATGAAGACATGGGAGACATCATTTCACGACACATTAAGTAATGTTGTGCCTCGTGTTTCTGTAGCTCAGCGTGTATGGAAGCACGTGGGTGAAAGCTGATCTCTATCTGAGTCTAGTGCAATCACAATACAAACCAAAAACCTGGGGTTAATCCCAGTATCATAACCTCCAGACTTTTTTTCTGCCCCACTTTGTCAGAGCAAATTAATGCAAAACCAAAGTAAACAGCGAAAAGGTAAACACAAACATGTCTTGTCCTGAACAAGAATGATGATGAAGTAGCTGACAGACTTCACAGCTTACATAATGACCTGATTTAATATATTGAATGTTGACAAATGGCAGATGAGTTAATGTGCTCCAATCACCCTAATGTAACACAGTGGCAATATGCGCGCACATCTGTTACATTATACTTGACATGGTTAAATTACATCACATGTGTTTTATGTTAACAATCATCCTAATGTTGCTGCATACGTGCACTTTCGTTTGTGTTGACATTATAGTCGACTGATTAATGCAATTCAAAGAGGCTTGAACATTAGCTCCATTAGTACATTAGCATAATTACTGTGTTACTTACAAGCTTACCAGCATGGTCATTTAATGCGGTTCCAACTGTACATTATGTGTGTGACAAGATACGATCCCCCACGGTATAACATAATTAACAAAAATAATAATAAATAGCCTTTATTAATAATTTCTCTTGTTCAAATATACTCTAGCCACAGCATTGTTGTTGTTGTTGTTGGGAAACCTGTGTACTAAATTAAACAATAAACATACAGTGTACTGACATTATGCTCACATTTGTCCTTTAGAACTTTAGAAGGGATCACACATCATCTTCTTTCACAAATTAATTTTACAATCCTTAATTACACTAGACATGGTTGCCTTTTCTAATATGACAAAATTACCTCATGTGACACACTGGAGAACATTTTGCCAACACAAGGTTTTTGTCTTAACACAAGCGTTGTAACTCAAACTAAAAGTAAAATGTGTGGTTGGATTTATCCAGCTTTTTGGTTCAGCTGAGAATCTCGCTGAGCTTGTATTGCTGAAAAATAAAATAAAAAAAGATCTCTGTGGATTTTGTGCTATTTTGGTCCACTATCTACTGATCAGGTGACTCTTAACATGATAATTGTCGCATGTTTTTTTTTTCCAGTTTGGGAGAGACGTCTTTATCAATAAATTCAAGTAATCAGGAAACAAAGATGAATTTTTCTTGCATCATCTGTCATAAAGTCTCCACCAATGAGCTCCCTCTAAGAAACTCACAGCTGTTCATGCCTGCTTCTGAGCAAGTTACAAATACAGAATCATGTAAATCTCAGAAAACCACCTACACAAGGAACAAATTTATTATTCCTGACACTGGTGTCATAACTATTCAAAATGAGGGGGAGCGTGCTTGATATCTGAAAAAAGTATCTGTGCTGTCTCAGATAAATCCTTGACTGCATTTTATTTGTTATATGTTTTAAGAGCAGGGGTTCGTTTGCAACTCACGTAAATGCTTCACAAAATATTTGGAACAACTACAGAGAGCTGTATTTAAAAATAAAGCTCACAGGAAACAACGATGAGAGTGCAGTGAATACATTTGTCTTTCCACTGCATTGCAGACCTGACAGATGCATAACTCCTTTAGTCTTTCTGTTCTGTTCTCATTTTTGGGCAAAAACACAGAACACCAACAGGTGAGAAACAGCATATTGGATAATTGCATCAATGCCTTCAGATTAAACTCTTAAGATTGATCATCAACAGGCGGCATTTTCAACGAGACGAAGCTCTGATCTAGATCAAAGTCTTCAGGTTTGAAATGTATTTTCCCCTGTTAGGCAGCCAAATCAGGGAATGTGGGCCAAAAATAGTTAAAAGGCAAATTTGTTTTTGCCTGCGCAGATTCATTCACAGTATAAAGCCCCTGTTAATATGCATCATAAAACCTGTCCTGTGTGTATATCCATCAAAGTTAAATGCGCCTGACAACAGCATCTCCTCGAGCCTGACGTAGGCTTGATGGCTGCGCTCTCCAACCAAAACGAAAATCTCTTTCTCTCTTTCAAAATTTGTTACTAAAAGCTGGAGGTGCTCTGTTAACCAAGGAGGGATCCATGTCAGTGACGAAGGTCACCTTGCATTCACCTCAATACCATCTGGATTTCACATTTCTTCAGACTGGCATTGTGGAACAGTAAAGCGTTCTCCAAAGAGGAGATGATTCAAGCACACAGGCTTCACACACTTTGATTAAAACCACGCGCCTTTGTGCTGGCTGATGTTTTAATGCACCCATGTGGGAGAGCAAATATATACTGCTGTCTATGGAAACATGATCAAAACTGAGCACTAAAATATGATGGAAGGGTTTGGGAAATGATTTCCAACCACAGTCTGATATCAAAAAGCGAGAGGTAAAATCGACAATTCTGCAACACTTTATTTCAACTACTCATATTTAGCATTAACAAACAGTATGTAAGCATTTAATAAATGGTTTATAACACACTACATATAACATGGTCAAGGGCAAACGTAAGTGTTCATTAATGTGTTTGTTAACAACCACAGGTCCTCATGTGGTCTGTAAACGGATAATAAACGAGAATACAGTAAAATACAGTTGTAATGCTATAAAATATATCTAGGAGAGACATTCTAGTTGTTGACAAATACAGTAGATTAATAAATAATAAATCTGTGTATAAGTATATATTCATAAAACAGATACTAAAGATTTGATGTAGCTGACAACTACTATTTAATCATAAATCAAACAGTCCAAGTTGTGAGATGTGTTGAAATAGCAGCTTATGTGAAGTAAATAATTTAAACGTAAAACGTTAAAGCAATGGTTTAATATTTTGGGAGTTAGACGACTAAGTCTGGGAAAATCTCAGGCTAGTTGTTTTCTCCTGGTTGCATTATGCGTGGGCAGTATTTCCTAATATATTCAACTGTTTAGGTGACATAAAATCTGTCATAGATTTCCAACGTTAGTGAAAAATGAGCTCCACCAAAAAGTAGGAGGCAGTGAGACCAGAAGATTTAACGGTGCATTTAATATATGTATGTACTGTATGAAAGACTTAATTCTCCATGAGAATTGTTTTGTTGAGTATGTATTTATAAATAATGGGAATATTAATGACTGGGTAGACAACAAAAGACAATGTCTTTGCCTACATTAAGTTAATCGCACCTTGAATACATTCCATTTAATGAGATGAGTGCAATAAGTTGTTAGTGCTGCAGACTACTTTGCAACCACAGACCACAAATCATAAAACAATACCAGGATGTATCGATGCAAACAAGCTGCAATTCAACCAAATAGAGTCCCTGCTACACGTTCTGTACTGATGGCAGTGTTAATGGACCTTTTGAAGTAGCAAAAGCAGAAAACCGAGTCACCAATAATGCCAGGGCTGGTGAGATGGAAACTCCAAAATAATATAAAAGATGATAAAAGGGAAGTTCTGAGATTTATGGGCTCATATGAATCCCCTGAGGCCAACAGTGTCTTTGTACTCAGTTTGACTAATGGTTCTTAAGCCAAGTCTGACAAGGAAAAGGACTTTGGGATTTATTTACACAAAAACTAATTGGTATATTCCACATGTGCTAAATGCTTTCTTTTTTTCTTCGCTGTAATTATGCAGAACATTTCAAGATGTGCGCACTTGATCACAAGCAGGCTTGAGGTATTATGAGAGTCATATCAAAGGTACCATGCAGTCGACAATATCCAATATGTCAAGCTCCCTGAGGGGTATACTGTCTCTCCGCTCCAGTTGAATAATGTTTCCATACCAGTGTTTGACTGGTCTTTCTTTTGTACTGACTGACTTATTTTGTTGCCATAGCATTGGCTGACTGATAATGCTGTCAGTTGTTCATTAAGAGCCAATCACAGCCCTGCAGACACAGGAACTCATGAATACGTAATGGAGAGAGATGATGGAGGGATGTGATTGGTAGATTCTGCCGCAGGGAAGGAAGCAGATTGTTCGTAACTGGCACACGCATAGACAACAGACAAACAGGTGCGCACACTTAACACATATGGCCAGACATACACTTGTGCACACACATATACACGCAAACACACACACACACACACACACACACACAGCAGCAGCATGCAGCCATTACATATTCAAACAAGCACGCATATTGATGGAGTCATCAAGTCAAAGCAGAAACATACATACAGATGCATGCACCTGCAAATGCACGGACACATGTAGAGAGCAGCGGTAACAGTGTGAGTTCAGACACACACAGGGATATCTGGGCACATAATTCTATATGTGCACAGGAACACAGATAAGCACACGCATGTGCAAGGACATAGATATGCTCTGAGCACACAGTAATACCATACACAGCAACACAAGCCACAAGCACACACATTCGCAGCCACGTGTTCAGGGTTGGGCATTAAAGCAGAGCAGAGTACCATACGGTGCAGGGTCGCGGGGGGGGGGGGGGGGGGGGGGGGGGGGCTGGTGTCTATCCCAGCTGACATTGGATGGGAGGCGGAGCACATCCTGGACAAATCGCCAGTTCATCACAAGGCCGACACATAGAGACAAAAAAAATCATTCACGCTCACATTCACACCTATGGGCAATTTAGCCTCACTAATTCACCTATATTGCCTATATATCACCAATACATTCCAAGCGGACACGGACCACGCAGTGAGGACAGGACATCTAATCAATGTGACCCTCAACATTTCCTCAACCCCATCCATGCTGAGGATTTTATTTTACCTGTTGTTTTTGAATCAGTAGAAGAATGACTGACCTCAGCCGTAAAGAATGAGCAAACAATTTTTACAACAACTCCAGAGGGAAGGAAGTTTGTGTGCTCCAGAACAAGAAGGAGCAATGTGCCTTTAGATTATCTTTCAATATTGAAATGAAAGGTTTCCAGTGTGTAAACAACCCTCAAGTATGCGTCTACTTGCAATGCATAGTAATTATTGCACAACATGGTGTCTGAGCAAGGACGTAGTATCACAGATACAAAATTGTCCTGCATACACTATACCTATGAGGGGAATAATCTTGATTCATAGAGTCAACCATCCCAATGGAATATCTCATGTTAGCCACACAGGTGCAGAAAGGCTAACTCTAAGTGGCTAAATTAATGACTACAGTTTATTTGCAGATCATTATTACATCTAATTAGGATTAATTCACGGGTAAATTTTCATTTGATTCAAAGGGAAGGCTCCTTGAGCACATCGCATTATTTAAACAATTTCTATATTATTTATTGTAAAAAGAGTCTGCTGAAAGAATCTATTGATTAAGAGATGCTCAGTATGCCCACAGAGTCTGCATTCACATTACAGTTTAAACAAACTGACCTGGATCGTTTGTTAAACCTTAAATAAACCTTTCCTGCATGTTCAAAGGAAGAAAGTCTCCTGCGTCTTACCATAAGAATACATGCAGATTGATTAATCATGACTAATGATGTAATGGTCGGGATTCGTCGTAACTTTTTGTTGCTTGGATTTTGGACTGCAGGTGCCACCAAAAGTTGTCTCTGTCTCTGAATCGATCTGAAACCAGCTTACTTTTGTCACTTTTCATTCATGTCAACACGATCAGCAGAAATGAGGATGATTGGTTGATGCTTAAAAGGGTTTAGAGGGGTACTATCACATAAAGGCTGCAATAGAAAATTTCAGAGGTGACAGGTGTATTGCAAAACTAACATGAATGGCAGTAGAGTGGGTACCACCGCCAAGGCCAAACTGATCCATCCATTTAGCTGGATCCACATTAAGGTTTAATGGGGTTTATTCTACTTATGTACTTATTAGCATAGTACATACATTATAGACTTATTCATTTTAAAGCATCACTGAATTTATGCATTACATAAACAAGCTCTGATATTTGAGAAAGAATATTGTAGCAATGATGCAGTGAAAAGGATCCTCAGACGACCCTCTATCCCCACCCCCTCCGGTTCGCTTTGAGTACCGATCACACTTTTCTATTTTAGGTTTTATGAACAGATTTATTCATTGACATTCTAGTGAGGTCAGAGTTCATGTTGGGCTTTTAATCATCATGCATTCAGGTAAACGGCGACATCCTGACTTTGCAGCAGAGCTGGGCTCTCTCCACCCTTTACTTTTCCTGCCCCATCCACTTCCACTTTCTGTAATGTTAATGTTAATTAATAAGAGCCATACATTATTTCTCAGTGTTCAGACTAAAATTCGTACAGTAAATGGAATCACTGGCAAACATTCAATTGACTTGATGGCTGGCTGACTGGCCCGCTGCCTGGCTGACTGCCAGACCAAATGGCTGGCTGACTGGCTGACTGACTAGACACTCTTGACTTTTGCCTGACACTGTTAACCGAGCTACTTAGAGTAAGTGCAACAGTAGTAAAATTCAGATTGACCAGTCGATTGATGGGATGACTTTGTGAATCAATGTTCACAGTAGGAACATAGATGGTTTCTTGTGTGTGATGATGTGCACTGAATGAGTTTAGCACACTGTCAATTTATCGCGATCACATCATTATCTTTTTATACCTTTGACATTCTTTTCTTTTCACCAACCTAACAAAAAACATCAGTATTTCTAACTGGAGGAGCAGTTACCTGAATGTCTGTGACTTACTGGTGGGTGGAAAGCTGACTGTGACTCACAGGCTGACTGGAAACATGTATGACTCACTGACAGGCTCAGTATCCACAACTTTTCCCCTAGTTGTTGCTTCAAAATAATTACATGGTGAGAATATTTTTCTTGGAAATATATGTAAAAAGAAAGTCGACCCATTTAAAGAGTAAAACTGTGTAAAATTGTGTTCTAACACATTATTCCCATAGCCATTGACAACTCAAGAGTGTATCTGGCAACATGAATCACTGGTTTCTAGCTTTGGGGGAGAGCTGTTCTTTCTGCATTTAACAATGAAGATGACTGAGAAGACATCACCACATCCAGCTGCAGCCTAGGGATGCATTTGCTGGAGGGTGAGACAATACTGTAACACACAGTCACATCTGGCAGCTGGCTTTTCCTACCACAGACTCTAAACATGGTATGGTTGTCCCAGCATGTCCACAAATTTAAACCTGCAGTCTTAAGATCTCCATCAAGCTGCTGTCTCTCCAGCTCACAGGTCTGAATTTGATCTGTAGAAGTTACACGTATACTTTTATCAGTGTAAATGCTTTTAGTTGTCAAACTGTAATTGCCATAATGGAGCTTTAAGCAAAATACAGGTAGGGAAATAATTATCCTTCTGATTTGTTCTTTACATCAGGTGATATTCATGTCAACAAATCAAACAATTCATTCTGGCTAAATGACATTTAAACTCTACCTCCCCTGCAATGTCTCTCTCCTGTCATCAGTGTCTAAGTCACCATTGACCACTAGTGCCAAAGCCCCTCTAACCCCTCTGGATGTCAGAATGATGGCTATTTGTAGCGTTGTACTGAGTTTAATTTAAATGTAACTGACAGGGTCAGCTGTAAAGATAGAGCATCTACATTTTGTTTCTGTGTGGCATCTTTTTCTAATTGAAATGCTGTTGAAAAACATCCACTGACTTTGTGCTGACAGTATTGTCTGAGGACTGAACTAGAACTATGTAGCTGAAAAAGACAAAAAAATAAACAACAAACAAATTACATACATGACCTCTTCTGCAATTTGTCTTAATAATGTATTTTATTAGAAAAGGCTATTTCAGACACCATCAGCAACAACAGGGGTTCTTGGTAAACCCCCATGTGGCATTTGTGCCTACAGAACACATTCCAGACATACAGCATACACGCTGGATGTTTTACTAATCATATTGTGAGAATGAAAAAGATTAAATGAGCTGTCAGCAGTGAGACATTAGGTGTACATCAACTCAGATTTCATCTTGGTCTGCAAAGGTACTGCAGTGAGATCATATAGTATATTTATATATCCACTTATAAGCTCTCTATATTAGGCTGAACTGAATCTTTAAAATGTTCCTGGGTTGAAAAGCATTTTCTCTTGCTTGGAGATGTTAACATATCTAAATAATTACTGAGCTTTAATTAAACATGCTAATGGACATTTAATGTATGAATATTGCAACACTAATTTTAATGGGAAAATGGCTGTCATTTGATTGAAAGGCTTTCATATGACATAAATAGTCATTTAAAGATGCTTACATTTATAGATATTTGATTATTTTTATGAAAAACAGCAGGGCTGCCTGAGATACTGATACTGAAGAAAAGAAAGAATATAAAAAGGAGTAATATCTCCCTTCTTCCTTTAACAAGAACTGGATGCCTTAGATAGATATTTGCATTCAGATTGTTTATTCCTTTAATTTTGCTCTATCAGCCTACAGCCAACGGTATGTATTAAAAATAATGCTGTTGTGATCGTTTTGAAAATGGAAAAAAAAAACTCTTAAAATTCTGTTTAGCCATTTAAAGGAGCTGCAGGCCTTCTGTTACTAAATACAATAATACACCGACAGGCTTTTCTGTTCAGACCACAGCCAACCATCCAGGCATATATTCACTTTGTTTCTCGCTTAAGTAGTATACAGAGGCCACATTAAAAACTCTAAATGTTAATACTTAGCCAAAACTTCTACTTAATGTCACGCCTCCTTAATCCCTCGTACCCCTCTCACTGTCTCTCTCTAGGTTTCCAAAGTACCTTCTTCTTTGGATCTCCTCACACTTTTACCACCTCCCTCTCTCATTTTCTCTGTTCGTCCTTATGTTCTTTGTTTATTTCTGCCTCTCTGCAAACATGGACATAAATCAGGAGATATTCACCAATTCAGAACTTCATAATTTGGGTAGTAGCAAAAAGAAAAGGTTTTCATGAGCCAAGTGGGTGACCTATAACACACACACACACACACAGCCGGCAGCACCTCGAGTTGAACATCTCCCCTGTGAGGTCTCGTAGCAGTGTCTCAAAAACAAAGCTAACCCTGCCAAAGCATATTTGTTTATTTAGGCTCTCAGAGACAAATTTGTTTTCACACAGTTTTTTCCCAATAAACTAGGCTAACCTTGCTGCAGGGATTTGCCATTACAATTCATTCTCTTGGAGACAAGTCGACCTTAGGAGACAAAAACAGCATATGGCCTGCGGTCAAGAATTACAGTCAAAGAAGTGGAATTTCCTTAAGTGGTAGTGTTTATAATAAAACAGAGTTAATGAACATCCTGGAGATTATAATCAAAGAGAAAGTGAATCTCAGCATAATGCATGAGAACATAATAAATGCAACAAAGCACAATTAAAGATACAAAAGGTTTAAGATTTCCTGAATTGCATTCATACATGTTGGTGAATGTGTTTGCAAGTTTGACTTTTTATTCCACTGGTTTGCTATGTTGAAGTCAGAAAACTGATCTATCCTCAATGCACATTGTCACATTCTTTGATGATACTGAACAACCCAGAGGAGGTGACATTCTGATGTGTGTCTAATGAGGGGAGTAACTCATTTACAACTTCCGAGTTGTAAATGAGTTCAGGAATCTTAGGGTCAGACTGGACTCTACATTTACATTTAAATGCGACATAGTTTTCTCATAACACGGGCATTAATTTCCATTAATTTTAAGCAAATTAGGCCTTTTCTGACAGTTAATGGTGTCAGAATGTTTTACACGCAGTGATTTCATTCACACATGGAGGAATCAATAGACCTCTTATGTCATCAGTGTAACATTCTGGAAAGATAATCTACTGAGCACTGACAATTTTTGACGTTCACTTGTGTATGCTTAAGGCTTTGCTTGCACCTGCTCCACCTTTTTCTGAAATGAATTCATTAAACAAATGGCTGACAGCTGTATTTGTTCCAGGGCGACCACTAGAGGGGACTGTGAGGTGCCACATTCCACCACATCTGGACAAACTTTGTTGTCAAGTCAAGGGAAGTTAATTGGAATAACCTCAGCCTTACAATGAGGGAGTGCCTTGTCTGTCACACTCATCTTCAACAATGGCTTCAAGCAAACCAGAACTTTGACCACTCTGAACTGGACATGTTGCATAATATATTACTTTTCACCTGTGTATTATATTTACACTTATAGTCTTGTTTCTTATAATGTTACTGTTTCTATTACCTGCCTAGAATATGCATATGCATTCATGGTACATGTATATTAATGTCCATATTAAATTACAAAGCAAATGATTTGTTTATTATTGTTTAAATTCATCACATAGAGTTGAGGTATAAAAGTTGTTGATGTTCCTATTGTGTTTATATAATATTAGGTAATATTAATGGTGAAAATGTGTGAAGATTAGGTTTCTCATTAGCTGCAACCTTTACAGCCACCCGGCTTGACCTTCTACTAATGTGTAAGAGCCAACAAGGTAATGAAGATGACTGACGGCTGACAGGAAGTAGCCAATGAATCACAAGGTTGTTAAGAACTCCTCTAATTAATCAACTAAGCTATCATGCTGACACCTCTCATGAACACGTCAATTAAGCTAATTAAGATCAATTTACATCAATTAAACTAATTAAAAGCAAATCTCAAGAGTAGTGGTCAGGCTGTCCGTCAATCAATCATGGAGAAGGTCTGAGAGAACCAAACGGAGAGATGGGGAGAGAAGGCGGTTATGGTACAAGATTGAAAGAAAGAAAGAGAGAAAGAAAGAAAGAAAGGAAAGAAAGATGAGAGAACAAACAAATGATCTACTCAACCTCTTATGTGCTTTTTGAGCTGTAAACTAAAATATTTGACAGTCATATGATGAAAAACATCAATGTTGGTAGTAAATATTGACATTTCTCACTAACTTTATAAAAAGTTCGCACCTACTTAGTATTTTTATATTGATGCAATGTGGTTAGAACCCCTGCTTGTGATGGCCGTAAAAGAACCACCAGAGTCTGTCATGTAGCTGCTCATGATGGGTTAGCTTTGAATAGCAGCTGGCTGTTCCTGCTACAGTGGGTCTGGTCAGTTTCTCCTTACCTCCTACATCACATACGAAGCTGCACCCCATACTGTGATTATCCTGTGCAGTCCTCTGCTGCATTTTTTACACATGCTGGGAGGGAGAGAACTAAAACCATGTGGTTCTGCACTCTTCAAAGAGGATCAAGGAAAGTGTTTGAAAGGGAGCAAAGATGTGTTGAATTAAGAGGAAGGAGGTAAGATGAATGAGGTTTAGAAATGACTCCAACTTATATTTTAAAAAAGCTTTCTAAAATGAACTAAATGCACATTAAGAATATTTAATCCTGGGACTGGTTGTACTTGATATTTTAGAATTTTGCCTTTAGTAGATAGTTGAGTGAAGATCCTCAAAAAGAAACCAGAAAGACATCCTTCCTTTACATTTGTTCTCTGAAAATCAAACACATGCTACGTTCAATGAGAGGTGTCATCCGGGGTCATACCCACAGATTGGGAAATTATGCAGAGTTAATACAAATAACCAATGAATTAATTGCCATTTCAATTGCTAATTGGCTCAGATGATCAGATGGTCCTTCAAGGGGCACATGTTTAATTTCAGTCATCTCAATTAGCACCAAATGTCCTTTAGAGATATTATATTATATTATATAACATTGATTTGTTTTCTGTAAATCTCCACAGTTCCAAGATGTTCAGAGGGGTTTCACATCTTTGACTGTAAATCTTTGTTTTAGATCTTTTCAAAACATGACACGATAACATTAAATATCACTTGTCCAAATTGCAACCATTGACAAAATATACAGTCCCGGTTTTCAGGACACCCCTCTCTGCTTCTGAGAATGAGAGATGTCATTTTGGATGGGCAAACGTCATATTTTTCTTTGCTACATGGTATTTTGGCGACATGCTGTGAACTTGAATATGCTGAAGTGAGAGGCGAGGCACGGAAGGGAGTGTGCCAGTAATAATCAAGTGGCACTGTGCAATCTTGGTGACAAGCGTGACCATGAATTACGCTTGTGCTGCTCCTCCACTCAGAACAGGTGAAGTGTGCATGGAGGAAGGTTTACTGGTTTTTGTTTCCATTACCCAAGTTAACACTAGTTTAACGTGGCAACAATAAACTCTATATTTCACTTACAGTGGATTAGAGGAGCTGATAATTGACCATGATAGTGTATTTAAACCACACTCATAGGAATGCAACATATCTGTCCATAAAAAATAAGAAAAATAAGAAAAATGCTCCATTACCTGTTGAACGGATTTGATGTGTCATCGACTAATGACTCATATAAAAGGGCAAACAGGGCTTAAATGTACACATCTAACGTGTGACAGTATGAAAAACAAGTCAAATTTAAACCCTGTTAAGGTCTGTCAGTGTAGTTGTTCCACACATTCTTCTTTCACTATTACCGTTGAGAGTCATGGATTTTGCCAAATTAATTTCCTGTTGTTTTCCACTAAAAGAGTTTGTGTCAACGACATCTTGCTGTACGCCTAGGAGCAGTTACTCCCGAGAAAAAGAGAAAGTAAGAGAGCTGCAGAAAGATGGAGATAGTGAGAGAAATGTTGTGTAGAAGAGACGGGGAGATTGGAGTCAGCAAGCATAATTAAAGAAAGTTAGAGGCAAGATGATGGGGGGGAAAAACTTGAAAGGAAATAACAGCATGGAGACACACAGAAAAAAAAGAGTCTAAAATGAAGAGAAGGCAAAGAAGCTGCACTTCTAAAAGATCAGTCATTAAGAAACACAAATAATTTTTGTGGATAAATGAGTTCTGTTTATCATACATGAACTCTATATGCATATATGTGTGTGTCTGTTTAATGTGCACATTACGATGCCGGTCTCTGTGGATGTAATTACATCTTACCCTTCTTACCTTGATAATGTGCGCTGAAACCACGATAACGGTGGTTGGCATCAGTCACAAAATGCAGTCGGAGCCAGTTCTTGTTGCTGACAATGGGAGAGGGGACATTACTGCCTGACAACCTAAAACAAAGACAGAGAGGACATTTGTAAGACAGAAAAACGCACATACACACACACTTTAAAAACCTCAACCCTTAGCTTTTATTTCCACCTAATCCTACAACAGGCCATTGAGGGATAGGCAAATGAACGGGTGTTGTAAATGCATTATGCCCTCGCTTTGACTTGTCTTTAACTTGAACTGGCTTGTTTAAAGACATACACAGGCTCACATGAATACATACAAGAAGTACTTTGTCTTAGAGGTGACAGGAAAAGCACATAAAACCATGTTACCATTCTGTGAAAGCACAAAGCTGAAGCCTGTAAAACAAGGTCGTCAAACTGTAAAAATGTCCAACAGAAACTAAAAAAACACGCCTAAGGCTTAGTTTACTTATGATTTATTTTACTTTCTCCATTTAACCTTCATAGACCTTTATATATTGAATTATATACAGCACCAGGACTTCACTGTCCAGTACAACCATTCTGCTCTTGCAGCTCCACTGAAGTTACTGGAGAAAATGGTGCATGCTCTAGGGTGTGTCAGAGAATGCTAGACCTTGCTTGCTGGTTAGGGCATTTAACCTGGAAACTCGGAACACAAACTCAATTCTCATGTCAGCTCCTGAATTTTTAGATAGAGGTCGTTGGATTTGACCACATTATAACGATTATGACTATATTTATTGCTAATATTTTGTTTCAGACTGTCTAACTCTGTCGTCCCTCATTGGCTGGTGTATTCTGCAATGTTTCAAACAACTACAGACTGGCAGAGTGCAACATACCACCTTCAACAATGTTAGCTTTTTTGCATTGAAACACCTTTTTAAACTGAGGCTTTAACCGTTTGGAGAGCTACCCGATCTGCAGCTGTTTCCTCAAGTTGAGAGGATAGGATTCTTTAATTGATTAATTGACTGAGACGATGAACAAAGCCCTTGTGGTTGACAAAGTGTTGAGTGACAGGTCACTTTTGGCAGCCTTTGAGGACGTGACTACTTTCCAGTTGACACTTAAAGGATAAAATACTCTTGTTCCTGTGTACCCTCAAATACCTGCAGCTCAGATGCAATCTCTGCAGGCAACAAACCCCTTCCATACATCATAACTTTGATGTATGGTGCTTTTATTTTGTAGCATTAGGCAACATGTGTTGTTTCTCTCCCATTACATTTTCATTGCACAGTGGCTGTTACATTTCAGACAAAGGCACACACACACAAGCAAAGAGTGAACAGTATGAGCGAACTATGCTCTCATGTTTGCTTGTCACCTTTGAAAAAAAATCCCTGCATGCTGTTAACCTATCTATCCATCCTTTCTTCCGCTTTTCCGGGGTTGGGTCGCACTGGCAGCAGGCTAAGCAGAGTATTCCAGACGTCCCTCTCCCCAGCAACACTCTGCAGCTTATCCTTGGGGATCCTGAGGCGCTCTGAGGCAAAATGAGACATATAATCCCTCCAGCGAGTTCTGAGTCTACCCTGGGGTCTCTTCCCAGTTGGATGTGCCCAGAAAACCTCCAAAGGGAGGTACCCTGAAGGCATCCAAACCAGATGTCCAAACCACCTCAAATGGCTCTTTTCGAGGTGAAGGAACAGTGGCTCTACTCTGAGCTCGCTTCAGATGTCTAAGCTCCTCACCCTATTTCTAAGATTTAGCCCAAACACCCTACCAAGGAAGCTGCTTGTATCCACGCAAAGCATGGTCACCTTATTTGTGTGCCTCTGTGATCCTGGGGGGCAATAGCCCCAGGTAGGGTCTCCCATCTCCCATTGGGAGGCCCTAGAAATATATATGTAAATATATGTATATATATAATATATATATATATATATATATATATATATGTACATATATTATATATATATATGTACATATATTTCTATATATATATGTACATATATTTCTATATATATATGTACATATATTTATATATATATATGTACATATATTTATATATGTATATATATATATATTTATATATATATATGTACATATATTATACTTTATATATATATATATATATATTATCACTCACACACATGCAGGCAAATGTATACCCACTCACCCAAACATATGGGTAGTAAATGCACTACTGACCAACAACCATGCCCTCTAATAGCTGCTTTTAAGTGGAGCACAAGAATGCTGAAAAGGTGCTTTAGCAGGCGTGTCTCTGGGACTGTTGGTTCGTGTGTGTGTATGTGTGTGTGAGTGGGTGTGTGTGTGAGAGAGAGAGAGAGAGAGAGAGAGAGGGTCACCTTGTGCCCTAGATCAGTAGGATTCTCTGCTGTCTGCTGCTAGTCACACGCACGCACACACACACACACACACACACACACACACACACACACACACACACACACACACACACACACACACACACACACACACACACACACACACACACACACACACACACACACACACAAAGTGGTTTCACAGGCCCAGGGAGACACAAGCTCTCAAGCTGCCTGATATACATTGTAAATTCGGTGCTAACACAGTAATACACAACTATGGATGTCGTCGAACAACATACATAAAAATGAAATGGCTTGACTACGCACCTATGTCATAAGGTTTTTTTTTTTTTTTTGTTGGGGGTGTGTAATAGCAGTAAGTATTTCCATTGACATTTTAGACAGTAATAGAGGGATAAGCAGAAATGAGGAGGTGAAACATGCAACAATATATGTGTATATATATGCAGTCGGACGTTTCACCAGTCACCATCTCGTAGATCACATTCAGATAGACAGAAATTGCATTCAGACTGATACACCATGGCAAATCAATGCTGAATGATTCTATTAGCTGGGAGAGAGACTGGAATAAAAATGCTGGACAATAGTCATTGACATGCGAGCCTCCAGACTGACAAACAGGACATTTGAAAAATCAAATGTCAATACATGTAGCTCATTTATTCATCAGTGGAGATACGGACTTAATGATTATCTCAAAGTCTATTTGGAATATATGAAAAATAAAATAAGGACTGACAAACAAAACAAACGAATCAAGAACATTTATCATGTATTATTTCTTATGTGAAACATAAATTCATAGAAATGACCGAACAGTATAAAACGGAAGATGTTTATGTCCTAATAAATGACTAAAAATCATTAGTAGGACCAACAACTAGATTCACACATGACCCCTCCAGTATAAACTGAGTATAGCTTTGAAATGAGGAGGCAATAACTTCATATGACTCTATCTTATGCTTGGTAAATTAATTTTAGTGTGGTAAATTTTTAGATACTTACTGACTTCTACTGTGCACAGACTGTAAAAGATTATGTCCCATACTTAATAAGATTATAATAACAGGCATAGAACCAGGTGAGTACCAACTTCACATGTACCCAGAAGAGTTCAATCTTTCCCAGAGACAGAACAATAAGTACTAGCCTCACTTTGGACCAAATAACAGTGCCAGACACTTACGAATGGGCACAATGTACCAGTCTTTGAGAGAAGTTATCATGTCACTTCAGACAAATTTGATCCCTTCTGTCTCTATATGAACGCATGATCTTATTATGTGGATCAACCATGAAGATAATCTGCTCCTTTTATTGTCTCCTACAGGACCAGAAAATAAAGAAACACTAAATGAGTGGTTCAATTCTTGATAGAGGATTGGATGCTTTAGAGTTCTTTTGGTAGGTCAATTCCTTTCCCCTCTTTCTTCTCTGCAAACCCCTGCCATCCTTCCTGTCTTTCATTCTTTAACTCTCTCTTGCCCTCATCGTTTTGTCTTCTGTTTCTTCATATGTGCACTCTCTCACATACATTATTATTCATGTTTACAGCTCTTAAATCACTTCCTACAATGACATCATTACCCAGAGTGTATCATTAATGGCAGAGTGTGTGCATATTTAATCTGTTCCAGTGAAAGAAAAAAAAAAGAAATAAATCATAAATCTATACAGAGGGACTGTGTGTGATTTTAAAATATTAAACTGCATGTTCAGGAAGCACTTACCAACTCCAAGCTGCAGGATGAGGGTGTAATTAGAGAAACTTATCTTGCAGCAGTAGCTGGAAGGTTAGAGAAACAAGCTGGCGACTAAAAAGGTCAATAATCTGGATGCCCAGCTGGGAACACCTCGTCATAATCCTCCCAGAATTCTGCCTGTCTCAACCAAAAGTGCTGGGATGCAGCACAGCTTCTTTATGGGTCCCCATGAATGTGCATGAAGATACTGGAGCATAATAGCATATGTCCTTTTTATACTACTGTTATAGACAATTAAAGCTTCAAATGACACTTCCATTAAGAACATCTCATACTTCTAAAACACAGCAGCATCTGACCTGCTAAGAAGCCAGTTAACTCGTGTAGACACTTAATAATATATTTTTAATTGATTCATCTATGCTGATGACTTCTTTCTGTGACTAGTACATATTCTCTGCTGGAAAATTCTTAATACCACTTTTTGGGAGTGTCCTACTCTGTGAATTGGCATAAAATAAATTGGTTGAAACCAAGACTGTGACATCATTTCTTTGCGTGAAATAAGAGACATATTTGTCAAGAAAATATATAAACAATATATAAACAATTCAATTTATTTTAATATTTTGATTGTTACTATGGCAGCATACAACAACTTTCTATGTAAAGATGAAGTGGACTAATAAGGTCCTGAACAGAAGGTGACAACACACTGCCTTTTGATTGGTTGAAATCTGAGCCTCTCTGTTCTTTGTTTCCAGGGCGACCATAGGTGCATGTTACTGCATGTGAGTTTTTCTCTGTCCTCCTGCATACATTTTCTTCATGGTGGCTTGATAAGAGACGTTGTCATATGATAGGCTAACAGCACTCTGAAATATAATTTCATGCAAAAACATCTGAGGAAATGAGAAATAGGCGATGCATTATAATCTTTTCATATCTGAGTGAGATTATGGCCTAATTTTACAGTTTGATCTGCGTTTCATGGGTAGAGTTTTGACATGTGCATGTGTTACCTCTGCCAAGAAGGTTATGTTTTCATTGGCCTCGGTCTGTCTGTTTTAATGTTAGCAAGCAGAATATCTAACAAAGTTCTCCATGGATTTCAAAGACATTTTGTAGAGACGGCCCTTAACATGGTGAAGAGGTGATTTTGATCAAGGAATTAAACATTGTGAAATACTGTAGGGTATTTTCACTTTCATTATCCTAACACAAATTGTTATTTTCCACAAATAGTAATAACAATGGGAACAGTTTGCAAGTTAGATTTTTGTAACATTTTTCCATTTAAACTATATGAAACTAAGCTATGAAACACTAGTAGGCTATGTATATTTTTTCTCCAGAATATTTGTCTTCCTTCCTTCATCATGTCTTACCCTGTTATTCCTATTTGATTTTAGTAACTTTATTTCATTTTATAATATTGTAAAAATACAGTTTGTTTGTATAAATTGGTATTTGAGAATTAAAATTGGAAGTATAAAAATCCTTGTTCTCTGTCATCTTATTATAGATTCAGATTATGTTTTTATTTGTGTTATAAGATACACTAAATTAGAATGATTGCACTGATACTCATGCAGATATGAGAGCTTGCAATTTTAGCACATTAGGGCCTGTGATCTCCGAGTGACATTCCAGTCGTGGCCTGAGTTGCTGGTGCTCCACTCTGATATCTGGTAGCAGTGAAAGCATAGTTCATCTTTAAAGGGAGGCTCTCACCTGAGTGTACTTTATTTAATGACAGGGTTTTTTCAACAAATTTAGGTATTATATTTAGTCCAAAAAAGGACTAAGTAAAAAATGTGAGATGGTCTCTTGTTCTTATCATGAAAGCAAGTGCCTCTATTATGAAATAAACTCATCTGTGTTCCTTTCTGGAGAATCAGAGGAAATTACCTGCTCTGGTGAGTTTCCCTCTTGCACAACAGTGTTGCATAAATTACAGTAGATTCCCATGCAGTAGTTACATTTGGGGAAATAAAATTTCTTATAATGCTCATAACCTCATAAGAGTCTGTCAGTGATCAGCCACTAACAATGGGTGTTCCCAGACATACCTAGGGAGGACAGATTATAACTATTCCTCTTTAAAATCTAAATCGATCCCAGTAAATAAACTGAAAATGAATGAAAGTTTCAAGTTCAGCTACAACTTGGCAAAGTGGAAAGAAATACTGAGATGAAGAGTGAGTGTGTGACCATTTTTGTACGTGAGTGTGTGCAGGAATATCAAGTGGAGAGTTGCCAGAGGGAGCAAGAGAACATAATTGATTAAATACACCAGAGCAAAAGAGCATCTCTCCCTCTCTCTTTCAACCATCCTCCCATCCATCCTCTGTGCCTCTCCCCCTTCACGGAAATACAAACCTGCTCTTCCACCGGCAGTATTGAAACGAGAGAGAGGAGGAGGGAGGAAATAAAGAAGCATGGGGTGGAAGCAGGGCGGAAGGAGGCAAAGATCGATGGAGGTGTGGGGAGACATGGAGGGAAGCAACGAGGAGGTGAGGAAGACACACAGAGTCTGACAGAAGAACATTGGTTCATTTGTTAACTTGTTAATTATTTATTTGAGCATTTAAGCAGGTGTAGCCACAAAACACAAAAGTGGTTTAACTACAGAGCAGATTTTCTTTCTGGGTTATTTATGAATTTAACAATTAATTTTGTAACATTCTATACAAAGAAAATATAATTTTCAAAATTAATGGCAGCTCTCATCTCAAAGCTGACAATACATCTGCAGTAAATGTTTCATTGTTGAATACAGCATTGTTTGTAAAATAAAAAGTCATTTCAAGCATGTTGTTATACACTATGATGATACAGTATGATGAAAGCACCTCTTACACACACTTAATTAACTTCAAATTGCCTGGCAATCACCACTGCACTCAGCCCGAAAATGTATGAAAATTGTAAACAACTTGTTTACCCTATTGTAGAGTTAACTGAGGTGTTCTGTTATGACTTTACTTTTTCAGAGCACTATGATGCTGCTTTGACTCCACACTGAATAGCACCTTTCATTATAAGATTTACTTCTAAGAAATGTTAGACCTTGAGTTGTTTGAGCTGCTGCAATGTTTCGTGTGTAGTGCCATAAAAGAAGGAAAGAAAAAAAAATAAACAGGACAGTATGACAGTCAAGAGACAGACAGGAAAAGTGGGTAGAGAGGCGACCATGCCTATGATATGCAATTAAGGTCCATAGCTGGAATCAAACTGGTTCTTGCATCTTGCACAGAAAAAAACAGATGGACATATGACACTGGCAATGTGCGAATCTAACTTGAGAAAATGTTGTGCAATGAATGGCTTTTCCAAAGTTTTTCTATGTGCATGTATGTTCGTGTCGGCCTTTGGGAGCATGTGTGTGGCTATTCATAAGACAGTAGGGGAATGCTAAGTAATCAGGCAATCTGTCTCAATAGCTTCCCCTAATTAAGACAGGAGGGAGCTGCGACACACGTACACCCGAAAACACGGGAGAGCGAGTGAGAGAGAGAGAGAAAACGCTCACTGACACACATGCATGCACACAGTGCAAAAAACACACACACACACACTGCAGGAGTGTTGGGCTGAATGTAGTCTAGGTGGAGCCATCATCAATCAGTATACAGAGACAGAGATGTCTGCTGTGTGTGTGCGCAAAGGACTCTTTAGCTACACGGTGTATGTATGCGTTTAAGCATGTCATGTGTGTGTGATGTGTGTGTGATGTGTGTGTGTGTGTGTGTGTGTGTGTGTGTGTGGGTGTCTGTACGTAAGGCTATATGTTCGTGCTTGCAGGAACTTGCGTGCTGTGTCACTCTCCATCAATCTCAAGTGGGCAGAGAGTAATCAGTGTTCACAACAGGACCCCGCTCTGTCCCTCCCTCCCCTCCTTTTATCTCTACTAAATTTCTCTCCTCCTCCTTGCTCACCTCCTCGTAGGATGGCGGTTTTAAATCTGGCTACTTGACACGGACAGCTGAGGGCTGGAACAAAACATGAGTGGGTGGCTGCGGAAAAACCCCCCCCAACAACAACAAAAAAAAAATACCCTGATGTTGATAATTTATAAATGGAGCTACTTTAGGCATCACCTATGGGAACATTAAAATGACAAAGTCACATTTACACTTCTGTGGCTGGCTTTCATTGCATTAGGTCCCACAGCTCCAGATAAGGTTATTTTTTAATGCAACAGCAGCAGGTGACAGACAACAGTTTGTTTCCAGACTTCGACCCCATCAAACACATTTTGGATAACTGTAAAGCCTTAGGTAAGGGAGGCCTTATCTCTCAGCATCAGTGTCTAACCTGATTATTTCCTCTTGACGCTTAATGGGAACAAATCCTTGCAGACGGATTCCAAATGACTATGGAAAGCCTGCAACCAGAGGAGTAGTGGTTTTGGAATGAGAGGAAATTTGGGCGTCCACATGCTTTTGGCCCCGTGCTGTAACTTCAAACTTTTATAACTCAATAATAGTGAGTGATAAAAAAAATCACTATGTTTTAAATATCACTCTGTTTTATCACTCGCACTTATATAAAAC
This sequence comes from Chaunax sp. Z400, assembly GCA_037577475.1. Taxonomy (NCBI): domain Eukaryota; kingdom Metazoa; phylum Chordata; class Actinopteri; order Lophiiformes; family Chaunacidae; genus Chaunax; species Chaunax sp. Z400. Next base: position 12,248,666 of record CM075200.1, read on the forward strand.
ATTATATATGAGAGAGATACATTGATGTGCAGGAAAAGCCAAGCACTGAGATACTGCATTACATCTCAGAAACAAATACTGGTGACAAACCGGACTCAATATGATATTTCATGTATTGTCATACTGATGTCTACCTACTTGTCTATTTATTTATCTAAGACAAGGAGTAAGCCCATGCAAAAAAAACCTCCATAATAATATTACTGTAGCTATTACTTCTCTCTATTACTCCTGCTCTCTGTTCTCTGATCCTTTTTCTGTTCTCTTGTTATCTTCGTCTCTCTTCCTCTCACTTTCTCCAAGGTTTACTCTTGGTCGCTCTGCAGCTTTTCTCACTTCTTTTAGCTCAGTCTCTTCCCAGAAGCCATTTTAATTCTGGGCGGTTCCCCGCCTTTTCTCAAAAACCCTTTCCTGTGTCTGTCTGTGGGTGTGTGTGTGTGTGTGTGTGTGTGTGTGTGTTTGTTGCTTGCAGGACGGCACACAAATCCGAGCAGATAGAGAATGGGGGGAGAAAGTGGGCAAGAACGGAAACGGAGAAGGAGTTGGTGTTATTATTCTTACCTTTTAATTTCTGCACCTCTAGCTACTGAACACACACACACATGACAATAACAATGTATTTCTGCTGTTAGAATTAATTTGCTGTGGCCTGGCCAAGCTACATATTGTGCTCCAGTGGTGATCAACCTCTGGGCTGATCCATCCCGTTTGGCTTACCACCATCTGGAAAGGTTATTCACTGTGGGGATAGTAAATATCAAATTTCACTGCCCAGCAACTGTGACCAGCAAAAAAAAAAGAAAAAGTCTCCCATATAGTGATGATATGTGTTCATTGTATTAATGTCTAATAATGGTTTCTCCACAAACACAAAGCTTGGTATCCCTTGGAGTTAACACAGTTATGCTATGTAATGAAAAAAAAAAATCTAGTTAGGTTTTATTCCATTAAGTGCATCTTCAACATTTCAGTGTTGTAGATCTCCACCAAAATACAAAAAAGTAACAAACAATATCTGCCATCTTTTTTTTTACCAATAGAAATGCGTTCTAGAATCCCTAAAGTAAGAGCAATTGGTTGGATGAAAAACACAAAGATCAAATGCATACTGTAGGATAATCATGATTTATCTCTGTCATGGTGCTCTGTGTGATTAAGTGCAAAAGTTGAAGATGCCTCAAAGCTCTAGAGTGGAAGTTTTATATCCTGAATGAATGTGTATAACATGAGTTTGTTTGCATAAACACGATAATCTAATTATCACACACTAATCTAATTATAAACCTTACTTTGATTCTACGAGTAATTTCATTAAGCTGTTTACTTGCATAGCAGAAAGGGATTTATCTTAATATACCCATCTTGCATGCTGTGCATTATTTGAATGCATTGTCATTTGCCTCTTTGCTCATAGGCATCTAAAGTAGGAAATTGAAAAAGTGACCCCTTGCCTTTTTCGAGTGGTTCTGGAGCAACAGTGCGGCAGTTTGGCCACACTTTGGACCATCTCATGTACTTGGCAAACTGCACATCTTGGGAGAACTCAATGGATGAGCTTTGTCTGCATATGGTGTTTTCATCTCAGAGCAATCTTCCTCTAATGCTGGAAATTTCACAGTTTTTTCCACGCTTTAATCCTACAGTACAGTGAACCCTCTATATGAACCAAGTTAAATACACGGTGGATTAAGCTGTTTACACAGCTTTAATCTAATTGCAGTATTCTCATGGTCACATTTAGCCTACGTACTGGGAGCAAGTGTCAGATGGTTTCTTTGTGAAGTGTCTTCGTGTCTCCGTCTGTCCTTCTCAGTCCCTCTCAGACTCTGCCTCTTTTTTTTGCAACCACCCATGAGTCCCCCTGATGGCTTTTTCTTCCTGTGTCTCCCCCTCCATTCCTTTTATTCTTCTTTCCACCTCCCTTCTCCTGTCAACTCTCATCTTGCTACCCCTTGTCCCTAATCCTGCATCCCTGCCCTTGCCTCCTCCCTACCTCGCCTTCTTACCTCTTATCTCCACTTCTTCTCTCCTGGCTCCTCATGTCACCCCAATTGCCCTTTCTGCTCCTCTTGTCTACCCATTCCTCTCTTGTCTGCTGTCTCTGTGGCTCTCTTGTCTTCTTCTGCGTGACCTGACACGGCCTCCTTAAAACACCATGACACTCCTCTCCTCTCCGATGGCTCCCTCAAATACGATTGTGGGTTCCCACAGGATTTTAGTAATTTGCCTCAAAGACTACCAAAGGTGTTGGTTATTATTGGGATTTGCTTTGACATCCCTTGACTCATGGACCCAAATTCTAGTTCGGATGACCAGAAATTGGATTTAAAAATGTATGTCCCCTGAGAGAGTGTGAAGGTCACTGGTAAAAACAGTAAACCCCAATGCTGGAAATAGATCCACAGGAAAACAGTCTGCATTATGAAGTTGTTTACAGGCTATCAGTGTGAGTCATTTGGCCTATGATGTGCTTGGTAATGGATTCTCTAGAGTCCTCCCTGACTCTGGAATAAGTGGTTGATGTGATTTGCAGCAGTTCATTTCGGGGGGACAAAAAAAGGCAACAGCAAGACTCCGTTTCTGTGTGTTTGAGGTATTATCTTACTTCACTGGACAGCCGCTAATTCTCATGCAGGAATGCTGGCAACACATTGTCAGAGCAGTGAAGTGGAAATGATCACATTTAAAAGTGTTTATCTAACTAAATCAACCTACAAACCTGGAATACATTTGCAGCTTTTATGTTCTTCAACGGAATCTGTCTTTGTAAGCTAAAAACATAATATGGTACTATGTAGCTCATGGCTGTTGATGAAGAAATTAACATCAAGCTGAAAACAAATACCCAACTCTTATGTGTGGTAGGAGGTTTCAGGTCTGTTTCACCTTTTTGGTGTTGTTACAGTTGCAAAAATGTACATTTTTGTAGCTGTAATGACAAACTAAAGTGATGTGCTGACATAAAGTACAGTGTAAACTACATCGCTGAATTAAAGTGAGAACTCACATCACTGGAGGTCAGCAAAAACAAAATTTGTAGTGTTTTAAGTAATATATCCAAGCTAATGTACTGGGGTAAAATTAGGGTATTTGCCAGTGCTGAAAGATACCACTGCCCATCACCTGGAGTATCTGGTATGCCACAGTCAGTTACTGGTCCTGCTAGACAGCGGTTCTGTTTGAAACTAGCTAAATTTGGAATTCTTGCTATTGCTAAATGCAAAACTCCAAAGTTCCTTAAATAATTGTTTTAGCTTTAATATACTAATAAACAACTCTGTCTTCAACATAGACTGTGATCCTGAGGGTATACATAAAGTGTATTTATTTTATGGTTACATGCAGTTAATTGCATTAGGAGCAGTGATGAAACTGTTGGAGGATGCTCTGATCTGTGCTCAGCCTCAGTGTAGTAGTACTATCACTGTGTTAAAGTATACAGCGGCAGAAAAAAATTCTGCAAAGCCAACTTCAAAAAAGAAAAGAAAAAAAAAGAAATATTTATTTGCTATCTTGTGGTCCCTGCAATTTTCCAGCAACAGGCCATCCCTGCTTGTTCCTGGAGTTGGCAACAAAACAGGGACTCATCCATCAAAACAGAGCCCTCTAATGCTACTAGTGGTCAAGAACTCCACAGAGTGCCATTAAATCCTGAACAGAAAGGTTCTGACTGCCAAGGTGTGTCTCCAAACAGGGTCACAGCCATTACTGGGGAAAAACTGGGATGCATATTTTGATTCAGAGATGTTGAACGAGGCCGGCCTGTCCACCTCTGCATTTTTGTGTGGTTCATACGCTTGCATACAATCTGATATGTGCTTGTGTGTGTGTGTGTGTGTGTGTGTGTATGTATGTTTTCAAACAGAAAAGGGGTGTTGGCTTGTGTTCAAGGTCAACACTCCATTCCTGATTCGGGTGGTGATGGTGCTGCTATCCCAGCATCCTCTCTGCCAGCAGCATTGATTAGCCCTCAGTAAGCACAACATCACTCTCTCTCTCTCTTGCTGTCTCTCTCTCTCTCTCTCTCTCTCTCTCTCTCTAACACACATACACACACAGATATACCAGTGTTCAGAATATTCATAAATAGTTGCACACAAATAGTTGATGTTTTATTATATTTGCATAAACTAAAAGAAGACAGAGAGAGAGCAAAAAGCAAAGCCGAGCAATGTACGAGAACAGACCGATTTTCAACGCTGCACAGAATGAGTACATTTTGATTGATGATGTTGGCGAAATTGGGTTTGTTTTTCTGGGACTAACCTGGAATTGTTCCAATTGTACAGTACTATTTTCTCCTGTCCATTAAGGTAAACAAATTAGCAGGTTAGCCACAGCTGTCACAGAACCAGGTGTAGTGCGGAAGCTTTTTTCTTTTTTTTTTTTAAAGGTATGAAAAAACCTAACAAAAACAAATCATAAATCAGAAAATAGTGTACCATTGAATGCCATGCATTCCCAGGAATACATGTGTACACAATCACAAACCAATAAGAAAAAAAAAAGGTTAAACTTATAGCACCCATACAAGGTGGAGCGAAACTATCTGTGACTTAGAAATGCTCCGGAGAATACTTCAACTTTTCTTTTTGATCATATTCTGCAAAGATTACATGCTTTAATATATGTTGTTGATGAGCTCATTTGCTGTGTCTGGTGTAATTCTTAAGACTGTTTGATTTGATTAGCACTTCTTTTTTAGCAATAAAAACAATTTGATAAAGTTATAATGACTGACCTTAGAAGAATGAATAACAGTTCAGTTTAAGTATGTCTGTTTAACCACATGTTTGTTTTTTTTCTTTCTGGTATGATTTCATGATTCCATACTAATCATTGTTCATGCCCCCATATGTTTGTCTGTAGTAAATCAAGACACCTCAATCAAAATATCTTGGTTCACTATCATGCATATGGTGGAGTGGGTGCCAAATACGTTAGGTGCTATTGAGATTCTGAAATCGGTCCAGGACACAAGTGTGGTGTACAGCGCCAGATGTGATGATGATGTGTTTATCATAGGCTTCCCTATATTACGTTAGGTCAAAAGGTTGAGTGTGGGAGGATGGCTTTAATCTTGCCAGACTATAAATGCAACAGATGCTTTAAGACGTCCTTGGCACATGCTATTAGCCACTGAAACACAGAGCATACGGAGATGACTTATAGCCTCTGTAACTGCCACTAATATGTGCATGGTAACATGCAGCAGGCTTGCTGTTTTCATTCACACATGCTGTATCTGAAATGCGTAATGAATCTTGTACATATTGCACAATGCATATATGTGTGTATCTTTGTCACACCGGGGCATCTGGACAGATTGTTAGCTGAACCGGCTGGGTTATAGTGATAAGACTCCAGGCACTGAGCGATATGGCTTGGATGCCTGCTCGAACCTGTCAAAATGAGTTATTGGTGCCACTAAAAACCAAATCCTCAACAAGCAGGAGATTGGTAGATGACAGACTTTGAATAGCTCAGTTTGCCACGACCATGCAGTGTGATATATTCTGGAGTCATAGTCATAGTAGTGAGAGACTTGCAAGCTATGGGGAAACAGATACAGAGATAGAGAGGTAGAGGTAAAGATGGACAAACAGATGGAGGAGAGAGATGCAGAAAGAGAGAGAGAGAGATGATTCTGTTAAAGATGCTCTACTTGGTTTCAAGGACAACCGATTCTAAAAAACCAAAATACAAAGCTTGTGTGTGTTTATGCGCTCGTGTATTAGTGTGTGTAGTGTTAGGCTTGGATTACAGGCACTTAGCTCACAGCGTTGTACTGCTCTCATAGGCGTGAGCACCCCTCTCTGCATACTGATTAGACACAAGTGTCTGTGTGAGGAGAGTCTTTGTGACGGTACATTTTGTGAATGTGGGTCTGTAAGAACTGTGAGTGTGTGTGATGTGTCGGCTGTGCGTGAACATGGATGTTAGCTCCATAACTGTGTGTTTGTGTGTGTGTAATGCTGCTGTTGCAGCCCTGCAGGAACTGATAACAAATTGCAAATTCTTCTACACCCTCCCATAGTAGCAAATCAGCTATTAGCTTTCTCTGTTAATTGCCATTTGAAATTAGCATTTTGAGCAATTACTTTTTCTCTCACCGACTGGCAGTGGGCATTAGTATATTAGCACTTGGGGTGTAGAGTTCTGCAAACAATGAGGTTGGCCTCATCTTCAAAAAGACTATTCTGCAACAAAAAAGGTCAGTGTTTTAAGAGCAGTAAGTACCGCCGTGTGTTTTCATATGCTAAATCTTCTTCTTCAGAAAGTGACACATATAGGGCTTATTACCAAGAAGGTTAATTGATATTCAGATACTAGTATATTCTAGTGCTTGAAAGCATCCTTTCATTTTTTTCAGATTGTCTCTGTGTTTAATGTGCCCGCAGTTCACAGTTCAGTTTGGAACTTCTGTTATGAGTCTTGGGACTTCTCCTGGAGTCTCATTAGCCAAGTCATCCTCCAATGCATCCGTAAGATGGCAGGTAATCTTCTCAATATTTATCTATCCTCTATTTCCTCTATTCTGGAATTGTGCTTTGGTTGTTACATAAAAATGACTGCTCTGCACCAGATGGAATACAATGAAAGACCAAGACCAAAATTGCTAATAAAATGTGCATTGAAGTTTTTTAAAACTGCAACACCAATAGCAATAATGATAATTCTCAAGATTGCTTGAAGTATCAAAAGCAAAATACTTGGACAGCAGAATGGTCCCTGTCATTGCAAAGGTATTGCATCATATACTGTATAATATGGTTATTAATAATAAAGCATGACTTTTAATGTAGCTGGCAGAGAACATTTTAAGAACAATATCATGATGTCAGCATTCAGGAGCTTAACCTTTAACATTATATTATTTTACACACTAATTATAGGTTTTCTATGTAAAAATTTAACCTGAAAGGTTTTAAAGCAGCAGATGCATAATTATTAAAAATACAGTTAACAACCCCATCAAACAGCTAGGGAATCTAAAAAAAAAAAATGGCTATCATTGTCATCACATCCTGAAGAAGTCCCAAAGAGAGCAACAGTCTGGTGTTTTTTATTGTCTCCTGTTTTGTAGAGCGTATCCAGCCAGGAGTTTCAATGGGCATGGCCTTGGAAACACACCAAAAGACGACTGACAATAGACCTTCTTGTTCAAACAGAAACAGCTGGGCCAGACTCACCGTCTGCTAACCGCTAACAGCGATAATTCACATTGGTTTCACAACAGTGTTGTTGTCAGGATCACCTCAAAGGAATGTCCCTTTGAAACCTCTGTCATACATTACAGGTTAAATGTGCATCAAATTCCTGTAATATGAGCGCCTTTGGTGATAAGGAAGGACAATCATTAATCTCGTATTGCTGATATACATCATAAATTTAAAGTGTTTAGTATGCTACATGCTCAACTCTTTTAATGTCATTGCAATGTGTCTTTTCCATCTATTATCATCATAATTCTGATAAGACAGATAAATAAGAGTTGTTTACAGAGAAGGGAGATGGAAACACTGCTGTTTAGACAGTGACTTTTTTTTGTCAATATCAAGTGGATAAACATCAACCTGCGCTACTATACAGAAAGGAAATCAACTATAGGTGGTTACACACCAAAATTACACTTGCACATTTAATTATATGAACAGTACTTGCATGCAAATAAGGGGAAACACAAAGAAGACGGTTCTTTCCAATCTTTGCATTGAACCTAAGTGCAAAATCAATTTGATTTAATTTACAACCAATTTCAGCTCCTTCTAGAGCTGTAAGGGCTGTAAGAGTAAGCGTGGATGGGAGTCATGGATGCTTTTAAATGGGAAATCTTCAATGATGAAGATTAAGTGGCGAGTTTGGAAAAAAAGCAAGCAATTGTAACTTTCCCATCCCCAAATGGTTCATGACAAGTTACTGGACCCAAAGTGATGTCAAACTGAAACTGAATGCATATTTATATATTAAATACAAACATCTTTAACGTGTAAGTTTATGAAACAGAGAAACGCTGAAGACCACACATTATTGAAGCCATAACCCACATAAAACTCACTGATTATTTTCATTTCAGCTCCCACCACACTATACATATAGCATGCTGTGTGAAGATACAAATACGGACTACAATCACAATATCCACTTACATCCAGCCGGCAGCGAGTAAAATCATTTTTGCCAGTAGAAAAGACTGAATAATTTAGGTAATGGAATCAATGCACTTCCTCTGAGATACTGGGATACTCCATGCTAACTCAAAACATCACAATGCTGTTACTGATTTTCCAGCACACATTTGTGGATAGCGCCGATACATTTTGCAGCACATTCATTCTGTAAAAATACCATTTCTGATGTGCTTACTGTGTTGAGATATGAGGGATTGTAGGTCAGTGGAATGAACTAACTTCATTGTCATTTCGGGATATGATGCATGTTTTCTGATGTGGAGGTATTCATGTGGAAAAAGGCATACTACAGCCCTGAGGGGATGCACCTGGGTGGCAACAAAACTTAGGTACAATAGCATTCTAACAATATAAAATTGGTACCACAGGGTCTAATTGAGCCTAGTTCATGTCAAGAGCTGCGGACTAAAGGCCTGTGTCCACCAAAGCGTTTTTTTCCTGAGGCCAGCATATTTTTTCAATTGTTTGCAATGGGAGCGCCGCGTATTTACACTACACTACAAACGTAGTGCCAGTAGCGCAATAGGGCACTGAGCGTCTTTTCTGCGCTGAGCGCTGCACGTTTGCCATTTTTTTCTGGTTGCAGAGAGTTGACAAATGTTCAATGAGTAAAATGCTGTCACTTTTTATGCAATCCATCCAATCACAATGGAGGAGGGGCGGGACAAATATCTGCAAAATGAGGCACTTAAAACACAAATCACTGCTGCGAATATTCTGCATATCATAGCAACCAAAGCGCCTTCGCTGAAAAAAACGCTGCGGATACAAAGCGCTCTCAAGCATCAGGGTATTTATGACAAATTCTGCCCCTATCATCAGAATGCCTCAACAGAGACTAGATATTTAAAACCAGGTAACACTTATCCACTCCTTCGGGGCTCAGTTTAGCTGAGTGTTGTTTCACCTTCAAGTTTGACAAGAAGGGATTCATCGTTTGACTTGCATTGTTGCACATCCACTGGAGGCCTTGAAGAGTAACGCCCCTCTGAAGATTGGATCATCTTAAAAAGTCTTTTCATGACTTTTTTGACACCTCTGATGGATGAAACACTTAAACCCACTGGAGAACTTTGTTTTGTTCCAGGGGGAAACCAAAACCAAGTACTTTACAGAACTCAGGTGTCTTGTCAGTCTAAAATGTACTTCTCTTCTGTGTGCCACACTGAAAGGAACACGCTGTTTGTGAGGATGGAGTGCTTGTTAAGATGGATGATGAGGTACAAAATGATTTTTAAAGTGTCATTCTTAAATGTAAGTTTTATGTATTTTCTAATGGATCTCATCAACGTATTTATTTATCATTCACTAAACTGCGAAGTGCTTTGACTCATTAGATTGTAAGACAACTATTAGTTAGAATGAACTCTGTTTAAGGTCAATGTAGCATCTTCATTTAATAACATTAAGGAAAGTTGTTCTACGTTTTGCTGCAGGCTGTACCTCTGAATGTCACTGCTCTCATCTCAGAGAAAAGCCACAACCACATTATCAGCCTGGCTGCTGAACCCATTGAATGAGAAACAACAACACAAGGACCTCAGTGTGCTGTATGAGACTCCAGAGTTAATTCAGTGAATAAATAACTGCACAACAATACTTTACACAAGTCAAGACACCGGTCAGACTAAATCACACATGACTGGCCACCACCACATTATCCCCCAAAGGCCAACAATCCAACTCAGAGCAATAAATATTGGTCATAAATACTCCTAAGAGGGGGATTTTTCATAGCAGCAGGGTTCTGAATTTGCCCCAGCTTCAAAATGAAAGGCTGACACACATTTTCTGCATGACCTGCTCCTCTGGACAAACTGAGTGTGTAAGAGCATCTTCTGGCAAAACATATAAAGGCTATTATTAATGATCAACTTACTTTACTTGGTCCCATTTTTGGGACTCTTTTCAAATAGAATTTAAATACAAAAATAAGCCAACTATTTTCCAAATAATTGTTAGATAAGGGATTTCTCACCAATAAGAAAATCACTTACAGTTTTCCACAAAGAATAAACACTTAACCCCTGCTTTTTACTGTGGCATGCTGGGAATAAGGATCATACTGTATGGCCACAAAGAGAATGTTTAAATAAGTGCATGTGATGAAATATGAGTAGCAAAGCATGATCAATTACCAAGAGAGATTACTGAAAGGTTATTAGTTATTGATTAGCAGTACTCAATTGCCGTATCTCCAGCTTGTGCTTCTTTAAACATGATTGCTAGTACATGCACACTCTCAAGTATGATGAACATGTATGGACACGCGTAACGTTTTCTATAATAAGTTGCTTGGCCATTATTACTTCCAAATCAATTGCAAGAGCATACACACTGATATCCTTGACCATGATTAGATTCAAATTGGTGACAGCGATAGCAATGGTTGATCAATACCCTAATTTACCAACAATCAATAAGCAGCAGCTAGAGTAATAAAATATTGTTATAAGTGACCCTTCTGAAAGTACATGAGAAAATAATAGAGAATCATGCAATAAAGTAGCACACATGAATTAATTCATCTGTAAAATTGGAGGCACATTAGCAAACACCCCCCCCCCCCCCCCTCCCACACACACACACACACACACACTTACTTACACATACACTCACATTTTACTTTGTCTTTTTTTCATGCAAATGTGCTATATTTCAAGAATAAGATACAAGAGAGAACTGCACTATATGTATGAAATAATGTTGTTATTTTATTACCTGTTCTTAATCGAGTGTTAACTTTCTATCAGCTGTTCTAACTTTTAATGACTGGACTCTGAGTGCAGTTAAATTGCTCCTGAAATTCAGTTGTAATGCAGCTGCACCATCTTTGCAGAAATGCCAGGTCAGAAAAGTCAAGTGAATTCTGTCCCTTTTTCAAAGCATGGCTTTGAACCACAATCACATTTGTGACAACTAGCCAAGTACCGTGGGGTTCTATTGTGCCTCTATTATCCTGCTCAGCATGTTGTTTCCTGCAGCAGACAGCGGGTTTTATGATGCTCTACATTTGATTGGATATGTGAACTTTAAGCTGCACTCACGTTTATGAAATAATGGACAGTCAGACTAATCAGGGCACCATATATCCATCCCTGAAACATGTTTGTGTCTTATACCTGAGAATATATACTGTACCCTTATGTAATTTAACTCTGTCTCATCTTCCCCCTTCAACTACTTTAAAATATAAAATACTGAACATGTGCCTTGTCCATAATTTCCCATTTCTCTGCAACATAATGTCTATGACATGCACATATATGACTGGATTAATGAATGAATTACTTAAGGGACTCACCAAATGGTTGGTGGTTCAGATCCCTCCACTTCCAGGTAGTCATACTTCTCCTCCGTCTGGAAGTCTGTAAAGATGACAGAGATGGTGTCTCCAGGTTCGGCCAAAAGGATCCAAGTACAGTCGGCCTGGTTACCATAGTTGCCGGGGTAACCGGGACTGGTCACCACCCCACTGCCGCCCCTCACAGTGCCCCCACATGTGTCCTCAGCTGTCAATCAAATCAGAGTGACAAATAGAAAACCTGGGTTAGGGAGAGGAGGAGGGACGGAGGGGCGGACTAATAAATTAAATTTCTTGCTTTTTGGATTAATTATTTTGATTTTCACAGCTGTGTGTGATGGGGGTGGGGTGGGGGGTGTTAATTAACAAATGTATCAATTGAGTTTATTTACCAAATTAGCAATTGAAGTATAATTCTCAATAGATGTTTCACTATAGCATTAAAATTTCTCAAACCACTGTTATCTACTTTTAGGGTTAAGCCAGCCCAACTGCCCGCCTCTCTCCCTCTATGAGGTGATTTTTTCTTAGTTACCTTAATTAGTACATTGCAGGTAAACTCTTTGCTCTCAACTCCTAATGTTATTTTGTGGCTTGAATGTTAGAAATGGATGACTTTATCATGACACATAAACTGCCAAGTCATATTAGCAAACCATATTGTGAAAATATGGAGCTCTTGCGTCACACTTCAGATATGGAGCAGATTGGAAAACTAGCATAGACCAGCTCATTTACAGTCCTTACGCTGTGGACTATGCCATTGAGCCAGTAGATATTGGAGACATTGCTTTCTTCTGTCCTTTTATAATCGGGAATGGGGATTAGGGGTCAGGCTGCAGTTCCCGTCACACTCAGAGCTGCTGTCCTCTCCTCCAATAACAAGGCGAGTTTTATTTTCCTCCAATCACAGAGCTCCGCTCTCGTCTCCTCCAATCACCACCAAGGAATTTTAGATTTGACTTCTTCCCAATTGTTTTTTTTTAAGAGTCAGACTACAAATTAATCCTGACTTATTTTCAAAGCATAAAGGTCAGATGTGCTGATAGATTTGTCAAATTCTCTTACATTTTTGATCACATCTGATTGATAATTGATAGTAGTACTGATTACTGTATAACAGATAAAGACACATGGATTGCGCTGTGCACACGGCATAAATTATACACATATAATTTATACAGATACACTCTGAAAAAAACATACTACATTGGACCTTGTTGAGTCACTGGGACATTGGTGATATGGCAAGATGATTAAGAGGACTGTGCTCAATTCACCTTTTCAAAAAGAATAGGTTCATTTCATACTGAACCTATAGATATACATCCCTTAAGAATAGGGACCGCCTGTCTTAATATCTTGAAATGTATTTATCAAAAGCAAATTGAGCCCAGCCACAAATCCACTGCCTCAGTGATGACAGATACAATGTTGAACCTTTTTTCTGAGAGTGTACAAATCAAGCTTTAAACATGGTATAAATTATACCTGTATAATTTATAGTTACACATAGAGGCAGTACTGTATATAACCCACTCTTACAACAGACATGTATTTTCCTACAAATCAGGGAGTGCAATTTAGGGCGATACTGGATTTATATTACTCTACAAAATGTTGATATCATCAGCATTTAGAGAAGACAGAGAACAACCAGATGTGGGCTCCCTTAAACTGCACTCACTGATAAGCTGAAAAAGACACATCCTTTATAAGTGTGCAGACAGGCACTGTCAGAAATACATGCACATCCTCTGAGCTCACCCAGGCTGTGCTGACTTGAGGGATGCATGTACAGATGACAGAGATAAGGTGGGGACCAAGCCAGACTCCACCCACAGGAGGGGAGAAGAGAATAACTGTGGTCCAAGACTAACATCGAGCAACAAGACAATAACCAGTAGAAATGAATAGAAACATTGGGAAAAGATATTAAAGATTGGACGGAACAGAGTGCACTGAGTAGAGACAGGGAATGCATAGATGATATAACAGGGTAACACAAATAGATTGGAAGAAACAGAGACGAACAGAACTAGAGTGAAACAAAAACTATTGAAAGTGGATTGAAATAGAGGGTTGTTACAAACTTCATCAGATAGAAAACAAGAAACAGGATGAACCAAAATATGTGATTTGAAATCGTTTTAAGATAACAGAGCCTTTTTTCAATAGACCAGATTGTGGAGTTGGGAAAAAGACAAGACTTTCAATTGTTTTTGTCTTGTTAGCAATGATGCTCGAGTCAAAATGTGTTGACACAAGCTGGTGACAACATGTGCATTGTCCCAAACTACAGGTGCTGGTGTATTGAAAGGCATTGTTTCTTCAATCAATTCATTCATTCAAGCAGCTTCATATTGGCCACCGAGTCAGTCAGACAGACAGAGAGACAGACAGACAGGCAGGCAGGGCAGGCACCAGCAGACAGGCCATTCATTCATTTATCCTGATAGACATTCAACCCGCAGCTCGACACTTTAGGAGATTTGTGTAAATGACACCTCCAACCAAGACCTGCTGGTGCCTCATCACATTTGTTGTAGAGTAATGTTGTAAAAGTGAGAGAGTGTGTGTGTGTGTGTGTGTGTGTGAGAGTGGGGGGGGGGGTTACACAGTGGGAGAGAGAGCACTGGTTGCAGGATGACAGCTGTCACAGGTTTATCATGACGACAGGACGTCCGCAAGCGCTGGTGGACGCGCACCCACACGCAGACATACACAAACGCGCGCGCACACACACACACACACACACACAACACACACACACACACACACACACACACACACACACACACACACACACACACACACACACACACACACACACACACACACACACACACACACACACACACACACACACACACACACAAACACACACACACACCCCTCTTCCAACCCTCCAGCTTATTGATGTGCCAGCGACACTTGATGGACGGGTGGGAAGGCCTCAAGGTGCACTGGTGTGTGTCTCTTATTGAAGATGATGAAATGAACTTGTAAAATAATCATACAAAAGATGACTTAACACGCAAGAAGAGCTCTTATGTGCAGTGGATCTTTGTTAAATTTGACATTATGATCTTGTAGCATTAAGGGCCTTTAGTAAGGATATTCTCTGACTCACTGTCACTCAAAATCCATGACTGTGGCCTATAGCAAAGAAAGAAATACGTATCATTACCTTGAAAAGAAGCTGACTTGAATATTGATGTAGATCTGGAAGAAACCTGAGCCCATGCGGAGGAGTCCATGCGATAATTTTAGATGACACATGACGCAATTAGGATCCTCACTAATTCTGTTGTGTGTCATTCAGTAACAGGCATGGCTGTGCGTGGACAGCTTCAGCTGCAGCTGCTCTAATAAAAAGTGACATTTTTTGCATGTTTGCTGGGGGAGGGTGAGAAGTCCACATACTTGTAGCCAACACTGATTACCTTCAAACATGGAATCAGTCAGCTTTAAATGTTGCACCTGTTAATTTTGGATAGCCTCTAATTCCTGCTCCATCAATCCTAATGAGACGTCTATGTGGCAGTGTTAAATATGACTGTGTCTACCTCACGTCATACTCTGGTGCCAGGACTTCTCTTTTTATAGCTGCAATAAAAAATGAAATGAATACGCCACTATCACTCTGAAAGCAGTGTGCACTGAACTAGGCGTCATATTGTGATTTTCCTGTGATAATTCAAAAATGCTGTGTCTTGCCTTTAAGCTCAGTGTACTGAACAAATTATTTTCTCATTTGTCAACACTACACCACCTGATCTGGGTTGAAGAAAGCGACATCATTCCATACCAGTCATAGTTTATAGCCAAAATCTTTTATATGCTTTTATATTTAATTGTATATATCTTTCTTGTATCAATATTCAATTACTTTTAACAAACATTTAAAATAATCTGTGTTTAACAAATAAGGCAAGGCAAGTTTATTTGTATAGCACACTTCAACAACAAGACAATTCAAAAAACGTCATAAATCATCTGCATAACTATGGTAACATATTTCATAATTTTCTATAATCTGAGCTTGTAAGAACTTGAAGATATTGAACAGAAGGGGCCCCATAATTGAGCCCTGGGGAACACTACATGTCATTTTTGTGTGCACAGATGTATAGTTACCAATAGACACAAAGTAGTCCATGTCCTTTAATTAAGATTCAAACTATCTTAGTGCCATGCCAGAAAGTCCCACCCAGTTTCCCAGCCTGTCCATTAATATGGTGTGGTCAGCTGTGTCAAATTCAGCACTGAGATCCAGTAATACTGAGACTGAAATTCTGCCATTGTCTGTGTTTAAGTGAATATCATTAAAGACCTTGACAAGAGCAGTCTCAGTGCTGTGGTGTGGTCGAAATTCTGACAGGAAGACATCAAAGCAGTGATCCTTATCATAAAATAAGTAGCAATGAGGACACTGAAGCCCATCCAATGCATGACTGGGTTTGGTAGAAAATTGGACATACAAGTCATAGGATTGATTAAATAAAGCATCACTATGTATCATATATTATGATTGGAACAGGGTTATCGCAAAAGGTTCCAGTTAGAAAATCGAATAAGAGCTTTCAAACATTGTCATTTAGGTATTATTGGTTACAACATTTCTAAACCATATCAATATCTGTCAATGCATCCATCCATCCATTGTACATGTAATTCACATGGAGCTAAGAATTTAGCATTACATTTTCTTGGACTTGAAGCTCAAATTGAGATTGAGGCATCATTTGAATGATTCTACTGTAAGGTAATGAAAATCCAGATCAGACACCACATTGACAAATACATCTCTTTATTTTGACATGACTTATTTTGACTTTTTTCCCCCCATAATTTCTGATTTACAAAACGGAAGATAGGAAAAAGTCTGTAAGATTTCCTTATGGGAGCCAACTTGAGTAAATCTATAGGTGAGTGAGTGAAGTGAGGTCTTTGCTTTCTGGCTACACCATTCAGCTATGTTCTGCTCTCTGCCTTTATTTCAGATGGCAACCTGGGGAGGCTGTACTGTACTCACGCTGATGCCCCAGCGCACTGACCCACAGGAGGGAAAGTGTTTCTGGAGGAGAGAGCTCCATGTGTTAGTTTGGCTCTACAGTATGTATGTGTGTAAAGGGAGGAGAGGTGGAAGGGGAGACGTAGTGCCTGCATTTCTTATCCCATCAGTGAGCTGCTGTTGCCCTTTCTTGCCTTTATGTCCCTTGCTCTCTGTCTAGTTGCGGTTGTAGCACCACTTTTCTCTCCTCCCTACTGGTCTCTGCTTGATACATGTCTCCTCTCCCCATTTCTGCATCCAGACTATTTTTAAAATAAAACAGCACATCTCCTCTCCTCTACTCTCATCTTCTCCCCCCCTTCGGTTCTCCCCTCAGTGCTTCCTTCTCTTGTCCTCATTCATCTTTGCCTCTCACCCTCCGACTCTTGTGCCTCCCCCCCCGCCCTTCCTAACAATCCCAATCTCAACCCCCCCTTGCTCCATCTCTCTCATGGCCTGGGGTGCTTTGATCACTTGTTCTTAGCCTCCTTATCCTGTCTCTCTCTCTCCCATCCGTTCATCCCCTCTTCCCCACTGTGCTGTCATCAATATCACAGTCATTTGAGGATTCCCACTTTATCCGTCTCTGTCTCACTGATTCTTTCTTTAAGATCTTATTCTCTCTGCATTTCAGTCTCTGTCTCTCCCTCTGCTGATTGATTTTCTGTTTAATGGCTTTTCTGGCCTCATCTCTTTTTCCCCTCTCGTTTTTCAACCCTCCGTTTCTTTCCTTCTGCCCCATAACTCCATTCCTTTCCTGCATCACTTTGATAGGCAGATTACTATCACTACTGGATTCGTACTCACACACACACACAAACACACACACACACACATATGGACTTCAATCACACAAGACCCAGTGTGCTGTAAGCCTCTAAGGATTATGGGTCATCTACATCATCCTCCCCTCTCCTCAGTCTTCAGGCCACATCCATCCATCCCTTCAGCTCGCTTATCTACATCCACACGACCATCCATCAACCTCTTGCCCCTCAGATGCTGTAAAGCTGAAAATATATATAGCTTTGTCCCTTTCACTCCCGGCATACCTTTAATACTTCAGTTTACCTGCCACGAATAACTGAACAGACAGGAGGACGCCTGTTAAACATGTGTACGCAAATGATCCCCCATTTATTTTGAATACATTTCCTCCTGGTCTACAATGAAAACAGACACTCATCAAGCTGCCTCTTCACCGTCACTGTGCAATGTGTGCTCGAATGTGGATGCCATTTTAGTTTCACCACTCAACCATGCCAGGAAACATTAAGTCCGACTTCTGGATGGATAAGAAAAAGATGTTCCAGACAGATCCATCAGACATCATCCACGTAATTATTCATGGAATTGTGAGCAGAATCTAACGCTGCTTTTGGATGCAGTCAAACAACGATGTGCATACAAGCAATGTAAAGAAAAAGAGTGTGAAAACACAGAAATGTGATTGTGTGATGAACCCTTCTGTTGTGTTCTGTTCAAATGTGAGCGACTTAGAAGTTTTCTCTCTAAAACAAAATTTAAGGTAATTTCATCTGTTTGTCATAAGGTTCCATGACTTTGTTCACGCATGGCATCTGAACACACGGAATAAATTTTGAGAATCTTTATAGATTTTGGGGTGTTTTATTGAACTTGTGTACACCCTTGGTGTTCCTGGTCAAAAATGACCATTCTTTAGAAACGCCCCTTTTTGGCTTCCATGGCAACCCCCACAAGAACCTATCCCCAATAGAATTTTTTACTCCACGTGAACCACTTCTTTTGGCAATTGTCAAAAAACAACATCATTGTTTCAATGATATCCACAACTCTGTCACAGCTCTGGTATATAAAGCTTTTTTGAGGCCTTGCTCACAGTTCATTCTGTGGCAGCACGATGGCCAATTGATATAAGCTCAGCTCAATGAGGCCTACAGGCCATAAATAGCAAATGGAAGTTCAAAACTTGTAATGTTCACAAGAACTTGAGTTGATAGAAAGATGAAACACAACATTAGGTGATAATGTATGTATTATTATAGATTTATAATCAGCTAGAACGGAGTGGCCATCTTTGACCAGGCACATCAAACTAGGTAACAAGAAACAAACACAACAGGAGGGTTAATCGGATTTAACAGCCCTTCAGACTGACATTAAGGATCTCACACCCCTGTTGACAAATCCTTTGTCAGTGACATCCAAAACTATGAACCCTGTTTCAGAAGTAAATACACACATTCTCTATATGTTTTTATTTCTTCTTTGTAAGTAAGGCCACAATTTGCCTTTGCTGATTCTCCAGTTCTGCACCGTGTCTAACAGGATATTGGATTTGTTCTTGGAGGGTGGACTCCAGTTCACTGAAGTGCAAAGGACACAGAAATCTACCTTAAGAACTTCGAAGGATGATGTCTGACTTAATTTAGTTGTTCGGGAAATTATCTTTGAGCCGATTTAGCGAGGGGTGTGTGGACAATGATGCGTCAAGAGAGCAGTGTCTGCACCATCTGGTATTGTAAAACCGTCTCATATTCCTTGGCTGCTATTCACTCATGTAACAGACATGTGGGCTAAAGGAAACCTTAGCTTTGCCAAGTGTGAACCAATCTGGACACAGAATTAATTATGATATACAACATTACTTTCTCTCATCTACAATAATCACTTCACACCTAGAATGTGCCATTGTGTCGTTGCAGCAGTTTTGCAAGATTCACATTTATTCTGTTTAGATTCTTTATGTGCCTGTCAGCAAATTTCACTTGTGACCAATGTCTGGTGATGCAGAGCAACCTTCAGGTTTTTTAGGTATCAACAGTTTTGTGTCTCTGCTCTGCTGCCAAATCTTTATCTTAAAACACATAAAAGCAATGACTGTCAGACACATTACTCACATTCAATATTGCATGACTTATGTTTGCAGCTGCCCTTGTAACTGTAGCTCGGCATCTTCAAACTCCGTCCATGTGGTGTTCCCATTATCATTTCCTGCATACACTATCATCATATTCTTTGCATCACGCTTGTTAAGTTTGAAACCTATTTGTTCCTGTCCTCTGCTTTGAGCATTGCATTTTAGACAAATCGCCACAGCGTTTAGGGCACACACACACAATGTCCATGCTGACCTTCAGCTCCTCCCACCATCTGTCCACATATCAATGAACAGACGCTGCCTGCCAGTCAACTAACAGCCAAACATTTAGACCAATTAGGGCAGAAGAATGATATAATGGTAGATGAACAGACGGACACATAATGAGGGAAGGCACTGATTGATGGATGGATCGCTATCATGATTATTATTCTTACAGTAGCCTTATGACCCTGTCTAACTGAATTATAGTTCGATTGTTAATAACAGATATCGTGACATGAAATGTGATTCCCATTGTGATGTAATTTTTCTCCTCCTATTATTCATACCATCTCACACCCACTTCACAGAGTATATCAGAAGGTGATGATCACCCATATAAAACCTTTACTATTGCAGAATAGGTTTGATATTTGAAGTCATAACAATGGTAAATAATATAATGTGAATTTATCCTACTGTTCAATTGCCTTTACTACAGTTCAGTGTCGCTTGAGTTGGTTTATATTCAGTGTTCATCAGTAAAGATCATGTGGCTGTAAAGTGGTAGCCCCATCATGCACCGCACACTTGCTCCAACAGAAGGAGAGTTAGTGTTACAGTAAAACATGCAGTTAAATCACAAATTAAATAATATATCAAAGGGGAAGGTAAAAGAGAAGGAATAAAGTGTATTTAAGAGAAAAAAATGAGGTGAATGGAGAAGAAATATCTCTTTCTCGCTGTCTGAAGGCAGAGCAGTGTTGAGTTCAGTGGATCAAGCGTCCCTTTTTTTCCCATTTGGCCATTAAACAGAGTTTCTAAATGATCAACAATAACGACAAACTCCCAAAGTTGTTATTTACCAGTGTTTCCTCTAATTCATTCACGCACCGTCTCTTTTGGTTCTCCGAGAGGGGGTGTGTCTGACGAGGTGCCCATGTGTTGGAGACAGCCTACGAGTTACATGAGTGAGGGATACATGTCATCCCTGATATATTAAACAAATAGCTGCATACTAAGAGATAAACGCATCAAAACCATGACTTCATTTTCACTCTCCCTCTATGTCTTCTATCCAAGTCCTTCCCTCTCTTGTGCTTTTGAACCACCAACAGCAGCCTCAATAATGACCATGAAGTTAAATCAACACTTCTAAAAAATACAAAAAAATAAATATTCAAACTTTCATGAATGTAGGATTTATTGCAGGTGCACCTAATACTGTATACTAATAACTGAGTGTATACGATTCATAGCACAAATTTTATTTAATCTTAATACAGCCTGAAATGTCCTCAAAGAAAATCAATAAAAGACTGCATTATGCTAATGAATTTTGAGGCAAATGACTTTGAATCTGTGCTACTATTTTACTTGATTCCAACAGAAATCTGTGTTTAAATTCAGACTGGATTAAAGGCCTCAAGCTGACTCACCTCAAGTGATAAGTGACGTTAGTGGTTGTGAAGACAAGACTAAGAATAAATGCTCCGGAAAAGAGAAGAGTTGACTCTGAATGCCACCCTTTTAACCAAGTGTTGGTTCACAGTATGCTTGATATGTAAAGAGAGTACTGTGGTGTTCGAGGAATAGATCAAGAGTTGTTCTTTAACCAGGCAAGCTAAGGATGCCATTAGCTTGACAAAGAAAAAAAAAAAAAAAACACCAGAAATTGTGTTTCAGCCTAGTTTCCTGGCAGAATGTTTTTACAAATCAGTCGATCATACAAGAATCTGCACTGAATCAACCCTTTGCTCACTTTCTCTTTGCCAGTATGACCCATAGGATAGAAATGTTGATGACGCCTCATGTCTAGACATATCCTGGACTACTCATTAATGGTTAGTTGAAATAGTAATAGCTTACTCACAATATTATTAAAGCTTTAAAGATTTGTCTGAGCATCTGGTAGTTACTTCAAATGTGGATTATGGATTATGGAGCAGAGCTAGAAATGAAAAGCAAACAGATTGTTTTTTTTTTCTTGTGCTGTTTAACACACACACACACACACACACACACACACACACACACACACACACACACACACACACACACACACACACACACACACACACACACACACACACACACACACACACACACACACACACACACAAGGACACACCTGTGCCACTGTGAGTATACAGGTGATCAGATAAATGTTCCTGGGTGTCTGCAGAGAGTGATAACACGTCAAGGACATGATCATCTAATCCTCCCTCCAACACCATAAGTCAAAGATAGTTGAAAACAAACATCAACATTTGAGGTTAGCGAGACAACAACACCAAAGATGGAATCCCATTAGGTGGAGTATGGGATGGAGTGATGCAGTTAGAAATGACTTTTACAAATGTTGCCTCATGCACTTGTAAGAAGGTGGTTGGATGTCATCGGCAACTAGCTAAACAAATGATACATCAATGAGCATCTGAAGTGATTTTACTACTCTGACTGTATTCGATAAAAATCACCTAACATGCAAGCGTTATCGTAGTAAATGGTAAAAGGACTTATGTGACACTTCTCACATACTTTTATGCACTGATACCAGAGGGATACCATGCAGATCAGGAGCAAAAACTTCATAAGCAACGTGTTTTGCTCTATGCTCAGATGCTCTATGCCATTCACACCAACACACACACATACATGAAAGGGCAACCAAGAGTGATTTGGAGTTCAGTATCAAGCAAGGAAACTTTGACATGCAACCAGAGCCAGGGATCCAATGACAGCTCTACCTCGTGAGCTACAGCCAGCCTGTTTGTCAGCAGTAATGCACCAGGATATGTAGCAGTGCACCAGCATGAGGCGGGATTTGCAAAGGGAAAACTATTTCTTTCTGCAGATTAAAAATGTTTAGTCATTGTTTACAAATTATTTGTAAACAATATATAAAATATGTATTTGTAATTGCAAACATAATTTACAAATATTTGTAAACAAACTATTTGTCAACAATACCTAAAATAGGTCTGGATGCAATTGGAGCCAATGTACCCTTAGATGAAGTTCAGTCAGGTGGACTAAACCTTTGCACACTTGGGACATAGTTTATTTATCATGTTATTCTGTTATTCACACCTGCCATGCATGCTCAGCCTTAATTTCCTGCTTTCACAATCAGGGGCTGTCAATTGACTTGTCAGCTGTTCTCATCAGGTAGTCACATCCATCCAGTTGCATAGCGACACAACTTCATTGTTAGCCTATCATCTTGCTGCTGTCTTAAATATGACTCTCTCCATTCCTCTCATTCATTCATGCTACGGTTTTGCGGTTTCACCAACTTCATCATTCATCAGTTTCACAAGGGTCATCAGCCACCACCACCAGTATATGGACTCAAAGGCTTTTTAAAAAATATTTTGCCGCTTCTCAGGACAGATGCCCTTCAATCTCGATCTCCCTGAAGAGTCTAAGCGTCAAAGACTTTCTGACAGACTAATTATCACATATCATCTGATGTTAAAAAAACATTATATTTACATGAACCTCTAGTCTCTCCTGATTGAACTTTCATCAAGTCTCAATAATGAAAGCATGTAAAATAAATTGTGTATTGGGGAAGACATGCACAAAAAGAGAGACTTGGAATTATAAAATCAAGTATAGATGACACAAAATTGATGTCTTTCTAACATGAGAATTATTTGATTACAATCACAAAGTATAGAGATAAGACACTGTCAAATGCCACGTCTCTCGTGATGGCTCTCAAAATGCTTATGAGACAAAGCGGTCCTTCCAAATAGCTTCAGACAGGCCATATAGAGTCCATACAGATAGGAGAAAGCAACTCCAACAAGTCTTGACACACATTAACCACAGTCATGTAGTCTCATCAGTATGCTAGTCTACTTCTATTTGACATTTAGCCTTACATAATCGATTTATAGACAGAGACTAATCAATATGAGTCCAAAAAAAAAAAAAATCAGTAAGTTGATCACATGCACAAACCACCATCTAACCGTCATTCCGTCTCATTGCCTATCCATGACCCTTATTTTTTGACTACTGAATCAATACTGGAAGCAACAAGGCATGCAGGAGTTGAACTACACAAAGGAGTCTACATTTATTCATCTGGATTTGCCTTGAATAATTGGGAGTTGGGTCGCATGGTGGTGCAGTGGGTAGCGCTGTTGCCTCAGAACAAGAAGGTCCTGGGTTCAAATCCACCTGAGGACCTGGGACTTTTCTGTGTGGAGTTCGCTTGTTCTCCCTGTGTCTGCTTGGGTTCCCTCCAGGTTCTCCGACTTCTTCCCACCACCCAAAACAGGCAATGTAGGTGAACTGGTGACTCTAAATTGTCCGTAGGCGTGAATGTGAGTGTGTATGGTTGTGTGTCTTTCTATGTGTGGCCCTGTGACGAACTGGCGACTTGTCCGGGGTGTCGATGAAACATTAATGCAGGGAGTCAAACAGAAACTTTTGTGTGAACTCATACTTTTGCTTCTGTCCAATTCAACATTGGTTCCCGAGGCACTGAAGTTAAATCTTTGCTTTATAACTTGACTGTATTTGTTCAGCTGTGTTTGCTTCTCTATTGTCTTGTTGTGTAGCAACGCCAAACTTCACATTGCTTAATGTGTTTTATTAAAAGTGTCATCAACCTCAAAAAAGTGAAATACAGCCAAGGGTCAATGTTCTCTGATTTTATGATGGTTTGCTGAGTTTGTGAACCCGTGGGCTGTATTAGTCAATACAGCATTTACCATGT
Organism: Chaunax sp. Z400; assembly: GCA_037577475.1. Taxonomy (NCBI): domain Eukaryota; kingdom Metazoa; phylum Chordata; class Actinopteri; order Lophiiformes; family Chaunacidae; genus Chaunax; species Chaunax sp. Z400. The sequence goes on from CM075200.1 coordinate 12,273,017, forward strand.
CAACAAAAAAAAAAAAGATGTAGTATTGATGTAGACTGCTGCTTATCCAGGAACGTCGGCAACACTCTCTATGACTACTTCATTATGCACTGAATAAGCAGGTTAAGGATAAGATCTGATTTATCATAGATATCCTTTTCAAAAGATTGAAAAACCTTCCACACAAGAAAGAGAAATCATTGTTTGGTACATAAAAAAGAAGAGGAAGAGGAAAAGGGACAACAACTGATCAGAGGAGAGGAGGAAGGAAAGTGCAGCATCTATGATGACTTTGAGACTCTCATTCAATTAATGTTTCATGGGTAAAAATAGAAAACAACAGAACAAGAGTGACAGTAGGTTCTTGTGATATGCCAGTGATTATTCTGCATCTGCTTTTATCAGTATTTATGTTTTTGTTGCTTTTTAATGCCATATTATAAACCTCGGTTTGAAGAGCTCCATGAATAAATCTTATTAAATCTGACCTGAGAGAAAGAGAGTTAAACAACACACACCAAAAAAATAGTGCCTAAGTTCTTTTTTTTAATGTCCATGTTCTTATTTGGAGTTTCAAAGTGCTCGGTGTTCAGTGCATGCACTACAGTGGGTGTGATATTTTTGTAAATTGTTTGCCTCTAATGCATGACTACATAGATGAAGTTAATAGTAATGTTTCCATTTACGTATACCTCAACAGCAACACAGTTAATTGCAACAGAGCTATTTCTGACAGACTCATTCATACAGATGCAGTGAATAGGATCTGGTACAGTATGTGGTACCTATCATCCAGCTGTCATTGAATCCTGACGACCACTGATAAAGACATGAGGATGAGAAAGCGTGACTCAGAGATCCACACAAAGAGTAAAGGTGAGAGAGATATGTTAGCTGAGGGAAAGACGGATGACAGACTCGAACCGTGATGATGACAGACGATTTAATGAAGACCTGACGAGCTGAAAGGAAAGAAAACCAATTAGAAGACACAATGGAAATATGGGGGGAGGGGAGGTTGGAAGAAAAAGAAAAGTAGGAGGGAAGATGGATGAATATTGGATAGAGATGGATCAAGACAGCGATTGAGAGGATTAGTCAGAACAACGGTGTGATAAGAAGTGAGATAGAGAAATATGAATACAGATGAAGAGCAAAGCACCAAAGACAGACGTGGAGCGATACGGAAAGGCAAAACTGTGATGGAGACAGAGACAAAAATTACAATTTCAAGAGCTCCAGATAAAAATCACACATAGAAACAGAGGCTGTGGTGTTATGCTGTGCGATGGAAGTGGGGAAGAATGTTCACAAGGATTGGAAGTTGAGGAAAAAGTTGAGATAGAGAAGCGCGCGAATAAATCCATACTGAAGACATTTCACCGGCGCCTCACATTTGTTTAGAAGCTAGCTACTGCTAAAAGTTTGCGAGTTTTTTTTATCTTGTCGTGACAGAGCCATTTACAATATTTGTTATGAGGTGCAACGATTATGTTATAAAGAAGCATGCATAATGGAAAACGCAAAGATTATGTGTGTAAAATTGCAGGTCTGTCTGCCTGTGCATGTGTGTATCTGGATAATACCCAAACAATATCTGAGTATTTTCAACTCTTCTTCACTTGTGGTTTTGTCTTTTTCTCTCTCTTGAATGTTTAATGGGAGGAGCGAGAGAGCAAAGGGCTGGAAACATTTTTTTTCTAGTCCTGCTTGAAGCTCCTTGTTTTCCCTTTAAAAAAATTTTTTTTTTCAATGTTTAGTTTTTCTCCCACTTTTCATCTTCTCAGTTTCTGACTACAAATTCATTTTTTAATTCAACGCGGTTACTCCCATGAATCTTGCATGCACAACACCACCAAAGGATCTAACACAAGTAATCTTCCTCTGTCTCTGTCATTCTGCTTTACATCCTCTCTGCTCCTTATCTCTTTTATCACCAGCAAATGCTCGCTCCACCAATCGCTCCATCTTCTTCTCGGAAAGGTCTATTTCCAAAAAAAAATTTAAATGCTCAGATCAATGCAGGAACTGCCTATCTAGATGTTTGTATGCCCTATGTGAGTACTTGAGTCTGTGCATGTCTGTCGGTGGATGCCGTGCATCGCAGAGTGTCTGTGAGTTAGTGCCTGGTTGAATTATTCATGAGGTTAAAGTGCTCCTCTGGGATGTAATGCAACATGCTTCCGATATCTTATTCACAACGTGTCCATTTATGTTTAAGCATGCACCGCTTCAGGAGATTTGAAAACTGGACATTGTACAACCCATCTCGAAAACAGAGAATTAAAACCACAACATCTTGGAACAATCTTTGTGAACCGTACGGTTGCACGGCTTACTGAACAGTGAAGAGCGATCTCATGTGTTGTCCTGGCACGTACATGAAGTAAATGGCAAATGTCTGTTTAATATTCAGAACCATTTTATGACTGTGTCAAAGAATTGTCATGTCTCTCAATCTATGGCTGCATTAACATTGTGTAACCTTCTAATAAGGTTAGCACAAACCCCCAGGTGGTAACAACACTCCAAATGAGGTATGGATGAAATATGGTCAGTATAATCTGTATGAGCGCACGGCTTCAGATACCTGTCAACATATGGATTTAGCTATGCCATTAATGCCATTACAGAATTAATCTTTAATTGTCATATCAGTTAAAGTGCACTGCATGTATAGGCATAATTCACTGCAGGTGATCAAGTACAGCAGGTAACTTAAGAGCCAATTATATATTTCCGAGTCCAGTCACCATGATGTACAGGTATATGATGTCTGTCTATGAAGGTATACTGCTCACTAGGGGTGTAACGGCACACAAAAATCACGCTTCTGTACGTAATAAATTTTAAAAAAAAATACAGTACATTTTTGGGAGTTATCCTTCTGCAATCCATTCATTCTCTCAGATTCATGATCAGTTATCCTTTCCCTTGTCTTTGTGGCTGTTATGGGTCCTGAATGATGTCTATTTTTCCCATTTATCTTCCATCTGTTCTTCCTGCAGTCTTAAATGACGTGTCAATTGCTCCATTATGTAAATATTCTCTATACAAACCATTGTTCCTCCTTGTAATAGCATTTTTACTTGCTATTAACAATATTTTGACCAGATGTCTATCATTTATCTGCACTTTTTTCCTGAGTGAAGTTAAGATGACATAGATAGAGTACCCTGCAGCTCATGGGTCCATCCAAAATATATGTGAGTGGTTGGTTTTTTTATGTTTCCATTGTTCTTGTTTGTTTCTTTTGTGCAAATGGTGAATGCTTTCAATAGGCCTCACTTATTACTCAAATCAAACAGTCTGAGAGGTGAAAATGATGAAGGGTCACCAGACAAAAAGACAGGAGACAGGAATACTATCTTGACACAAACTTTCTTCAAGCTAGCCAATCATTTTTCATGTTGTTATCAATGATTGCTGATTGTTTCATTTTGTCAGATTGTACGCATTTACACAAGCTCATTGTATTTATGTGCATGCGAGTCTTGCTGTGAAATAATGTGCTCTTCATTAACATGTACTATTACGTGCATCTGTGAATGTTAATGGGAACTGAACACTGAACTAATTGCGATGTCTTCGTTTTATAAACGCAGATAGTTGCATTCGTATGTCAAATAAAGCGGGTGTGATAAAAGGTGTGTATCTCTGAGTTATGCATAGGTGAGCAGCCTGATTGCCTGCTTGGTTGTGAATGAGCAAGTCATGCATGTTGACGACTGATACCCACCCCGGCAGCCAGTGGAGAATGCGTGTGTATGTGTGTGTACATTTGTGTGGCTGTATCCGAGTGTCATACAGTTGTAACAGTGTCCTTATGTTCCGATGCATGAATAAACACAGCAGCGTGCATGTCCACATCTATTTTTATATTAATAATATATCTGTTTATGTGCTTTCATGTTTATGCATGTAAAATCCAGACATGCATAGTTTAGCTAAATGGTTGTCCTGATGCCACACTAAACAAGCAAATCATGCATGTATAGTGGCATCTCCTCAGGCAGTCTCTGTGAATGCATGTGTGTGCTAGATATGATTTATAAGTGTTGTTGGTGCATGAAAATGAATATGAATGACTGAATTCATGTCAGTATGGTGTCGCATTGCATTCCATCTATTTTGATTCAGCAATGGAAGGTACCACAGCAAATGTATTATCTTCTCTGTTCATGATGATGCAACATGTCAAGCAGTGGTGGGTTGTCAGCTCAAGACTATGACATGCAGCACTGTATGTAGACAAATACAAATATATACATTTGTAGAAACCATAATGAAACGACACACTGAAAGGTTTATTATTTACAGTTTGTAGATACTGTCTGTGTGATACTGTGCTTATTAGCTTTGCAATATGGCATATGTGGAATACAAACCCTTGAGCCGTACTTTAAAAGAATAAAATAAAAGAGGAAAGAGAAATTGTTCTATTTGTTACTAAGTCATTAAAAGTGCAGCCTTGAGAAGTGCTTATAAGTTCTTTTCTGGAAAGTACATTGCAACACACGTCATGTCTCTGAACCCACCGGGGGTCGGATCTTTTTTCTGATGCTTTCATTGTAAAAAGTAGAACTTTGCGATAACTCTGCAGATGAAAGTGTTAAAAATTCAGCACTACAGGTGGAGGATAGTTAAAATTCTACATTTTCACAGCTCTAACTCTTTCATCTTTATCAGAGGATGTGGGCCGTTTTCAGCACTTGCCTGCCTGCCTGTCTGACTGCCTTTCTGTCATCTCTCTATCGTCATGTAGGCTTCATCTGAGCCAACTATTATTATGTCTTATGTAATGTGTGAACACATGATGCTGAGAGCATGTATGCATTGTTAACGGCATGAAGCAAAGTCAGCTAGGTAAGTTTATTCTGGTCTTTCCGGTGTCTCTGTGGCAGCTACAGAATCTCTTTATGCTAAAACTATATTATGCATGCAGAATGAATGCCTAAACAGCGGTCTCCGTGGTAACCCAAAACACATCCATCATCATCACCATGACAACCTTGGATGGAGCTGTCAATCAGCACTGTCCCAAGAGAGCCTGGGACAGGCCTACTACCCACATCTGCAGAGATTAACGTGCACGCACATACACACAAATACACCTACAATGAGGCACACACACACCCACACCCACAAAATGTTGTCTAGGGTATTTGCCATCACACTAGATCTGAGATTACACACAACTGTCTGCACCCACACACACTCTCACAAACACATACTCTCTAAAAAAGCTAGGCATGGCCAGATCCATTACAAATTGCCGTACAGCATGTTGCACAACAACTCTCATGACAAGGGTGGGGTAGGTTTTCTGATTTGTCGATTTGGTCTGCTGTACAAGCTTGAACCAGCTTGCTTTTATGCAACCAGCATTTTGCAGGTGTAGGATGAGAGAGCTAACAGCATGCAGCTAGTTAGCAGGAGCCCTGGGATAGTTGATTAGCTCAGCACCACAGTGTTACCTCACTATTTTTGTTTGTCATTGTCACTAAACTACTTGACTGACAAACAAAAGAGACAATTTCTCATCAGTAACGAGTTGGTCCAGGTTATGGTGTTGATCCTTATACACTACAATACATTAGAACGGTTAGAATCCCCATTTTGATGCATGTTAAAGTTACTGCAATAAAAACACTTTGTGCATCCATTTCAAAGAAAAAATCCTCAAACATTTCAGTGAACAGAAACACTTATTTTGCAATGCAATTATTGCGAACCATTTGCAGGAAGGTGTTGTGAAAAATGAAGAAATGTAGTTGCTACCATCTTTTCTCAAGTTGCACTCGGTCTTATTTTATTCATTCATTTTGATGTTAAACGTTAGAAGACGAAAAGTTCAATTCAGTGGTTGTTGTGGGAAATAAAAACACTGTCACAGTTGTCCTGATGGATTGTGGTGCTGCGACACTCCCATTTATGGGTTCAATGGGAGCAGCTTCTGAGTCAAGGGCAACTCCTAGTGGTAAAATTTGGTACACCATTCTGGTCCGGTGTTAAAATAAAATTCTTAAAATAAAACTTGCTTTATTTGTTTGTTTGTTTTAACTGGATCTACATGTTTTACCACCAGAGGGCCCCAGACCAGACGTCTTAAAAAAACCAGAGCCAGAGTTATCTATGGGGACTTGATCACCACTTGAACAGCAGCCACATACATTAATTCTAAACTTGAAGTCTTTCTTTTAACCTTGGCTGTCTCAATGCTTGGTGTCCATATTGTTTATTAATTCAGATTCAGCTAATACCTCACCAGCACCTCGATCTGCCCAGAAAGGAATAGAATCACAGTGTTGGTGCTGTACTGATGGTTTGTAATGTATTATAAAATTTCTACAAAAGCAAAAGCTTGACTACAGATCCTCACAACACACTTCCTCTAACTCACTCTTTCGCCATGGAATAGAGTTGTAGTAAAGTTTTCCCTTCACTTCCTCCTGTCTCACAGTCATGTCCTGGCCATAACCTTTCCCCCCTCTGTCTCTCTTCCAATTGCTCTATCTCTCTACATCTCCTTTTCAGTCTTGCTTTTTCACCATCCCTCCTTCTCTCCCAGATTAAACTGTCTATCCTGCTGTCCCTCTTCAAATCCCCTGTTACACACCACCTCAGGCTGTGTATGTGCCTCTGTGTGTGTGTAAGCCAGACACGCTTGCTGAGCATTAACCTGTCAAAGAATCGAGAGACGGGGGAAAGGGAGAGCAAAGAAGAGAGAAAGGGGGAGTGATAGAAGGAGAGAGAGAAAGAGAGGAAGTTGGGTCAACAAATCCAGAACTCTATATGATGCTGCACAGTGGGGGTGGTTCAATATCTCTACTGGATCCATAACTCATATATAGTCTGCTTCTTACACACACAGACACTGTTGTTGTGCATTGAAATGTAAATGCAAATTGAGAATACACAGATTCAGGTATATCCATCTTCCACTTTAGCAAGATTTAACAAAGTGTTAAAAGTCAGACAGAGTGCTGAAAACAAAGCATCATGTTCTGGCTCATTAAATCAACAGCTGTACAACCTGTCAGTTGCTTAAAACAATGCTGACATCTGTAAATGTGTGATATTAACTAATCCCTGGACCTGGGAACTCATACCTCCTTTAATACACTCCTACTAATGATTATTATATGTATATATAAATATGTCAGTTTTCATTAAATAAAATAATATATGAATATTCACACAACTGACTTTAACTGGCTTAAACAAATCCATCCCTCTGTGACAAAGTATACACAGCAGGCTCTTTGTGTTATTATGGCAGCCATGATTATTGCTCTATTGTCCGTGTCAAAGACCGTTTTGGTTGTCACACCAGCCATGTGCATCTTATAGATGTGACTATAAGCAAACCTGACTAATCTTCAATTGCCTACAACCAACAAGGAAGTACACAGAGTGTACACATATGACATACAGCACGTTAATAATTTTTCCTCACACTGTTGCACAAATAGCGCAATTAAAATAATATCATAATTAATATAGTGATAATAGCAGGGAAGAGAACAGCAGCAAGGTATGCATTACGAAGCAGATTATGCATGTATTCAACATTTAAATGCGACCATTATGGTAAACACTGCAGCTGCAGCAGAAGAGCAAATTAAGGATGTGACCAACACTTAAGCGGTCAAGTGCAAGATGCACTGCATTAAATGAATTGTTGTGAATACAAGCACTTTGGCTGTGCAAAGCTGCACAAATCTGCATGGTAACAAAGCAAACGTTGGTGCCAAGGCGGCTGAATTGCCACTTTTACAGGTCATGAAAAGAGCCATGACTGTGCTGACATTTGTGGTGCGGTGTGTGTTGTTCGTTACATATAAGGAATAAAGCCTCACAGAGACTAAAAGTAAAGAGAGACAGGGTGGGCCCTTGTTGCTGTTTTCTTGCATCCTGCTGAGAGTCACCGCGGTGGTGGGTAAACAAAGGAAGTGTGCACTTTTCTCTTGGACACTTTTACGAGAGGCAGAGCCGGGTGGCCCAATGTAATAAGCCTCCTGCTCAGGTCAAAGCACTTGTCAGTGTTTACAGTTTCGATTAGAGGGTGAAGCAGACCTTATCCTTTTGGTCAAAGAGGAAAAAAGAAACATGAGAATGAACCGTGGGAACGGCAATCACATAGGCTTAACTTGTGCTCGTTCCTTTCCAAGTTTGAAAGTTTGATGTCAGCAAAATAACATTAATGTTGAGTTGATGAGCAAGGTCGCAGAGAGAGAGAGAGAGAGAATAAATAACCCATTGCCTGAAAATTGTATATATAATCACAAGAACAAGGCTGAATTGAGCACCCACAGTTGAAGGTGGACAAAAAAGCCTGAGGTGTTTAGCAGCTAAATGAACCCCTGCTGATGGCAGCGCTGCCATTTTGCAGTGCGTGTGTGTGTGTGTGTGTGTGTGTGTGTGTGTCTGCATGTCTCTGTGTATTAGAGCGTGTAGAGAAAGGTCTGTGTTTGTGTGTATGTTAACGTGACTTGTACCCTGGCTGTGTAGGCATGTATGAGACTGTTTAGATGCGTGTGACGTGCGCTGCATTGTGTTTGCAGATGTGTTTATCATTCATTCATTCATTCATTCATTTTCTGTAACCACTTATCCAGTGTAGGGTCGCGGGGGGGCGGCTGGAGCCTATCCCAGCTGACTGTGTCAGTCCCCAGTTCGACACAGGGTCAATTTAGAGTCACCAATTCACCTATATTACATGTTTTTGGTTTTGGGAGGAACCCGGAGAACCCGGAGGGAACCCAAGCAGACACGGGGGAGAACGTGCAAACTCAACACAGAAAAGCCCCAGGTCCTCAAGTGGATTTGAACCCAGGACCTTCTTGCTGTGAGGCACCGTGTTGTCCTGTGTTTGTATCACATCACAGTAAACTGGTAATACACCTGACAAAATCCTGCTGGCTGACGGAATCCGCAAATAAATCAGGCATTGAAAAAAACGAAACAAACAAAAACAAACTTATTTGGTCAAATTTTGTGTTTTTATTCTATTCTATTTTCTCTATTGCAAATTTAATAAAGCACAGCAAACAGCTGGGGTGTGTACTATCCCTCAGACACCTCAAAACACATTTAAATCAATGCTGTATGACCTAATACAAAATATTTAATATTTTGTTTTATCTGGTGGCAGCTTAACTTAAATAAATGATTGTTCTATACATTTTTACCCTAAAATGCTGACAAGTAATGTTTATCTAATTTGTAAGGTATAAGGAGCTACAGTCAAGTTGACTTCTCCTGCAGGTAACACTCCCTATCACAAAATAGTGTGATGGAGAAACTGGTACGTTGTGAGACTACAGTCTTATCACATGCGGTGTAAATGCTCTGCCAAAATTTCAGGCTGCGTTTTACACAGTGATGTCTGGCATTGTCTTCTGTGGAGGACACTTTCAGGTGGTGGATAGCTCACAGTAGGTACTGACACTCAAGTGCAGGGCTGTCACACAAAGACACAAAAACACCAGAGCTACAGGAACACTCAGAGCAGTTACCTGGAGTCTGAACAAAATCTTTTTTTTTGACAGCTCTCTTAATTTTTTTGACAAATTTGACACTGAAGTTGTTTGAAATCTGTGGTTTTGTAAATGTGAATACTTTTACAACTAGACCACAGTTGTGCTACTGTGGTTCCTGCATCTGTGGCATCATATGGTTAAGTTTGGAGCACCGATGCTTACAAGCGCCAGTACATTCTTGGTAAATACATGCATATGGCAGTATTAATAAATTAATTGTGTTGTAGATTATATTGATTAATGACAACAATATTAAAATGTATCCCCCCATTTCATGTGGCTCATGAAAAAAAAACTGATAAATGTAGTCTCCTCTCCACTCCCTTCTCTATTTTTGCTGAATATACTCAAAGAAGAAGCAACTGAAGGCAGACCTTAAATTTGCATTTAAATGGCAATGACACCATAAGCTGCTATGCAATGCTTTTCTGCCGACAAACATTTTAAACTATGACAGCTACATCTTTGGGGGTCATCATTTAAAGAACTGTGTCGAGTTTTATTACAAATAAAAACATGTAAAGCATTAAAGGTTACAGGGAGAAGGGTTTCACATCAGTGTGTTCAAGATATCGTGGATGAAAGAAACACAGCAGAAAGAGAGAATGGGGGCAGAAAGCATGTATCAATTTTATTGTGAAATTGTTAGCAGCGCAGACTGCCTGCAGATGAGCTGCAACAGCAACTCCATATGTCATTGTTAACCAAAGTTTAGACAGCACCCATCACCGGCATCAATGGATAGAGAGGAGAGATAGATGATGTGCAGAGCGAGGAAGAAGAGAGGACAAGACTGGAAAAGAGGGAGAGAGAAGTGGAGGGGAGGGGGGGGGAGAGCAGTAGCAAGAATTGAGCAGGTCTGCAGGGAAGAGATAAGAGTACTTCAAGTGTCACTACAAGTCTGGTACATTGATCTGAGAGAGAGCAAGACAGAAGTGTGCAGAGAGTTTCATTACTGTGAACAGTGTTATGAATAAAATTTCAAATGCAGCACTTATTATGTTATGAATAAGGTCAATAACTACCTGCAGAAGAAAAAAACATTTGTTAATCCGACAATGGTTTTCAATCTCCTACATATTCTACATTTTGGAAATTATTAGTGCCTCAGTCAGTTCTTCTCATTAACGAGAGGCTGTCGTCAGTGATGAAATGTGTCATGACTGACGTTAAGATGATGATGTTACTGTCAATAAAGTCTAATATGAGTTTACAAAACACAAATCTTCAAAACAAAAAGGTTCACTATTAAATCTTAATGAATAACTTTACATGCAAGCCTTCACTTCAATAATGCCATCCAATTCCTCTTTATTAAAGTTAACAATATTTTAACAGTGTCAGACAAAAGTGTTCTACACCATTCACACTCCATAATGGGACAATTTTTATGTCACTTTTATTTCTAAATTAAGAGTAAGGTATACTTTACTATTATAATTTGATGTTTCAGTAACTGCAGTTAACATACGCAGGACGTATTACAGATATAAGTCCCCATTACTGACTTCCGAAGAGGGGAATTAGCAGCATGTGCGTGTGTGTGTGTGCACGCACGTGCGTGCGTGTGTGTGTGTGTGTGTGTGTGTGTGTGTGTGTGTGTGTGTGTGTGTGTGTGTGGCAAAAGGTAGGGCAGGATATTAAATTAAAAATGTGTCGTTTTTTTTTGCACTGGTGGGAACATATGGTCCTGGATTATTTTAATGTCTACCTGAGCATGTACGGTATACAGTGTGTTTATGTGTGTGTGTGTGTGTGTGTGTGTGTGTGTGTGTGTGTGTGTCCAGCTGCTTGGATCAGCAGAGCTTTACATCCACAGGGAACCATTAGCAAGATAATAATGAGGCCACGGAGAGGCTGTGCGAGGTATGCCTCTCTCTCACTCACTCTCTCTCTGTGCGCGTGTGTGTGTGTGTGTGTGTGTGTGTGTGTGTGTGTGTGTGTTTTTGAGAAAACATGACAGTGACAGCGAGAAACCAACTCACAACATAAACATCATGAGCAAAGTCATTGAAAAGAATTCTCTCAGTGAGCTTCATATGTCTACTGGGACTTAATTCAGTCTGAATTTTAAATATACATAAAAAATATATTATTTTCTCACAATTTTCCTATTTGATTCCAGTTCCCATTCGTTTAAAATCCTGTCACCAATATTTATTTATCAAAGGACTGGGGTTATGTAACCGGCTTGTTTTGTCCTTAGATGTTTTAGTATTCCAGTCACCTTTTCAGGTTTTCAATACTTTAAATGAAACGTAGCCTTAGAGGCCTGAGACTCATCTACCTGCTAATCTCTCACAATGAATTTCATGCTCAGTTTTATTTTTGTCAAACTTTTTCTATCGCTGTGTGTAACTTAAAAGATGAGGGGAAAACTTGACTCTAAAGGTTGACTAACTTCTAAGTCTGAAGGAGAGAAGGTCTCCTTTTGGATGTATATTCTGTACAATGCATGACTCTTGCACATTTGTGTACTTTTAAGTGGTGTGACATAATTTAGTTAACTTCTTCGAGATGTGTGGGACTGATATATATAATCACAATTTATCATGACACAAAGGTATAGCATGGACGGATTTAGTCCAAATCTATTTGTAGCTTGTTTTTTAGTGTCATTCATACTGGCACAATGAATTTTTTTGAAATATACTAATTATTTTATCGGCATGCCTTGAAATAATTAACAGAATTGATAGGAATGGGAAGCAGATGTTTTACGTGCAAAGCAATTTAATTAGCACTTGTGTGAGCTGCTTCTGTAATAGAAGTGTGAATTCCCAACACTGATTCATATCAGCTTTCTATCATTGCCACAAGCTGAATAACAACTGATTTTCTTCAGAGCATCAACATACAGCCACTTGGGCGCTTGCATTTCCGACTGGAACCATTAATTGCAGATGCTAATTGGATGAGGTCCCCATACTGACCTGTTGAAAGCATCTTTTGTCACGCTCGGTTCCTAACAGGGAAAGATTACCACTTTTATTCGAGCTGAAAGTTGAGCCTAAATGAGATATTTAGAGATGTACTGGCCGGGGTTATTACACACTCATTCAGAGACACTAGTGTGCATAGAGATGCAAACAAGCCACATGCACACATGCAGAATGTGTGTATGTATGAGTGCAAAATGTTTGATTTAATACGAGGGCCAAGCTTGATTCTCCTGCGCCTCAAGAGGAGAGAGTGGATGTTCAAATGCGTGTGTTTGTGTTTGGAGGAAAGTACCAGACTAAAGATTGCAATCTGTCAGAGGTAAACTAGTTGGCACAGACACACAGTCTGCATGCTCTCCCCGTGTCTGCATGGATTCCCTCCAGGTGCTCCGACTTCCTCCCGCAGTCCAAAAACATCTAGGTCAATTTGGATTCCAAATTGCCCTTACAGGATGTGAGAATTTGAGCATGAATGATTCTTTGTTTTTCTATGCATTGGCCCTGTGATGACACATTGAGTGTACCCCACATTCTGCCCAGTGCCAACTGGGAAAGGCTCCAGGGCCCCCTGTGACCCTGCAAAGGATAAGCGGTAATAGAAAATGGATGGATGGAACAGGATACCTCTCAAACTCAAGGTCTTCCTCAGCAGTTCAATTAGCTAAATGGTTTGTCTCTGCACTTTATTGTTTTTTGAGCAAATATAACATTGATGATGAAACATAGTGACAATAAATGGGCAACCAGATCCAGGCTAGAGGAAATACTTCATTTATATATGGTTGACTTTATAAACTGTAATAATTTTAGCCACTGGGTGAGAAGAGCTTTTTTTTTTGCTTGGTTAAAGAACAGCTCTGAAATTGTGCAAGCACCCCGCTGCACTGCTACCTGGCAACTTACAGAACAAATAAGTGAAAATGAGAAGAGAGGACAGCCGGAAGACGTGAAGAGGTAAAAGAAGTGGAGACAGAGGAAGACGGAAAAAGAACCTGGAAACTGACACCATCGTGACGACGATAAAACCATTTCATCAGTCTTGGGGAAAACACACGGTCAGAGGCAGTCACTTCCACGCCGTCTCTCTCCCACTCTCTCTCTCTCTCTCTCTCTCACTCACACACACATGCAAAGTGAATTGTGAAAGTCATAGAAAGTTTATGTGGAAGTCAAAGAACCAGCCTCAGCAGAGTTTAAAGTACCGACTCTGGCAGAAGTTCTTAAAAAAAGAGCTCAATGAGCTTTGGCTGAGGAAATATTTATATATATATAAAAGATAATTTAATACTGACTGCTTAACACCTGGTTTAGGTACAGTTTTGTTGTGTGTTTTCAAGTGAAAGAGGCATGGATCATGTGATGTCATCATTTGTAAAGCCTATGACAAATATTTGATGCTTAGAAACATTTAGCAAAACTGAGATTTAATGTAAAAATCCGTTCGAGGTCGTAAATTCAAAAACATCCCTCTATAACCAAAGAGCTAGAACACATACATAACACAACCTGTTAGAGTTGTCTCAAAAATTATTCTTCATTTGATTCAGTTTAAGAAGGCAAGGCCAGAAACCTATTCAGTAACAAGCGATCTATTGTATATATAACACAGCGCCTCACGATAATTAAGATCACCGATATATATCCAGTATTTTTATGCTTTGACGTTAAATTTGACACTATTCTTAAATTTGCATGCCTAGCTTTCATTCTTCTTTTCATGTCCGTGATATATCGTTAAATCTTGCTCTCTTGTCTATATTCTGAGTTTACTTTCCATGTGTGTGTTTTTTTTAAACTAAAATTACTTGTAACATTTTGTTTTAGTCTAACATCAGACTGAATCTCTGGGCCAATGTGAGATTTCTCCTCCGTTCTCCCGATTGGCAGTCTGAGGCCTGGGTACGTACTTTAAGTTTTTGTTAGGCACAAATCACTTGTGTCACCATCAGTGTTTTGGCAGTAGCAGCATCACTGATCTGCGTTCATCAGTAGCTTGGCAAAGTCGTGTGGTAGCATGCACGTTATATTTTTACAAGCATTTCTGACCGTCAAGATTGGCCCAAACAAGAATTTATATTTTACTGCTTTTTTATTCACTTTTAATGAATAATTGTAGCCAAAACAATGCCATCATCTGGAGGTTTATTATCTGTCTTCACAATCTCTTGGCCATGATCCTATAGGTGGAAGATTCTCATTGGTGCCAACCATGATAAAAAGTCCTTTGTTTCCATGCCATCTGTTTGATTAAGGCTTAATGTTTTGGAGTTGTTGTTTTAACTTCTGACATGGCAATAAAGGTATTTTAATTCTTTTAAAACAGAGTGCCTTGGAGTTTTACTTCTGTCACATATATCACATATATCCCTATCCAAGGAGTATCTCCTCCTTTTCAGCCTTTAGTGTCTATGTGCATATTTATATATTTGTCTACTTAGAAAAAAGCTATATATATTTGTCTATACGTTCACAAATCTCAATACACTTGCAAAACTATATATAGATTTGGAGATTTGAAAATAATATACAGTACCAGTCAATAGTTTGGACACAGTTACCCATCTACTTGAATGGGAAACTGTGTCCAAATTTTTGACTGGTAGTGTATATATATTTTTTTTTACAATTCTCCCTACACACTCTTTTCAGATTCTGAATTTCCGTACATATTAGAGATTATTTTACATAATTATTGCAACACTGACCCCATATGGAGTCATACATCTCCAGGATAAGTGAAGTGGCAACATTTTCAACTCGCAGATGCATAGTTGCCTTAATTCACGTCAATTTGTGTCCACTCATATTTTATCATTGACCTTCCCTGTAGACATACTGTACATCTCACCTGTACAATTAGCCTCACGGTTTGTCAGAACACATCATATTGTTAAGGCTGAAGCTGAATTCTGCCACCGCATGGTGTGTTTAGAGCACAATATGACTGCAGCATTTCTGCTCAAAACTGAAAATTTCAAGAGTTGCCTTATCAGATTGCATCAGAATTAGCGCTATGAGCTAACCCAATACACCCCTGTGAACAGACAAAAACATGCGCCCAAGCAGCAGCAGCCACAATCTCGTTATGCTGAATACACACAAGCATGCACTCGCAAACAACTGTGCACACATTCATTTCATTTCCGTTTCTGAGCCGGTCTAATTTTGAGTTTTGTCAGCACATTATTACTTTCTCAATTCAAACAATAACCCCCTACTTCCTCTCCTTCTAGCTCTTCCAGCTCTCCCACTGTTTTTTGTGTCGCCCATCTCTCAGTCGCTTTACCTCTCTCTTCCAAATGGCCTTATTGTGACTTGAATATAATGTGCAAAAATCAATTTGTGCCCATGGTATACTCAGTGATTCATATGCATACTAATGCACCTGCACATGCACAAACATGCACAGGCTCAGTCACGGTTTGTCCGAAATCCCCACATTTTCAGCTCAAACTCCACTCCTTCCTTGCACCATAGAGATATGCACACTATGTTCACCATTGCTCTGGCCCTGTTTATCTCTCTTTATCTGTATTACTCTCCCTCACTCAGATCACCCACACCCCACACACAAACCACACATACACACATTCACCCAAACCATGAATATTCATAAGTATATTCTGTATACGTGAGATCATGATGAAATTTTCTTAGGGCCAACTATGCTCTTCTCTCTCAGTGCGTGTGTGTGTGTGTGTGTGTGTATGTGTGTGGATTCCTTAAATGCTGAAGGGTATTTCTGTCCTGTAAATAATTCTGCACCAACTCAGTAGAAGCACACATACTGACACTCATACATAATCGCACACAGATGAACTCAGAGGTCCACACACGATCTCTCTACAACACATATACTGTACATTGTGTATGTTTTTCTACTGCCTGCTATATGCAGTTGCTGCTCTGTATGATTTTCCATTATATTTTGCTGATGAAACCATGCAACACTGCTTAGGTACAGTAACATAACCTTTACCAGGGTTTCTGCCTGTGTGCGCCAAGCCCGGCGACCCAGCAGGCCAAAGTTGACGCCTTTCTGGGCGTAAGCATTGGGGAATTTTTTTTTTTTCCTTTTTCCAAGATGTTGTTATGGATGGTTTTTTTTCATACTATTGTGCGACAGTTCTGTTGGATACGTCGATATAAGGATTGAGAAGCTCACTGGCTGCATCTGATGGTAACCACCTGAAAGCACTGTAGGAAAAACAACAGGTTTGACTTCTTTAACGTCATTATTTTTTATTTTATTTTTTTAGATACTGTATTAATCCCACAGGGGGAAATTCTTTCTCTGCATTTGACCCATCCCTGAGGAGCAGTGGGCTGCCACTACATTGCGGCACCCGGGGAGCAAATTGAGGTTCAGTATCTTGCTCAAGGATACTTCAACTTGTCGACATGCAGGAGACCAAACCACCAGCCTTTAGTTCCGTGAACGACCGCTCTACCTCCTGAGCCACGGCCGCCCCTTATGCATGATACTCCACAACTACTACTTCAAACTATCACAAGCTAACGTTACTGATTAACTTTAGCTAAATACGTAAACAGTCAGTAATAATTACTGCAGTTCCACTAAGATCATTGGCATCTCAAAAATGTGTCTCTCTGAAGCCATCATCAGCGAACTGGCACGGCACTATATGTTCCTCCAGATGAAAGTCTTTTTTATGCCTTGTCAAAAAAATCTAATTTATAATGAAATTGCTCTGTGGTTGCAAATATATTCCAATATTTAAGGTATAAAGTGATCAAGCGGCATTAAATAAATGCTATTTTAACACCATGTCATCGTGGTGTTAAATCATTTCTACGGTAAAACTGTCGTTTCATTATTATATTATGTTGCATTACACTGGAAGTTGTACGGCAATGAAAGCACAATCTTTATATTTAAAGTCCTTGATCCCTCTGAACTGAGTATCTGCGATAAAGAAACTCAAACAGAGACATCATTCCACAAAGAAGAGGCAGTGGATTGACCCAGCACAATCTCGGTGTAAAATTTCCACTAACTGCTGTGTGCGCCTATGTTCTATTGCTCATTTTCAGAATAAAATGTGCTCTATTGATTCCATCTATAAAATAACTTTGAGGGATGTGAATACAGTTTTGAAAGTGAGACCATTTTCAGCCTGTATTCTATCCTTATCTAATCTATGAAGGATAAATGCTTGATAATTTAAGCACAGTGTGCACTTTTGCACACGCGTATATTTATATATATGTGCTCGTGTTTATATTGACATTACTGTAAGTAAAGGGATAAATTACACACAGAGGAAGAGAGAGAGGACATATTTTCTGAGATATTGCTAAAAGCATGCCATTTCATCTCATTTGATTGCAACACTGAATAATTGATAAAAAGCTATTATGGTTTGGTATGAATGCCTCTAGGTTCCTCACGCCTCACAAGCACGCACACACATGCACAAGAAGCACAAAAGCAAGCATGATGTCGTGTTTGTGAGTTGGTGTGAATGTATTAGTATCGTAGCTCCTCTTAGCCTTACTGACGGAGTGACATAGACAATGCTAATCCAGCTCTGACAAGTTGCCATCACACCCTCTTCCTTAATGCCTCCCCTTCTTCTTTCCCAAATTACAGCTCCCAGCACAATGAGTTGTTGTCGTGCATTAATTCACCACACCATTTTTGTTGCCTCTTGTGGTGATGGAAATACAAACCCGACATCAATGAAACCCGGTTTGTTGTCTTGATTTTCTTTCCCCCTGTAGTTTTTGACTTTCAACAAAATTTAATGTCGTGTTAGACTGTCATTGAAGACGTATTAGAAGTCATCAAATATGCATTATCAGTTCTATTATGTCAGGGAATCTGTTGCATTCAACTTTTAGGAACGGTCACGCAGCTATGCAGACAGCGCAGCATGTAGCAAAGATTTAAAATAGCGCGATAATGTGCAGTCAGGCTACATAACAGATGACAATATGGCTCTATCTTTGTGTTTATTTGCCTTGTGGTCTTTATGGAACCTCATTTAATGTTCATGATATCTCTGTTAGGCTAACAACAGATAACAGATTTTTTTCTCTGCGTAAAAGATCAAGAGATATGGAGCTTATGGGGGTAAATTCTGATGTCAGATTATGCTTTGCTTTTATGAAAACTGCACAGTCCAGAAATACCAGTTCTGTATCTCATTCTTTATTAATCTACCAGTAGTTTTCCACAGAGCTGATCTATGGCAGCCTGTGTGTTCTTGTTTTTTTGTAATCCAAATATCTGGACGAATGACCACCAGCTAGTATCTGATGATTTCCTATTTCGTTCATGTACAGACTGACTACAGATGGAAGCCGAGCCATGTCTAAAGAAAACATTCATCTACTGCTTCGCCGTGTCCAGGCAAGAGTCCAATATGGAGGGTCTGAGTTGGATTGCAGTTTGTTTGTTAGATCAGGTTGGGCTTCTGCTGTTGTCACTAGTTCTGCCCACAGTTATCACACCTGAATAGTGTTGTGAATACTTCCAGTGTGGGTCCTTAAACCATAACGGCAGAGTCTCCAAAATAATTGCTGCTGACAGTAAGTCTGAGTTCTGTACTCCTACAACAATTACTCAGAAGCGGATTTTATGGTCATCCACACCTTCTGTGTTTTCACTGATTGCGAGCAACCCATTGCTTTCTTTCTTCAGAGCAGCTGGTGGTATCTCTCTTGTTTATCACTCGTACTTGAATCTCTAAGGAGTGCGCAAACTGTGAACTGATAGTCTTCCAAGCTCGATACTGTGAATCCGCCCACACCCTCCTGGGAGATTGAAGATGTTCAGGTCCCCTCTGAAAAGTCTAAGTGCCTTCTCCTCTGTGTTAAGGGATGGTGCTCTTCTGGATGACTGACTCTGTGTTGCTTATCAGGTCAAAAACTGGAATGCATTCAGGTGGAGTGGCAAAGTTCGATATCTTAACAAAATCAGAGCCTCCTCCTGGAAAAATTCAGGTTGCTGATGTCACTTGGCAGTGTCATTGGAATAACATGGAGGGTATGAAGATTCGCTGATTATTCGGTGTGGTGGAAAATGAAAATGTAGCCCTTTATTTATTCTATTCATTGTATTTAATATACATGAAGTTCCTGCAATTTAACTATTTCTTTCAATATAAAATCTTACAGAAACCAAGCATGGAGTCGCTGATGAGCATGTTGACATCAGGCACATATGGTGTTAAATCTATCAAACTGGGGCGTCTTTTATTTGTGGTTCATCTGTAAACTCATTAATAGCGCCGATACCCCAGTTCCCCTATAAATGCCAGGGTGCTCATCAACTGCTTACCACTCACATCCATGCTGGTATCCGTGACATTATCTGTTTCTCTGTACCTTCGTAGATCTTTGTCTCTTATTAACAGTCACTCATTCATTCTGGATCGCTTTTTGAGCAAGCTTGATGCAGTGACTACACAGTCTTCTGTAAATGGGGGGCCAATGAGAGCCTTTGGGACTCCATATGGACTGGCAAAATATAACAACGAGCTGTCAGCTGCCGAGGGTAGAATAAATCACCAGAATGTGGTTGTGATTATAGAAGTAACTCTCCCCGCAACAGGGAGTCATTTACATACAGTACATTTTAATGGAGTAAAAAAAAAACTGGATAATGGAGCTTTAACGTATTCATTATTTACAGGACAAGCAAATATATTATCTATAATGTAATCCATCTGTTATTTATATATTATTCATTGAGATGCTGCTTCTGCTTCTTTAATATGAAATGCTTCAAAGGTATTTTGAAAAAATGTGTAATTCTTTAAACATACACACACACACACACACACACACACACACACACACACACACACACACACACACACACACACACACACACACACACACACACACACACACACACACACACACACACACACACACACACACACACACACTATATGGGGGATAAATATTGGTACAAATGCATGAAGTAAAACAGTTCCTCCACAGAATGCCCACTGTATTGCGGCATAGCATACAACTCAATGCACACAGATCATCTAAACCTAACTCAGAATCCAAAAAATAGACAGTAGCATATAGTAAACTCCATATATTTACCCCTCCACCACACACACCTTTGCTTATTAGGTAAAGCACAAAAAGACAACACGCTGTAAGCACTATTGCTGGATTGCCTGCCTCATGCACTTTCACATACACACACATCCATGTGCAGTCTGTCTGTCGTTCTGTCTCTCTCACTGACATACATGAACACACAAATTATATGAAGGGTTTTCTTCCAAAATTGAAATTTTGTTTTCTGGAAGGCATTATATGGAGTCTAATTGCAAATTTTGTAATGTCTGTTGTTTTTAAAAAAAACATTTTGTAAAGTCTTTTAGTTCAAATGAATAGATGGCAAGATTACACTTTAGAATAAAACTCTTCATATACAACCATGCAGGTTCAGTCTTCCATACCTCGACAAATCGGAGCAGGAAAGTCCCAGACGGCGGTGTTTCCAGCATTTGTAATGCAGGTGAGTGTAGCGTGGCCGTCCAAGACGTAACCAGGGACACAGCTGTACTGCACACGGTCTCCCACAGCAAAGCGTCCGCCACTGCTTAGCACTGCTTTGGGTGGAACACCAGGGTTACCACAGGATGTACTGTGGAGTTCTGCAGAGGAGGAAAAAGAACAGGAGAACAAGTTAGGCTTTCTCAATTTTCTTTTTAAGAATTAATTGTACTAAAATGTGTAATTATGCATTCCCTCTAACTCAATAATCAGTCGACCAAATAATATATCCAGCTCTTGCTCAATGATGCATCCAATTCAGAAGCTGCCAAGGAGCAGTTACCGTCCCAGTAGACACACGGTGTCTTCCATTAAAAAACACAATTTCATGGTCAGATAAAAAAAAAAAGACATCTGCATTGTGATGATGCAGGTTGCACACCTACACATTCTCACAGCCTCTTCTAAAACCTCTCTTCCAGCGCACATATAGCCAGATCCTCAAGCCCACGCTGCAACACTTTCATGTACGTTTTACAATGTACGCTTTTGTATAATACATATTACCAGTTTTACAATGCACATTTCTTGTAATGCATGTACAGTATTACCAGACTGACGGGAGAGAAAGACAATATCGGAGTGGTTTATTGTAAATCACATTATTCCCTATAGGTACATTTCTGTGCCTATGACATATGCACACATATAAGCATATATACTGTATATATAGAAGCACAAACAAACACGCACACACACACACACACACACACACACACACACACACACACACACACACACACACACACACACACACACACACACACACACACACACACACACACACACACACACACACACACACACACACACACACACACAGCAGTGACAGGGAGAAGGACAGAGGGAGAGACAGAGAAGAGGTATTACCAGCCATAAACCTGGAAGTAGATGGGAGAACAGGGACCAACTCCAGCCTTATTGTTTGAACTTGATTGATACAACTATGAAACTGTTCAGACAGATAGGGGGTTAGGGAGGGGAGAGATAGGGAGACAGACAGATTGGGTGAGGGGGTGGCAAGAGCAGAGACAGACAGAAAGAGGGGGAGGCAGAGAGACAGACAGGAGACAGAGGATGCCCCACATGATAAATAGCATTATGAAACTGCTCAGACGGAGGGGGATAGAGGGGGGGGGGGAAACTTCAGAAATATGCTTAATAGAATTAAAAGCTCCAGTACAGCCGTGGGGGAAACCTCTCCATGCTAATGGCAAAAATGTTTATTTATCAGTAACAAAAAAAAAATACTGCAAATGAACCAGCTGAGTGATTCTTAGGTTGGCTGACGGACTCATTTATAGACAATGACTTTATTGTCATAATCTCTTACCTCTCTCTACCCTCTCTGCGTTTGCACCTCCACCATAGCCACCAGTGCTGCTGAGGATTATAGGGACATTTGACATTTCTCAGTGGCCTCATACACACCTACGCACACACGCTATGGAATATGCTGTCTTTTAGTTCACACATGATGTCACGACCTGGAAGGTCACATAACGCTCCGCTGTTTGTGTGGACAAACTAACTAGAAGTTTCGTCAACTACAGTGTAATTAAACTGTTTGAGTGTTTTGCTTTATTCTTTATTAGGATGCCCATTAGCTGCCACAAAGTGGTCACTAGTCGTCTTGGGGTGCGATAAAAACAATTAAATAAAAACAGGATAAACATTTTAGTACATAGAAGTTCAGGAAAAAGCTTGAACAAATTAAAATAAAGCAACCCGACAAGCAAATTTATCATCCAAGTATGTTTGCCACTGATCAGTCGTGGGAACTAATGCAGCGCTTATTGAACCAACGAGAAAAACTTAAAAGCAGAAACAACTTTGTCTCTAGAGGAGTTTTTTTCATTGCAGAAATAAGTCACAAAAATGGCCTCGCGTGTAATTAGTTGACACGTTTTTGTAAAGGTATTTGTTTGAGAGTGTATTTAATCCGTGCGCTCAAAGAGCAGAGACGGCATAAACGAGAGAGAAAAATCATTTTGCTAAAGACCCTGAGAGAACCCTCCATACACCATACTCCTTATCTTCACACGCACACAAACACACACACACACACATGGATACCGAGACATGCACACGCAGACAATAGCACACATGCATGTGCACACACATGCCCAGGGTCATCCATCACTGTGGCGACCCCCCAGTGCTGCATTGTGATTGGATGTCAGGTTGGCCTAATGTTACGACCTGATGGCCTATCGATTTTTCCAGTCAGTGTGGCCCCACTCAATGTCAGGGTGTTTGTTCTGTGTCCTATCACACACACATTTACTCTAGCCAACACACACACACACACACACACACACACACACACACACACACACACACACACACACACACACACACACACACACACACACACACACACACACACACAGTGCTGGTCACAGCAACCCTTGACCTCCTTAGCATCTCTGTTTTGAATAAGTGTGTCGACAGTTTTATCTTTTTCTATTTCTTCCTTCTTTTCTGCATCTGTTTCTGCCCCATAAGCCCTTCCTGTATCCTTCATCCCCGTATCCCCCGTTTCCTTCTTCCTCCACTCTTCTCTCAGTGTCTCCTCCTGTCTCTCCCCACCCATCCCCTCCCCTACTGTTCGACCGCTCCCTCCCTCCTCAACTAAAAACTTTGATGACATGCCAGCTCCTTGCCGCTCCCTCTCCAGCCATATTACTATCACGACCACCCTTCTGTCCATTCCTTCATTCCTCCTTTTTTTTTTCTCCCCCCACTTTTTTGTAGGCAACACATTGTGTCACTACATTAGTTTATTCAGGAGCCAGCAGCTATAACACACTCATTTTCATTGTTTATTGCTGCCTACCCCATTTTACCCATTCTCTCTTAGCCTCAGTTGTTTACCCTCTCTACTCTCTCTTTTTTTTATCTATCATTGCCTCTCTTTCCCTATCACTGTCTCTCCCCAGTTTACCATAACTATGATCTCAGTCTCAGTTGCTTCATTACAAGCTGCTGCTTTTATGGGCCATCTGTAGAACTATCTGCATTCGTCCCACACACACATATAGAGGCACAGAGAGGCCTGCATATATAGAGCAGACACCGGCATTCAGCTACTCCCTCTACTACACACAGACTCACACACACATAACCATTTACCGGGTTTTTATTTCTCCCTAGATAAGCAATTACAGCAGAGTCCAGGTACAGGGAGCAGTGAAGAGTGGGGGGAAAAAGCAACAACAACAACAACAACAAAAAAAAGTAAGAAAAAAAAGAGGGAATGCTGCCATGCTTTCAGAGTTTTTAGTGAGACAGATGACACTGCAGACTGGAGGATTGGAGAGGGGGAGTGAAAGACAGCAACGACAGAGAGAGAGAGAGAGAGAGAGAGAGAGAGAGAGAGAGAGAGAGAGAGAGAGAGAGAGAGAGAGAGAGAGAGCAACAGAGGGAGAGAGAAACAAGGAGAGAGAGGGAGAACCAGAGGGATGATTCAATGAGTTTGGAGGTTTTACACCTCTGTCAGCAGTACCTTCTATAAAAGATGAACCAACTTTTATGCCGGAGCATAACAGAATAACAGATGCTGAAATGCCTGAAAAAAAAAATATGTTACAAGAAATCATGGATTTCCATTAACTCTCTGTGAAAATGTTTTATTTTTTTTATTTTTTAGAAATTCCTTTCAAGACATTCATGAAAGATGTGAGGTTTATAAGGACTGTAACAGAAAAGATGTATGTATGAGTCCTGAGGTCCGTAACAAACGGCAATGTCTTATGGGTTTCATTTTGACATATTCAACACGTTGACCTTAAATGCCTTTATAGTCTGTTCCAGTACTTGTATCATAAAACACTTTTAGTCTGTAAAGTTGGTGAAAGTGTATTGCATAAGTAATGGTCAGGTGGCCACTGACATTCTCAGAGGAAAAAAAAACACACACAATATGAATAGTCTGTTTACAATAATAATATTATTCAGATCCCACATTGTTAAGTTTACATGACAATAATTACAAATGCTTTAGGTCTGATTTGTTGCTGTTTTAGGTCTGATTTGGCCCAATATGTGGTGGAAGAATGTACTGTAGAATGGGCAAAGGAAGAACCAAATTCATTTTTAGAACAGAGTGAAACTTATAAAGTTCAGAAAAGTTTAGCTGAGATTTAAGTGGATATCTTATAGTATGATGTCAAGAAATAAGGGTCTGTGGCACATTTTGCTCCACTAAAATACATCCCTAAATTTGTAATATTGACAGTACAGTTTCCCCCCCCCCCCCCCACTCAAACAACCCCCACATTGTTAGAAAGTTGCTACAGGGCTGTCAAGCAACTGTCATTCATACTGGATTCAGGCTATGACAGCTCAACAATTAGAAATAGGACAATATGGAGATATTCTACATGGATGTCTGGTTTTTAATATGAAAAGATTAATGCCAAGATGAGAGATCCACCATTTGGAAATTGTGACACATTTCTCTACAAAAGCTTTAACAGCGTAAAGTGTGAAATACCACTGAAAAGCCAATTATTTGAGATCATACTGAGCAAACCCTGAGCAGAAAGACTCACAGGAAGGAACTACGGACACAACTTTTCTTGTCGACACTCTACTGGTATTTTAAACCAACAATAAATAAGCATATTAAACTACTGCATGCCTCTTTGAGTGTGATAGAAAAAGGCAAACACAAGTGGAGCTTAGAAGTGGTCACTACTTGATAAGAGTGGTTATTGTTGATGAAACACCGGCTCTTTATGGCTTTGAAACAAACCACTGCACAACAAGAGGGCAGGAAAGATATGCAATAATGTAAGCAGTAAAAGCAAGCAACCACACTTCTGGCT
Source organism: Chaunax sp. Z400 (assembly GCA_037577475.1). Taxonomy (NCBI): domain Eukaryota; kingdom Metazoa; phylum Chordata; class Actinopteri; order Lophiiformes; family Chaunacidae; genus Chaunax; species Chaunax sp. Z400. Next base: position 12,298,862 of record CM075200.1, read on the forward strand.
TCCTCCGACCGTCACCATCCACAGTCCAATAAGAGGAACAGCAGGGAATAAGACCACAGACTGTATGTCAGACTAATTTCTTTCCAGTCCTGAGTCGACTCCCTGTGGCGAAGCACCAGCAACATAAATAGTCCATAAATAGTCAATTGGTTTCACACATGTCCTGGTCTAAAGCAGCAACCTAGCAACTTAACACAGACACAACAACAACTTTGACAGTAGAATGAGCTTCAGGAGAAAAGTCCTCAGAAGCACAACAAGACCTTCTCTACTGTGATCTAAAAACTATACTTCAGACCATTAACAGCCAAATGAATCATTGATTGTATCGTTGTCTTCAAAGACGTTGTTCAAGCAATGGGCCAGATAACAGTTTCAGATTTGTCAATAATGGAAATGCATTATTTAGGAACAAGTAACTCAAAACAGGATGGCTCTGCAGTAAATGTGATAATGACGATATTCCACCTCTGCACATTACAGCAGAGGAAGAATTTCAAGGTAGTTTATAGTCTATTTCTAGAGCAATCATTCATTGGATTTGTAGTTACAGGATCAATTGCTCCAAAATGCCCTAGAAAACCAAAGCTGCAAAAAAAGCTTTTTTTTAGTTTTAGTTTAATTTGCACAAGAGTCAGCGCCATACATGGTCGTAATTTTCTCCTGAAGGGTAGCAATAAAAGGAAAAGTTATTTTATTTTATTTTTTTTTCTGTTGCTGTTGCACTATAAAAGAATATTTTGTGAGGGAGATCATCAAGAATTAACAATCCTCCCGCTTCAGTCTTGTTGCTGTATGATGCAGGAAGTTGTGTGTCTTGTGGTTATTCAGGCGGAATAGAGAGGGAGCTGGATATGTGAGCGGTGCATGAGACTTTCACACCAGAGATCTGAGCTTGTGGTCGGTTCCAAACCAATTAATGTTGGCTTTTTTCTAAATATGACGGCTGTCTTTGTATAACAGCCAAACCTTGTTGCCAAACCTTTTAACAACTTTTTTATCCATATACTGTAGATGTCATTTGCTGGTGTCATATAAATGTTAGTGGTAAATATTAGCTTTAAAATTCAGACACGGTCCAATATCAACATTTTATTGCTGATGTTTTAAGTCGTATGACCTTTAAAACAGAGTCAAGGGAAGGAACTAATACACCAAACACACACATAACACTTGGACCTCCCCTCAGATACCACTTTAGATTGGAAGCTGCTTGGTGATGGTGTAATTATAAGCAATTATGAAAACATTAATGGTGGGAACAAGGACTAAGTGGCAGCAGAGGTGGTGTGTGTGTGTGTGTGTGTGTGTGTGTGTGTGTGTGTGTGTGTGTGTGTGTGTGTGTGTGTGTGTGTGTGTGTGTGTGTGCGTGTGTGTGTGTGTGTGTGTGTGCGTGTGTGTCTGTGTATTTGTCAGACAGAGGTTCTTAGAGAGAGTTACCGCAGCATCAAGAGAGAGCTCTCAGATAGAGTAACGGCTGTTCAAAGCATTACATGATCTGGCAGCTGAGGAGATCAGTTAATACGACTGTGTTGCTAATGATAGCGCCTAGTATAGAGATCCAGCAGCAGACCACTAATGTCTCTCTGTGGTTATTACACGCCACAACACAGACAATCAAACACACATACACACACACACACACATAGACGATTACACAGTAATCATTGGCATTCAATACAGTCATAACGAAGCTTCAAGCAGCCTTGGGTCCATACTGGTGATGTTCTCTTACGCCTAAACACCACATAATAACAGCAGCAGCACAGGAAATTTAAAGCCAGATTGGGCAAAATGATCACTGATGATCACTGATTGGGGCAGATGACGGCTAAATTGGCATGGAAATACCCAGAAAATGCTGATTCATGAGTAGGCTACAGTATGAAATCAAACACATTTGGATAATATTTGCTCAACCTTGTTTCTCTCAACCAATGCTGGTTAGCATGAATCGAATGCCTTATTTGCCATGTGATACTGGTCTGCTCAATGTCAAATATAAAACATTTTATGGGCCACTGTTCATGCAAAAAGGATTTTATCTGCAGAACAAATAAGGGCACATCTTCACATAAATGCATTGACGTGAATAGAGTGGTGCCCCTTTGAAATGCTGCTCGGTTAAGTATAAAGTTTTATATGTTAGAGATACACCATTAGAGTCAGCCAGGTGAATATTCAATATAATGAGGGTGTGTGAAACACGGTGATGATTTTGGAAGAGGACAATAACCCTGCCTCATTTTTGTGGATAGAAGATCAATCTATGAAAAGATGGACTTTTTTCATAACCTTGTATTTTTCTTGTATGTAATTGAGTGAGTAGATAATGACAACAATGTTGTCAATTATAAGGCCTTTACCTCCACTTCCCTGGTGTGTGTGCGCGCTATAGTGCATATGTGCATGTGTGTTTGTGTATGTCATTGCACTTGTGTATATAAGACCAGTGTGTGTGTGTCCTGTGTGGGTATAGCTCCTTGATGCGGTGATCAATGTTTCTCTGAGGCCCGGTTCAATAAACCATTAGATTTCCCCCTAAAGACATGTTGCCAACAGAGCTTCATTAGACACACACACACACACACACACACACACACACACATACAAAGAAAAACAAAAATACCACCATCTGTTATCTGTTTGATCTGACCTGAAAGGGCCGAGTCTTCCTTCTGAAGTCCCAGGTCTTTCTGAAGACCAGGGAAAAAAAAAAAAAAAGCAGCTCCTTTGGACATGATCAAACAAAATGGTACAAGGGTCCAGTGTTTACAGGCATTGCTAAAGCTTGACTCGCTGTACATGAAGGTCAGATTAAAAGAAAGCTTTGGGAGGTTTTGGCAGTTTAAAATGCTGACAAATAAACCGGCTGCATTATCTTTGCACAGGACTATATTAATTGACTTCACAACAATCTAACAGAGTGTGAACTGTACACAGAGTGCATCAGTCCACAGTGTCACGCCGATGATTAAACATAGAGAGGGGTAATTTTCTCAATGCACCAAGGTAAGCTAGTCATTATACCGGAGAGTTCTAACATTCATTACCTCTTACATCAAGGGGCTGCAGTGATCTAACGTCAGGGTCCTGACTTTCTTTCCTCAGTCTCTAAATGACCCTTCTCTTCTCCCGTCTCTCACATCCATATCTCCCTCTTGCCTCATTCTCTCCCTTCTTCCCTTATCTCCTCCCACAGCCACCCCTCTCCTCACTATTAATTAAAACTCTGTGTGAGTATGTTCTTGTGTGTGTGTGTGTGTGTGTGTGTGTATGTCTGTGTGTGCGTGCACACGCACATCAGGCCTCAGTAGTAATTAAAGGTGTGAATGCTAATTGGTCCGATCAATAGCGGGTCGTTAGGCCTCGGGGGCCAACAGCCAATAGGAAATCGTTATGTGTCTGACATCACTGTCACTCTGCTAAAACTGCACTACACTCTGACACATGCACACACCGACACATGCACACACACACACACACACACACACACACACACACACACACACACACACACACACACACACACACACACACACACACACACACACACACGCACACGCGCCTGCGCGTACACACACAGATTTGTACTCGCTGTCATTTTGAAAGGTAGGTTCACCTCGAAGGTTGTAAGAGAGTTTAGAGGCAGAGGAGGTTAGCAAGACACAACTGGCACAATGGGCCGAAACTTGCTATATGTTCCTAAAAGTAAATCAATATCCATTGAGAGAAGCAAGCGACAAAGAGACTGAGAGGTTTTCAAAAAAATGCCACAGATGTCATTGAGCAGAGCTGAGTAAGTAAGTGTGTCCTCTTAGAAGGCCTTTTTGTGCTAATCAATACCAGAGTACTCTGTCTCCCCTTCCACATACACATACTTTCTTTTCAGATCTCATCTTTTGTCTTTCAGTCTATCCTCTCTTCTGTCTAAGGCTAACAGTCAGCTATTATAATAATGTGTGATATTCAGTCAGACATTTAATTATGAACAAAACTTCTGCTCAAACTGCCCTTATTAACCTCCTAACACACACACACACACAAACACATTAAAGACGAAGATCAGTTCCGACGTCATGCACTCCATCTTGGATGAGAAGAGGTGGCGACAGAGCCGTAAACAGAGCTGTCTTTCTTTCTGTTAGTCAAATGCATTGATCTCCTGGCAATGTTGCCATGACATTTGGTATAGATTCATGATCTCCTGCCACTAATTCAATAATTTATTGATTTTTGATCTTTCCATCAGTGCCACCATTTGGTCAGACTGTAACCAAGACACATCATGTGCATATTTCCGTAAAATGTACCGATCACATTCATGCTCCTGAGGATGGACTAATTGCCACAGTGGACAATACACAGTTTCACCTGCATGCATTCAAACAGAGGCCCAATGCTACATGATTAGTGTTGCAGCTTTCCAAAAGCTACATTTCAATTTCTGTTTTTACTTTAGAACCAATATTTGTCATTTTTAGCCAATGTTGAAAGGCCTACACACATTGTTATAAAATGTGATCACTGTAATTCTCTGAGCCTACTGATCAAATTATGGATTCTTGAAATGTTAGGTTCATTTGGAAAATAAAGGCTTATAAAAAAAAGGGAATCATGAAGACGTCTCCTTCATGTAAAAGGTGAAAATTAGTTATTCTATTGCCTAATCAAATACTCAAATGCCTCATGTATGACATTATTAAACAGGACGAAAGGTAGTGGGTGACACAGGAAAATATGGAGTAGTGGTGAGAGGAGACGGAGAGGAGAGGAAAGCCCAACCACAGGCTGTCTAGGTAGGTCTTTAAGCATTTCCTTCAATGTCTTTTAGAATTAACAACTGTATACAAATGTGTGTAAAGTCCCTCTCATATCAACAGACGCACTAAATAACTTCTGATGGCACAAAATAAGACCCACACTTCAGCACTGCTGCTGGAAAAAAAAAAAAAAAAACATCCTGGGGGATCCTCCATGAACTTTTTGTCTTAATGACTTCAAGGCCTTCCCTCCATCTCCATCCTCAAGACAAATCCAGTTTGTAGCTCCAGTTCTGTTAATGCTGTTGATCGTTCCGTCTGACAGTTAGTATTATGGGTGTAATGAACAGTGATGTCTCAAGGGTTCACAAGTCAGGCTGTTGTCACTTTCCTATAGCTCTAATAACATCAGACGGACCATTCACTTGAAACCCTCTGACACCCGGTGAGCACATAGCAAAGGAGGGTTATGCAAGGTTAATACTGCTAAGTGGTATATGAAACATTAACTGGCAACCTGTGTAGAGATTATTGCCTGTAGAGACAGTCTTTGTCGATGTGCATGTGTGTGTGTGTGTGTGTGTGTCTCCAGTGATGGACAACATGAGCCGTACCCTGGTGCACACTGTGCATATTTAATAAAAGTCTACTGCTTTTGTTTGTGCATCCTGAGAGTCACCACTCCGTGCTGATAACATCTGTGTGTGTGTGTGTGTGTGTGTGTTGCTTGGTTGCCCCGTCATAGTGAGCTCGCTATAGGTAGCTCACTTTGCCTGCCTGTGTGTGTGTGTGTGTGTGTGTGTGTGTGTGTGTGTGTGTGTGTGTGTGTGTGTAATAGCTGTGTTTACTGTAGCGTGACTTATTAAATTTAACATCAAGAGAGCCCATGGAAAGCTGGCTGACAGATACTGGCACATTTACAAACACACACACACACACACACACACACACACACACACACACACACACACACACACACACACACACACACACACACACACACACACACACACACACACACACACACACACACACACACACACACACACACACACGATCAAGTTGACATCTCACCATCAACCTACCAGCCAACTTTGACACAGATCATCCTACATGTAAAGACAGTGATTACACAGAAATCCAAACAGGATGTAAATTGAGCTCTAGAAAAATTTCATTACCTCACTTTCCTGTGGGCTAAAGACGAAATAGGTCATCACCACATCTACAGGCGCCTCACTACACGACTGCCTTGTTTTCTCATTACGATCCCAGTTATAAGTGCTTGGGAAAATGAACACCTAACACCTTAATACTGTACGTTCTCACTTTGCACAAAAATGCTCAACAAAGACAGGAATCCAAGAGTCACATTCCTTGACTTCATGAGAAAAGTTGCCATAGTTCTTTTATTTCATTGATTCAAATATCCGGCATGGGCTCTGATCCAAAACTTGATCAATGGGAACTTCAGTCAGCTTTGCACCATTACAAAGGGGGTATTATTTCTGACTGAACAATGTCAAATTTCATCAATTTTCTCAAACTACTGTACAGAATGTACTCATCCACTTTTATGGCCATCACCACAAACACAACACGTATAACACAAAGAGTATGAAATTCAGATCGCACAAAACTCAGGCTACATTGTAATGAGGCAGTGCTGCTCAAACATGGACCGAGATTCTGTTACTGCACTGCCTATTTGTCGCCTAAAATGTTTTCAGAGACATACTGTATGTTTCATATATGTTTTAGAACATATATGTGTTAGATTGTATATTCTAATATGCTGTTTAGCTTAAATAGAGGAAGCTTGTGAACATATAAGCTACACCTTTAACACCAATGTTGTTTTCTGTATTGTGAGAATGACTAAAGCAGAGTCGGGGCTTCTTGCACAACTGCACCTACTTCCAAGGTGCATGGAGAAGGAAAAATGGTCTAAAGAGGAAAAAAAACAAAAAAACAACAACTCTAGCAGCACTTCCAGTATTGTGGCCTTCATCAGGGTCAACAATGTGTTTTATGATGTTTTTATTATGATTGTCTATGTGTTTTATGATGACCCTGATGGAGGCCACAAGCAGAAATGTGTTGGTCTTGTAATAAAGTTGTTCCTGATACTGCAAGTGTTGCAAGAGCTCGGCTTTGCTGATTAAAAAAAAAAAAATGAACAAAGATGTTGTTCACTACCTAAATTTCATATTCTAATGCATTGTTTAACTGTAATACAAGATTGTTTGCTAGCAGCCAGCCACCATACTGTTTCCTCTTTAAAAAAAATTCAAGCCAAATCCAATTACCAGCCATCCTGCATTGCGTCACACACCAGCTGGAGCATTATTTGGTCAGGGGTGGAACATCGCAGTCTGATTGTTGTAGGTTGCTTTTTCTCTCTACAGCATAGGCAGTCTAGTTTTAAGACAAAACCTTTGCAGTGGTGATATACATCTATAACACCTAACACCAGAATTGTTTTTGTAGAGGCCATATTAAGGTGTATAGTGTGGTGCTCTATGCTGAAATAGACTTTCACTTCTTTGAACTTATATCCATCCTGTCCTTTTTAATCTTGTCTCCTCCTTTCATCTCCCTCATCTTGTTCCCTTGTACCATTAGTGCACTACAAGCTAACATCAACCACAACCCAACAAGTGTTGCCTCTGCACAAGACTAGTATATTACACTCATAGTACATGGTGGTGCTGTGTGTGCACTGTGTTTGTGTGTGTGTCAGTGTATGCTGTTTGTGTATGCATGTGTATTTGAGGTTGCATATACACCAGGGAATCAATTTATACAGGAGCTGTCCTTTCATTGCAGGACAAAACTTCAATAATAGCAACTATCTGTTCTGACAGACAAAGAGATCACAAGGCAAAACTCTGTCTCCTATCTGTTGCAAAGTAAGCGAGTCATTTTAATGAGATTTGCATGTGTTTGTTTCAACTGTATGTGATCAAAATCTGTAAAGTTAATATTGTCCCCAAAGACTTACATCCATGCATGGCTTTGCAGCTGTTGTGTTATACTGTTTTTTCTTACAATGATAAAAAAAAAGAAGTTCTGTGCACAAAAGCAATAAAACCTGCTCATTATGTATTTAATCTGCAACATGTTGAGCTGCGTCAAATGTAACCTGAGCATCTATTTTTGCATGGACTTCTTTTTTCAATCATCAGTAATGCTGATGATCAATACTCAATAAGACATTATTCTGACAAGATATCAGGAGTGTCGGGTTAAAGTAGCAAAACCATAAAGAAGACAATATCTGATGTTGAATACTTTTGCTAAGCTAAGAGGCTAATGCAATCTGCAAGTTATTGAATGGATTTTCATGCATTGATTACAGCAATGATCCACAATAAGAACTGTGAAATGAGTGGAAATAATTCTTTAAGCAACAACTCATCTAAAATACAGTCAATAGTATATTCACTGTCTAAGCCTTAAACTTGAGACTATATCAAATATCCAGCCTTCAATTTCAGAGTGAAAAACCAGTTAATTAGTTGTCCTCGAACAAAGCAAGAAGTGATTTACTAGACTGCGTTTCACATATTATGCAGCAGTTCTACTTTCTAGGAGACAGTAGTTAAGACACTTAAAGCAGTGGGGAAGTGAAATAACAAAATCTGCTGATAGAGAGCAGAGCACACGGGGTGGAGAATAGAGCTGATAGTCATTTAAAAAATTAATTAGATGATTAAATATTGAGAGAAATACCCAATAGAATACCATTAATTATGAAGTCTGCTGATATGAAGCTGCTCAAGGAGGTAAAGAGATCATTATGTCTATGTTCCTTGTCATTTTATTGGATGGTGAAAACTCTATGATCGGCTCACAGTGTTGGATACATCATGTCGAAATGCTGTCCTGGAGGTGCCGTCTGACTCAAGGCATTAGAAACCGCTGTGTCAGCACAAGCCTGCTGATTTTCTGGTTATGCTAATAAGGTGACATTCCTTCCTGCTTGGCAGGAGGAGCTGATTGGATGGGCCGAGGTGGTGACCCTGAAGGGAGTCTGTTTGATTGGTTGGCTGATATACTGAATAATCAAACAGCATTGGCCAGGAGGCTGTATTATGAAAATAATACACTCACATACACACAAACACACACATACACACATTAACTATAACTATGTACTGGGATAGCCTGTATTTTTGTTAGGTGACCCGTGTTTGTCCAACAGACCTGAATATCAGACCAATATAACATTTGGCACTTAGAGGTTGGTCTCTGTTCTCTATAATTCTATTAGTATTTTATATAATTCAAAAATTAGGTAAATATATAATTTAATGTCTAGACTTCAACCTTTCGAACCAAAGCAATGAAAGACTTTACTCTGATTAGTCTGTCTAGGTATCAGACTGATGACTATTTTTTGGGCGATCTTTCCTTCACAAACATTGAACTATTTTGTCAGCTCCTTAACATAAATCCATCATCAAATTAGTTTGCCATAACGAGATATCGCATTCATTTGTCATTTTGGACATTTTACTTCCGTCAAGAAGGCTGTCTGTTAGCAGGATTTAACAAAAAGTTAAGAATGGATATTGATGAAATTCTTTGGAGTGGTATGGTTTGGCCAAAGAAACAATCCATTACATATTGACAGCGACCTGGATCATCATCTAGATCCATAATTTTTAAAAAAAGAAAGAAAAGATTTTGCATTGACTTTGCCATTGCAGGATACAGCAAATTAGAACAGTGACATTTATTTATGATGTGTCACATATCCAAAGTGCACCAAACGTGACATTGCACTTCCTTGGGCCCCCAGCAACTCACATGCCAATTTTTTAAATAGATCAGATGAACAGTTCTTGAGATAATTGAATTGAAGGGAATTACATACAGCATACATACAGACAGACGGACAGAGAGGACTGCATTATAATTAGATAATTGCCATTTTGGATAAAGAATATCTATTTGGAGCTTAAATGTTCCATGTTCACTTACAAGCTGCGCATTTTTGTTAAAGAGACCCTACGGACAGCGGCAATGGTGGTTTACCGCATTCCTGTGATGATATATAGCTTTTTCACCGCAGTAAGAATAAATCCATACTGCCACAGCACTAGGGGCAATTACATGACTTTTGTTTCTAACTATGGATACTGCCTACACATTTCTTGGACAAAAATCAAATGACAACATCCCTATAAGATCTACAATGCATCAAAGTCTGATCTGGATCCAAGTAATACTCCAGATATGGGAATCAAGGACATTTAAATTCATAGGGCTCACATGAAATATGCTACAATGAGAAAACAGATAATGATGCTGCAGACTTGTAACAAAGATCGAACTGTGCCGACTCAGTTAAGTGTCAAATTTGACAGATCCTCAAAAGTTACTGAGCTACAGTATGTCCTGAAGAAAACTGCTATAGTGAAATACATCAAACTAAAAGCGATACCAATGTGATTCTAAATTCTAGGGAAAGGTTTGCATGGCCAAGGAGTTATATTCTGAGGGTCAAACTATCGTGGGACTGCTGCTTTTAGGTGCAATGACATAATGGGGGAACCTGAGCTCCCTTGGCGGTGAGCTCTCAGAGTGCTGTCTAGTTTGATGTGAGGCACCTCCAGTATCCTATCCGGTCAAATACTAAGACGTTTGGCAGCCATTTGGTGTAATTACATTATCCAGACATCAAATTGATACATTGTGATCATAGTCATTGAGTGGCTGACCCTGAGAGATTTGGCAAGTTTTTAGTACTCCACCATTATAAAATTAAATACAATGATCCAGATAATGAGCTGCAGTAATGTCACTTGTTTTTTTCACAAAGCTTCCCACTCCCTCTCTATAACACTGAGAAGTTTACTCAATGTTTGTTGGTGTATCTATTAGAGGTTGTCGTGATGCTTAAGTAATTACTTCACTTGCTTCCATGTCACTCCCCTATCCTGCCGATCCAGAAAATAAAACACCAGACAGTCCCAGACAAAATGATTTAGAAATTGGCTTGGGATGAAAAAAACATGACGCAAAAACAACAATGCAATACAATAAAGTAAAGGATTTAAAAGAGAGCAATGACACAGTGAGATGAGAGAGTCCTGACAACACGACATGGCTTACGTTCGTCTCAAGAGGGTTTGCCAATGCTTTACATTATGACTAAATACAAGAACATATCAGAAATCCAGATTCATTGATTTATAGGCAGGGGTGCACATAATATTTTGGGTCTGACTCTCAAATTAGTACCTGAAGATGTTGCTTGGTGCTCAGCTTTTGCACTGCATTTGTAGCCACTTGAATTTGAATGGCAGTCTCTTGCCTCCATGCAGACCGTCTGATATTGTGAATCTCCCTTACTTTTACAAAGGCAATGCTATTCTCACCACACATCTTCTTTGAATGTTCCGTTCTTTTTGCGCCCCCGTTCTGTAAATAAAAGCTTAGTAACTTTACAATGGAGTGAGTAAATGTCGCAGTATGAGGCCATGCGATCAGCTGACTTGGTGCAGTTTTCAAGGATGCGAGCGGAACAAAGAATATGCACAAGGGAATCCCCGATCGACACCATCTCACGCAATTTGGGAACAACCCCATTATTAACTCCAATGCTGACTGCACCTCCATCTGTGCATACCGACACCAACTTCGTCTTCACCTCATTCCATAAATGTACAAAGTGGTGGTGCGCAAAAGCACTTCCTGTTCTAAGACATGCCACGCATCACTTATTCTGACTACGCTTGTGTACCTGCACACCACTTATGCACCCCCTGGTTAAAGGTGCGTCAAGTCCTGGTGGTCACTAACGTGAATATTCGGTTTCATATAATCTACTCTCCACATCTGCTCTCTGTGTTTGTGCTTGTGTGTGTGTGTGTGTGTTTGTGTGTGTGTAGGTGTGTGTGTGTAGGTGTGTGTGTGTGTGTGAGAGAGTGTGAGATTGTTTTGATTGATGCCCCTGCGTTGACGGCGACCTTGCAGTAGTTGGAAAAATGAGGAGCTGCATTCACACTGTAGATAATGAACACACACAAACTAGCTCCCACACACACATGTATGCAAGCACACACACACACACACACACACACACACGCACACACACACACACACACACACACACACACACACACACACACACACACTCAGATTGATCTTTAAAACAATCTGATCTTTCTCCTATTCAACTAGAGAGCATTGAACACATCACATTTTTACAGGGAGCTTCTCTTCTCTTCCTCTAACTCCTCCTCGTCCTGTTCTTTTCTTTTGATCGTCATCTTGTTTTTCCTCTTTCCGGTCCTTCTCTTAAATTTCTCCTTCTCTTCTCCCCTCTGCTTTTAATTACTTCTTATGTACACTGTGCTCATCTTCCATCTTGCTCCTTTCCTCCTCTCTCAAATCTCATTCTTCACACTTGTCTGGTATATACTCATGGGAATACATAGGCCAAATACATATACATTATGTTCAGATACAGGCACATATACACACATGCACATATACACATATACACACATACACGACTCTCTAGGATTGTCAAACCACTTTTCTCCAGGGACGGAGCTGACATATTCATTCTCATTTTAAATGTATGAACTGAGCCATACTCGTATGTATGGAGCCACATACACATGATGACATATGTGCTGTATGTATTGTTGGTGCTAAATATGTGCATTGAGTCATGCACAGTCTGTGGGGGAAAAAGAGAAGGAACACAGATACAGAAATAAAAAGACAAAGAAAAACAGATAGCTGTCGTCTAAATTGTATAAACACAGGAGAAAAAAAACGTTCAAAAATGTTTATGGTAGCTTCGAGTTCAAAAATTGAGTAGCCTACATGATGTCGTGCAAATTAAAAGAACAAAATCAGACGGTCTTACACAAACATGAAAAAAATCTAATCCAATCAAATGCTTGCGTCTTTGCTGATATGCTCTTGCTTTTGCTCAAAAGAAAGTTAAAATATAGCGTTGGGAGCAAGAATAAAGACATGATGATGTTTATCAAAGGACTTTTTATCAACTCTATTAAAAGTACACAACTAGGTGGAATGACTACCTCTTCTACTTCTACTATCTACACTTCTATCGATGGATACTTCTATCAAAACTGGGACAGGTTCTCCTCCTGCTATTTTCATTAATCCCTCAACTTGAATTGACAAAATATTACAACTTTAAAAAAATGAAACATTGAAATGTTGTAATCAGTGAGGGTTAAAGTGTGTATTTGTACATATTAAGATCACATCAAGGTGCAGCTCCTGAAACCAACCTCTTCCTTTTCCCATGATGCCATTAACTCACCTGGATTCAGTTGCTGAATTAAGGGAGGGAAAGAGACGAGACAGGCAGACGGATAGATGGAGGGTTGATAGATAGTCAAGTGGATATTTTCAGTCCTGTCTGGATAAAGATCACAGCCAGAGCCTCAATAGCATACGTATGCACATATGGACACACACAAACACAAACTCTGTTGACACTGTGAAATACGTACACACACTTGACTTTTACACTCAGATCATGGTCAAGTCAAAGACACTAGAGTCAAAATCAATCACTCATGTGCTGATAAGGGATCAGAGACTCAGAGAAACAAATGGCAGAGTAGCCCTTTAAAGGCTTCCTCTAAATATTCATGCAAACACTTTACTGAAAGTGAGAGAGAGCCCAGTATGACATCACTGTTTCCTTTTTCTTTCTTTTTTTTTACAGGAACTAGGCCCATCAGTTGTCCTATCTTTCAAATTCCGCATTTCTCCTTAAAATGGCCATGCATCAATATGATGATTCATTGGTGATGGCTTGTGTTCACGGCTGTGACTGGGGGGGGAAAAAAAGCTATTCAGCCTAAAATATAATCCATCCAGGAAATGAAAAAGCCCTTTCAATGAAATGTGTTTATTGAATTCTAATGCAAGAATGTTCCAACTGTAAAACCTCACACACCTTGGTTTGTTTTTGTCAACAGATGGCTATTGACTGCATGTCAACTGAGCCGGAGGAAGTGATGACCTTACCGTAAAAGTAAATGGCAAATTCCCCGTCATTTAATCCTGGTCCTCTTCTCCTCATTTAGTTGATTATTATTACTTAATGGTCAAAAGAGAGCAGTGTCCTTCTCACTAGCTCCTCTGCAGTTGGATGGTAGATAAATACAAAGTGGCGGCTAAACACATGGAAATAAAAGATGAGTAAATGAATGGGCCTTCCAACCCCCTCGCCCATTGGAGCTGGGGTCTTGCTTTCGGACACCTGCCGGTCAACATGGCTTTTAGCTTTTTCTGTGTTATGCACACTGCTGAAGGATTACAATGTCACGTCCTGTTGTCTGCTATGTGGCACTGAGGAACCCATTAGCTGTATGTTGTGTTCCAATATATGACGTTTAGTCCTCACCATGAAAGTTTCTCATGAATCAAATTATGTGTGTAACACAAGGCTGCCTGGGGCCACTCTGGCCCTGCCCAGTCTCAGTGCTCAGGCCCTGATGAACTATGTTAGACATTAGTGAATGTTGATTTATACATACATTTCAGTTCTTTGTTTCAGCCATGACTGGTTTTAAAGAAAACAAGACACACGTATATGTCATTAAACACCTGTTTCATTTATATAACTTCTTGTCACCTGGAGTTAAAGTCAGTCTAATCTGGAAAAAAAAAAAATTGGTAGAGACGAATCACATTTGTGCATTAAATCCAACTACTTCTATCATCTGGTGTTGGTTTATGTGCTTACCTCGGCTTGGAGTTGATTGAATGAATTCATCTCATAAGTGCCTTCTCAAAAGAAACAATTTGTTTTTCAGTAGTGTGACCTACAGGAAAAGAATTTCTTGAATAGGTGCTTCATGTTCTTTGAAATGCTCAAATTCACAGTATTGCTACCATCAAAAACAGCAGCAATTTTTTTCTCTAATTTGAGTCTAAATAGTGACTTCAAAATGACAGCCAAACAATTCACATTTACAGGTGGGTGAGTGAGTAGAAATATGCACGACGACATCCCCTAAATGGGCAAAGGTTGACAATCTATGAACCACATCACCTTTTTTTTCCTGCACTTCTTACGGTCTATTCGGGCCCAAATTTTAGATTAGATTTCTCTATTGTCCCCAGACTGATAACATGAATTTAATTTAATTTAAAAAGGAAACACTATCATGCACACATACAGAAAAGGGTTACGCAATTCATTACAGCTTCAGTATCTGCAGCTGACATGCATTACATTTACAATTACAATGACATGCAGACAAATATTATTTTACTGGTAGGGTGAGGACTGACCTCTGAGTGGCATAAAGATTTCTACCAGCTCCCTTAAATCACTTATATCAAGAGTTTGTGACCAGAGGGTCGCCAGGTTCACTGAAACCTCTGTGAATAAGTGACCCTCTCTATGCATGCTGTTATATGGAACTGATGGGTAAATGCACAGATGGAAAATGGTCCATTGATGCAACTGACATCTGGCAAGTGGGAGCTCCCGAAGGGTTTAACCTGCACCCACCAATCTGTTTGTTTGCAAAAATACAATTTCAACCTCTCAAAACCATGAAGGATGAGGAGTGGATGGATCGAAATAAGGTCATCCTTTCTTTTATCTTATTTCAGTTAGACCGATGCAACTTCAGTAGGGTTTTATATCGCCGGCTTCTCCAGAATCCATCTACTGGTGTCGAACAAACTTCAAAAGGAGCTCAAGCTATTATTCGAATAAAATTGCTTTCATGAGCTCTGTCCGACTTCGATTTGTAGTTGACAGATTATGTCGAAACCTGTTGATCCTGCTATTGTTTACAGCGAAAAGGAAACATTTTAACAGTTGACCTTAACCATTTTCCATTTAATGTGTTTTCCTTTTATCACACTCTACAGATTTTACTATCCGTTGTTAATCCCTTGTCTTGAGGCAATATATAAACGCTCCACAGCTTTGTACATGCAAATGAAGGTAAAAAGAAGTGTACCGCTAGGAACAAGCAGTGAATATATGGTGAGTGGAGAGGAGAGGAGGAAAAACAGCAGAGGAGAGGATGGAGATAAGGGGAGTGAAGTGAAATCTCTGCTGACTTGTTAGTCACATGGCAGGATGAACATGTTCCCTGGTCCATGTTCTCAAGGAAAGTATTTCATTTGGGAGCTGTGTGTGTGTGTGTGTGTGTGTGTGTGTGTGTGTGTGTGTGTGTGTGTGTGTGTGTGTGTGTGTGTGTGTGTGCTGTATGTACGTCCATGCCTCTGAGTGTTGCTGTGCTCGCCCATGTCTATGAACACATGGATGTATCTAAATGTATAATTCATGAATGTTGGTAATGTGGTACATTTAAATTTGAGGTTAACACAATTTCATATCATTATACATCTTTGTGTTCTGCGACAAAATGCTGTTTTGATTACTACATACTTCAACGGAGGCGCCTCTGCTAGATTGCTTTGAGATCAGAAAAAAAAAGTTCCATGCCTGTTAAATGTCCATAACAATCTTCTTCTATGATACACACTACAGTACATATAAAAGGTCCACCCTTCCAAATAACCAATTACTGATGAAAATGTACATTATTTTAATTTTTTTAAACTATTTTGTTTAATATTAACTCCAATTTTCCAAATTAATTTAACCCCAATCTGACTGATTTAAAGGTTTTCTCGCTAAAAAATGTAGTTAATTTAATCCGTTTGTCATAAGGTTCCATTAATTTGTTCACACATGGCAAAATAAATTGAGAATTTGTATTACATTTTGGGTGTTTTATTGAACTTGAACAAGGTGTACATCCTTGGTGTTCATTAGAAACTGCCTTGTTTGGCTTACATGGCAACCCCCACGGGAACCTTCCCCCAATAGAACACCAAACTAGTACAACAGGAGGGGTAAGATAAACATAAGACAATATAGATAAAATCTAATTTTAACAAAATAAGACAATAATTACAATCTATTCAATGGTAATCGCAATTCGTGATCTAAATCACAAATCTTTTTTCAAATTTTTGAAGTCCCCTGTAGACTAAACCCAGAGTTGAAATACGCTATGCATCTCTCCATAGCATAACTAAAAGATAAAGACTTAATAAAGACATGCATTATCGGCCATGCTGCAGCTATAGCTCACGTTGTATTGTTGCATGAGAGAGCTATGTGAAGTAATTTGTCCAATCAGCATACATCACTCTCCTGGTATACTGATGTAATGTGCATCCGCTATCTATAGATGTTAACTTTGGAAACAGAATTAGGACATTGAATGCTGTGATATCCAGAGCTGTGTCTCAATTCAGGGGCAGCATCCTTCAAAGACTGTATCTGAAGACCGACTGCTTCACAGCGGCATGACAAAGCTGTCCTATATCGAAGACTCCTTCAAATGCGGTCCACAAATGTGGCCTTCTTTTCAAGAGCTGGGAAGCATCCATTTGTTGGATCCTTCCGGCCCGCCCTATCCCGAGATTCCCTGCGCACTACTTATAATAATAGGATACACACGCATACAACATTTTTTTTTTGAAAAAAATCAAAGTCTGGCTACATTTCTGTGACTATTATTACTGCTTCCACTATTGCAACGGTTTTAAATAAAACACATTTTACTAAAACTACTAACATTACTAATACTATTTTTAGGTTTCAGCTCAAAAAAGGACCGAAATGCAGTCCAGGGATTTAATGACAAAAAATCCAAACTCAAATAGGAAACAGTCAAAAAAGGTGACAGTATAACTCAAAGTCCAAAACCAGAAAATCCAACGAGAACAAAATAATCCAAACCTGCAAATCCAAGACAAATCTAAAATACAGACAAGGTTAAAAACCAAGTAACCTATAAATACAAAACCATGACAACTATAGCTTTTAATTGAGTATTGTATTATTACCAGTACTTCACCACAGTGTTTACCACAACAACTTCTACTACACAGCTTTTGCTACATGACAGAACTACAACTGCTGATAATCTAATCAACTCCAGCTGTCAATGCTGTTCAGCGACAGGTTCGTAGACCAGGCCACCTCAATTAACAAGGCTCAATGCAGGCTGACCCCTCTAGACCGTGTTTACAATCATGATCTGAAATCGTAAGATCACCAACTTTAGAGCAGGGGTTCCCAAAGTTTTCACCCCCCGACCCCCTAAATAACAGTACCAGAGACTCACGACCCAGACCATCCCCGGAGGTGGTTGAAGCATACAAAAATTGATCGCACACGCACGAATAGGCTTATCCGGAAGGCCGATGACATATTTTTATGTGCATTGTTTAATTTTAAATTTAGCTACTATTAATCTTTTGTAACCATTATGGCTAAAACAGACTATTTCTAATCATTTAAAAATTGTATTCGATTTCTGGAAATCATCTCCCGACCCCACCATTGGTGTCTCGCAACCCTCCAGAGGGTCCCGAACCCCTCTTTGGGAACCCCTGAGGGAAGACGAATAAAAATTAAACAGAGGGAGATGGAGAGGAGGAAGAGAACAGAAATATAGAATAATGCTTCAACAGTGATCATGCTGAGGAAGGACATTGTGTGAGTGTGTGCGTGTGTGTCTAAGTGCTGTGATAATCTGTGATTCCGTCTCATCAGCACAATATCAAACTGCCTCCGACATCATGCTTAATAATACATCAGTCTCTTTCTCTCTCTGTTTCACACACACACACACACACACACGCACATTTACACACTGCATGGTATGTGCTGGTGTATGAATTAGTTATGACCTGACAGTCTTCAGAGGAACTAGGAAGAGATGTTCAAGGAGTCCAACAATCACATCAAAGTGTATCCCACCAAACAGATTCTACGCTTCTGCACCTTCGGCTTTGCCAACTGGAAAAATTCCCTCCTATACAGGGACCATTCAATTAACCTTTTTCATTTCTGTTTTATAATGTGAATATAGTGCATACCAGACCTCTGTCCCACAGTTTTTGTCTTTGATCCCACAGTACAGTATGTGAATTCGTCCATTTATCCATTTCAAAGCATATCCAGCTCCGAGCTGCAGTCGCAGCAGGTTAAGCAGGGCCGTCCATTTTCTCCTCCACATCCTTCAGCTCCCTCTGGGCTACCAAAGCAGGAGTCCCGAGGTGTTCACAGTCCAGGTGGGATATGAAAGCCCTCCAGCATCTTCTCTGTCTGCCCCGGGGTCGCCACCTAGTTTGATGTGCCTGGAATAACTCCATGGCATGATGTCCAGGAGGATTCCTCATCGCAGGCCCAAATGATGCTGACATCTATCGGTAGATCCAGGGTTTTACCTTGCCCCGACACAGCAGCCTGGTAAAAACGCCTGCATCACTTGTGATGCTTCACTAATCCGCATCTTGTTCTCATGCTCTAATTGACTCCATCTGGTAACAGAATACATTTTGAGTCAAAATAAAGAGAAATGAAATTAGTTTTGATAGATTGTTGCTCTACTAGATTAAAATGTGTGGTAAAATTACAGAATCAAAGCTGACATCATACAGTGAGGAAAGCAGTCGAGCTTCTACACCACAATTACAAATGCACAATCTGTATCTGGACACATTATCTTGGTAATATTATTATTATTTATTTTTTTATTATTTTCATGACCCACAAACTAACTTCTAAGTTACAAACAACACAAAAATAAATGTTTTGGCTAAATTCAATACTTGCTTGCCTACAATTAAACTCAGGTCAGCTACTATATTTGCATTTGCAGTGTGTAGATATGTGTTGTATATGTGTGTGAGAAAGGGGTGGCACAGTGGCGCAGTGGGTAGCGCTGTAGCCTCGCAGCAAGAAGGTTTGTTTGTTTTCTTTTTTAGGTAGGTATATGCTCCTCATACAAGTTTAATTTATTTTATTTTGTATTTACCTTAAATACGCTGGACTCACTACAATGCGTAGCGTAAGCACCCGTCCTCTGCGCTGATTGGAGATGTGGCCCCTAACCAACATTTGTAATTGACACATCTGATTTGGACTAATCTGATTGGTTCTTCTCTGGAGTAAACTGACTCTATGATGCACTGGATGTGAACATCGCAGAAAACCTCTCATGCCAACAGTGAGTGTAGTAGCTATGAGCACGGTGCTAAAGTGTCCTGCAGGGACTGCTGCTGCTTAAGCCCTGAATGTCTTGAATCTAGGCCCTCATGTTTCTGGTCCAGCTTTCTGCACCAACTAAATTTAGTTGGACAGGGTGGAGGCCAGTGACTGAACAAGACGTAGTATTCTTTACAATTCATGAGCATAGGCATTGGGTCAAGAATTTTCTTTTTAAATTTCCAACGCTAGATGGACATACACAGAAAAAGAGAGAGAGAGAGAGAGAGAGAGAGATTATTTGACTTGTGGTTTCTGGAGTTCTTGTTTCTAGAAGTTCAAACGGTTTTTGTAATTTTACTGAAAATAAGTTGTGCTTGTAAACAAGAACCAACACTTTACAGCAAAAATGATGACGATGAGAAGGTTTTTTTTACTCTGTTCTTTTCCAACAATGTATCCGAAAGCAATGCTCGTGAAAATCTAAAATCTGAAATGGCTCCAGTAACAGATTAGGCAGAGGGATTACATGGACTGAGGCTGACTTGCCAAAAACTCTCCAAACCAGGGTGGATCATTCATTCCCTCGGAGAAAATCTCCTCTCCGCTGTATAAATGAAGATCCTAGCTGTGTAGAGTGGACGGTATAAGATGCTGAATATAGAGAGACAAATGCCAAGTGTGGTGTGCCTGCCTCTCTGCCTCACCGACTCCCCCTCTCACACATACAGGCTAAGTTAAACAGCTGAATGTATCAGCAGCAGGGGCTCTTCAGATTATTCCCCTGGATGCTCTCACTGGGGGCAAACTCTTTCCATCTTTACTTCCACACACACAAACACACACACACACACACACACACACACACACACACAAATGCACATATAATGAACTAGAGCGAAGTAGAAACGTGTGCCAGTGAATAAATCTGGGACAACTGCCTGGACATTCAAGTTGCCCAAACACAGCCATGCACAAACACCCATAAACTCAGACATGTGTGCAGATTTAAAGCAAGGCAAACGCAATCAGTGGCATTGTCATTATTTGGTACACAAAGCACACGTACATATTATATGAACACCGACCAACCTTCCAACCTATGCACTGATGAGCACACAGGGCACAACACACAGAGAGACAGTGAATAACTGTAATCATCTCTTTGCAATGCTCTGCTTGGAAACCTTGGTCCTGACATTCATTTGGATGCTACTTGATGGCAAGAGCACTCCCCCATGGCAGTGGCCTTCCCCATCAGGGCTATACACCCTACCGGAATGTAAAGGAATGTAACAAATAGCTCAAGGTACTGACCTGGCCTCCAGATTCCCCGATCTCAATCTGATCAGGCATCCATGGGATGTGCCGGAACAAGCTACATTCACGGAGGCCCCATAGGCCAAAGAAGTCTAATCAGCCACTATATGACTGATCAGCCAAAATATTTTAATTATAGGCGGTGGGAATAATTATTGTTTGAATTATTATGTAAAGATTTCAGATCACGTTTTGTTTTAAATATTGGCTCATAAGTGTACAATTCATATCAAACATTAGACCAGCTATAGGTCTTTTCAGTAGGTCTTTTTCACAGCAGCCATTTTTACCTGTCAAAGCAGGGCACACAATGGTGTTGCTAATCAAATGATGGCAGCGGTCTATACAAGGTTCCCAAGGAGTCATTCAGAGTGACAGTGAACCGCCGTGAACAATACCAGGGCTCAGACACTGAAGCAGCTAAATGGAATTCCATCTTTCATTTTATTATTTACGCTCCTCCTGCTGTGACATGTTGGCTTTTGTGAAAAAAGGCTGAGGTTACAGCACCACTTCTAGAAATCAAAAAAAAATTCCTGCAGCATAGAGCATCCTACCACACATCTTCTAAACCACTTAGAAAACATGGAGCAGCAACCTTTGAGATAGATGGATGCAAAACACCTGTTTGGTAGCTATTTATTGTAAAATGATGGATGGTTAATTTTTCAAACATATCATAATAGTCATATTTTCTGCTGCTGCAGAAATATCAAGGTACTGAACATAAGTAGAAAACACCTAGCAGCTGTAGTAGCTCTAATTCAATAGCAGGCTTTTCCAGTGCTAAAAAAAAACAACCCTTGGAATCATTTGCAGGTTTACAATTTTCAGAAAGTATCAAATCAGAGAGAACAGATGATGTAGTGTTTACTTCAGAAACAAAAGCCTGAAAACAAGACACCATTTCTTTAGAGGGAATATTCCTTATTGGGAATTTGGACCAAAATGGCTGACTCTAATTCAAAATACTGCTTTAAGTGTCTGTGTCTTATTATAATTGTAATATCCTTCATGAAAAGTCCATCCACTTAGTTACAATACATTCTGTAATAATCCATAATCAATATTCTGTATTAACATTGCTGCAGTCCCCAGGACTACTAAACAAACATTACAAAATCATGACTACAGAACATCTCATACACCATCTGTGTATCTTTGCAATTTTAATATATGCATTACAACAGTGAGTTTTGATGTGTGAGGGTGTGTATGATTATAATGTAGATAGCATACCTACTGTATATGTATTGTGCATTTTGCGTATTATCCAATGCCTTACACTGTGTTCTATGAATACATATGAGCTCATACGTATGTATTTGCACCATGTGGATTGTGGAGATCTCAACGATCTCCTCAGCAAAGAGCAAACAGCTACATATTTATGTACTTGTTTTGTTGCTTTGCTCATTGTCATGAGTGTGCTTCTGGTAGACGCTTCTATGCTCCTCTGTTTTATGCTCCAGAACTAACAGCCTTGTTGAGGGTATCACAGTTTTTCTAATCTAAATCTAATCTGAAATCTTCAGCGCACACAGGACATGGTTCAGATGCAAAGTGAGTTCTAATTTTAAGCATCACTTCAACTATTAATATTTCTTCTTTCACTCATGAACATGGTATCATGGTGTTTGCTCAGACCCTAAAGGGAAGGGGAAATAGGGGGGGCGCTTTAGCTAACCCTGTAATGGGTCCTCTGGAAGTAACACCAACATTTGTTTAGTTAAAATGTTTAAACTTATTAGTAAAAAAAAAATATCAATGCTGATTAATGTGAAATACATATACTGAGCAACAGTATGAGCGTATAATTTCAAAAGTCCAATGTTTTCCTTTCACTAGCCCTAATCTACTGATTGAAAACACCTGGCCAAGGCAATAAAATCCCGGGTCTAATTAATGCCCTACTGAAACAACTGATGATGCCACGGCTTCTACAAAACTTACATGACCAGGTAGTTGGGATGCTGATGATGCTGATGGCTGGAACTCGGCAGACACATGTAGCACAGATGCTACAGATGTTATGGCTCATTGCACAGAGGAGGCAGATCACATTTAGTGACAAGTCCAGATTTAACTTGCACAGAGCTGATGCTCGTAGACGTGTGTATCGTTGCCGTGGGGAACGCTATCCTGCAGCATACATCCAGGAAGTGGTGGTGTTGTCATGATGTTGGGATCCATTGCTAATGGATGGCCATCAGATCTTGTCCACATCAACGATACACTGACAGCTATCTGTTACTGAGATACGGTCCTAGGTCCACATGACATTCCCAGGATACAGCAATCAGGCATCACCTTCATGTATGACAATGTCAGACCACATGTGGCTCATGTCTGTCAGGAGTAGCCTACCTGGACCAGAACAATGTCACTGTCCTTCCTTGGCCAGCATGTTCACCAGATCTCAACCCAATAGAGCATTTGTGGGATGTTCCGGATCACCGGGGGAGATGGAGAGATCCTGCTCCAGCAACACATGCACAACTTGTCACAGCACTGCAAGAAGAATGGCATGGCATCCCACAAGTCCAGATTAACGTCTTATCCATTCCATGCAAAGGAGATGTGACGCTGGAGGTGGTCACACACGTTACTGACTGTTGTTGTTGTTCTTTGTCTCACCATCAACACTTTTTGACTTGTAAACACTAAGCCAAGAACCACTAATTTGTACAAATATGATTTTTTTCTGTGCTTCTAAAGGATGAATGAAGCTGTGTGAACCATAATTTGCCTTTGATATTTCATATGAACAGGATGGCATGACATTAAAAAAAATGTGTTTCTACTGTTGCTCAGTATATTAGTCTTTCTGTCATGCATACATTATCTCAGTGAAATGAGAAATGAATGTGAAATGAATGATTGAAATGCTCACTATTTGTCAGAAAGAGAAGGCAATTTGCCTTGAGAGTTAAAATAGGATCAATTTGCAAAATCTGGTGGATGTTCTGTGATATAAAAAAAATTACCACAAAATTCTACCCGTCTGCCTGTGCCCATCAATAATACAGAGCCTTGAGTGGGCTCCCTTTTGTGTCATGCTCTGCCCATACTCTCCTCTGTCTGGTTAGTCTGACATTCTACGGTGTCGAAAAGGAATGAACTTGTCACCCGTTAAAGAGTCCTTTTACTTTTCTGAGTGGAAACGAGTAAAAAATGTGAAATGATTTCAGAACATGGCAGTTCTCCTTGAAACTTTTAGAAACTGAATGGCCTCTGGAAGGAACTGAACAGAAGTCATTCACTCTTTGTCTGCACCAACACAAAGGGAACCCATTATTTTAGCATTTATAAGCAGTATATGAAAATGTAATAAACTGTTAATTAACACACAATACAGTGTGTATGCATTTTTAACCAAATTTGTGGTTAAATTAAGTTCCGCTCAAACTCCTCCTGTGTACACACAAAACTAAGAGTTGGTGTATACACAAATAATGAATGACAATACAGTAAAAAATAATGTCCTCATATCTGCTTAAAACTACACTATAGTATGTTATAAACCATTTATCAAATGTATTATTATTATTAAATAAACTGCTTAGAAATGTTACATGGGGGACTAGTAAAGTACACCAACAATTAACACATAACTGAAAGTTGTAAAGGTTCTATGTGAGGAAGTCTGCAACTAACCATCAACAGGGGTTGCTTCAGCTAAAAAACACACTGTGAAACCTGCTGCACTCAAAGCATTGAGTTAACCAAGGCAATTATTTTCTGTCTGAATGCCTTTCTTTCTTTCTCACATGTATTACAACGAACAGTCCTATTTGAGCAATGGCATTTTTTGTGCAACATTTAAACCATGTTTCCACCACGTGGTACCAGATCTACTTGACTCGAGTCGACTCAGCTTTGGTATTCCAGAGGTCCTTTTCCATTAGAGGAGAGTCCCGCCACAGTGTAGCCGGTCGACGTAGCGAACGTCGGCACCTCATCGATATAGTGGCAGCAATTTTAGGACCGCTAAAGTAGCTTGGCTGTTGAAAATGGCGGACATGGGTTTGTGCTGTGCAGGATATTCAGTGTCAGTGGTCTGCAGTGTTTTCCCATCACGTTTAAAACCATTGGAACCTCAATGGAGGTGATGCCAAAAAAGTAAGAACCAGGTATTTATACCTAATGGAAAACCAAAAAAGGCACTACCCCGTAGTGGAAATGCGACTTAAATCAACAGTCAATCTGGATGTTATTTTTTTCTGCACTGTGGAGATCAAGATTGTGGCACAGCATTCACACACATCCCAGCCAAGTGCATACAGTCACTCTCTGACCTTCGTAGTTGAGTTTGAAGCCATGTGCAGACACAGCAAAGTCACTGGTCAACCTCAAAGAGAAGACGTTTCCTGTGCTGGTGACAGGGGGAGGGACCTGGAAGCCTGTTAGCCTGTAGAAACACAGAGAAGAATGTTTTGAAATCACCTACAAATAACATTAGGAAAACACTATCGCTCCTCTTTTGTTGACTACACAAAAGACCACCCTACAACTATCTATAGAAACAAAGGGATAAGCATGTTGATGTGTTAAACAGATACATTCATTAAACACAGTTTAACCTGTTGGTGACTAGAAGCCCCCAAAAGTGAAATGTGCATCCATTTTTTTAGTAACCCAGATTGTACATGGATTTTGTTGCTAAGATAAACAAAATATAAATTACTATCCATATCCGAATTCAGTTAAAGGGCCAGTGTGTAGGATTTGGTGGCATCTAGTGGTGTGGTTTCATACTGCAACCAACTAAAGAGCCCTTGTCTCACCCTCCCCTTGCCACTAAAACCCAAAAGACCCTCTTCAAAGCCAGTGTTTGGTTTATCCATTCTGGGCTATTGTTCATGGAGGAGGAGGAGAAAACGGTCCAGCTGCAGCCTTATGGACCCTTCAAACCACTCCAATTTTCATAATATGTTATTAATGAAGGACGTAAAGCAACTGGTGGTGGACAAAGCCTATTGGCCATAGCAGATCAAAAATAAAATGAGAATGTTTTTGAAGGTAACAATTTTAGCCATTATGGGGCAGTTCCATCTTGGACTAGCTGTTTCAATCCCTTTGAAAAAGCTAGTCGTGGATAGAGGGGCAAAGAAATAATGATAACCTAGTCCATGCATTTAAACCTCTACAACATATGGCTTTCAGATAATATTGTCTAACTCAAATGATTGCCTCATTATTGAGTAAATGTACACTAAATGTTACACTACACCACTGTTGCTATGTAGAGCTATAGCAAACGCATTCTGAACAGAGGATGATGTCATACTCATTCTGTGTGTGTTGAAATATGAACTTCTTTGCTCTGGTGGCGGTGCTGGCCATGCATGTGAGTCGAAGTCTGAGACTCTCTGCTGTCCCCGCATGTTAATTTTTAAAACGGCAGCCTAGTAAGAAATGTTCTCATATTATAGCTAAACATTGCACTAAAATATGATTCTAACAGTAACAGTTGTTTGCTTGCAATGCAATTTCATTTGAGTTTTACTACATATAATATTAAATAGTGAATGATGCTGGTGCTCTACATGATGATTTCAAATGATTTCTCTTATTATTCAGACACTCCTTGATTGCACTCCCGTTTCTGTTGTTTTCCCTTTCCAGACTCACTGTCTGGCACAAAGCCTAAGGAGCAGAGCACAAAAAAAACCTCTCCATTATTTGGAAATATAAAGAAGGGCTGAATTAAAAACCCACCACTCTATAGGAGCTTTTAAAGAAATCGGGGCCTCTGGATCACAGTGTTCCAACAAAAAATTAGCCTTGCTCAGCTAAAAAAAGTAATACCAAAATGGCTTTGTGTAAAGGGAGGTGAATAGTAAAACAGGAGTCTAGAGGGAGTAGTGATGTTAATGGTTTATCATTCATCAACTGGTATGAAGAATTTAACCAATAAAAAACATATTAACATATGTTGTATGAACCATTTCTCAAGAGCTCAACACAATATTGACATTGTACCACCTGGCATTGATTTAGAGTGGGAAAGAACACGATGACCGTAAACAAGGTGGATGGTGAGGGATTTCGCATTGACCACATAACTATCACATAACTAATCACATAACTATTGTGCTGCAACTTTTAAAAATATGAGAAAAAATGTGCATTTTGTATCTTATTAATCATTAAAAATTGATTATTGACTGTTTACATGAATAATACATGACATTTGGAACCACAGCTGGAAGTCAAGGTAAGGCTGTCTTTAATCTGTCGTCCACACATTTGATTATGTCCTCCAAAAAAAAAAAAAAGAGCACATTTAACAGCCCAGATGTGCCTTTAGCTTTTAGATTCCTTGAATTCAATGACCAAGAAGAAGGAAGGAGAAATGAACCGTCTGCTTTTTTTCAGGAATGGAAAAGAGCCAAACCTTCTTGCAACTGTACATTTTTCGTCTGCAGCTACCATTCTTCCTTTCATTTTTCCTCCCTCTTTCCTTCCTCCTTCCACTTTCATAGCTTCCTCCCTTTCTTCCTCTCCCCTCAATCCATGCGTCCAACCAGTGACCCAACTTCTTCTTTTTCCTCCCTCTTTACTTCCACTGCCCTTACACACTTCCTCTCCACATCGTCTCTGCTCTTCGCTCTGTGGAATATATCCACCTCAAGCTTTTCTTCATTTCTCCTCCTTTCCTTGGAATTCATATGGCCATCTTTTTTTAACTCCGCATCACCTTTTTTTTTTTTGTCTCACATCCGTTCCTTCTCACCTCTGTCCTCCACTTCTTACACTCAGTCTTTGATCTTTTTGCTTTCATTTTTCTATATCACATTTCTTTTGAGCCAACATTCACTTCAACCAACCTACACATACATTTTCCCTCTGGCATCAATCTTCATTTTTTCTCCCCCCTCCATTCCAGTCAAGTATGGTGTCCATTATAAGGAATTAATGGATCACAGAAGCCTGACATTTGTATTATATACAGTATATATCTATATTTATACTTATATTTTCATGCATTTTGTAATCAAAGTTTATGTTTTTCAAAAGCCAAAACTATACTGAGCAACAGTAAAAATGCAAAAAATATTTTTAGGATTTCATGCAGTGCTGTTGATATTAAATATCAATAGGTTGAAACAGCTTTATTCACACTTTAATGGTACAGAAAAATTTGTTTTGTACAAATTATAGGTTGTTGTCTTAGTGTTTACAAGTCAAAAAGTGTGGATGGTGATACAGAGATTAACAGTCAGAACTGCGTGTGACCACCTCCAGCATTTATCACTACTTTACACCTCCTGAATGGATAAGACAGTAATCTGGACTTGTGGGATGCCACGCCATTCTTCTTGAAGTGCTGTGACAAGTTTTTTATGTGTTGCTGGAGCAGGATCTCTCCGTCTCACCCGGTGATCCAGAACATCCCACAGATGCTCCATTGGGTTGAGATCTGGTGAATATACTGCAGCGACATTGTTCTGGTCCAGGTAGGCTACTCCTGACAGACATGAGCCACATGTGGTCTGGCATTGTCATGCATGAAGGTGATGCCTGATTGCTGTATCCTGGGAATGACATGTGGACCTAGGACCATATCTCGGTAACGGATAGCTGTCAGTGTACCATTGATGTGGACAAGGTCTGACCGCCATTAGCAATGGCTCCCCACATCATGACACCACCACCAAACGATCCACTTCCTGGATGTATGCTGCAGGATAGCGTTCCCCACGGCAACGATACACACGGCTACGACCATCAGCTCTGTGCAAGTTAAATCTGGACCTCCCCTATGCAATGCGCCATAACAAACATGTCTGCCAAGTTCCGGCCATCAGAATCCCAGCATCAGCAATCATGTAAGTTTTGTGCAAATTGTGGCATCATCAGTAAATATAATCTGACAACCATGATTATCCTGATATTTGATTGTCCCCAAATCATTATCCAGATTTTCATGAACAAATGGTAAACCATGTTGACTGTCAGCCACAGCCTGAAGTATAAGTAGTAGCAGTGTAGGCTGCTTGCAGCTTGTGTGCATCATCCTGTGGTAAGGATGAAGCACTGAAGGGCTGCACTCGGTGTGATTATTCAGATTTTTTTAATGTAATTTTGTATCTAACGTTGAGGTGTCTGTACCAGCACTAGACAATAAAGGTATCCATTGCTGGAATTAATGGACACTTTGCAGCCAATCAAAATTGAGTATTTACCCAAACCATGTTATGAATTGTTATGAATTTAACATGGATAAAAATAAGTCAATTGTATCTTTCAGCGTCACATTTCTATTCATTCTATTCATGTTGTGTTAATGAGTTGATTCTTACTCATTCCTGAACGTATTCTATTCTATTCTTCCAACAACTATGTTTCCTCTCTGTTCACCTTCGAAGAGGACACTTGAGGAATGTCTAATAATTCTCGACTGAAAACATTTGTACTGGTAAAGTTTAAAAAGCAAAATCTTTCGAATGTGTTTGTGGCAAGAAATATTATGTCTGCGACCTCGAACAAGGAAACTTTAGAGGTGAGCTTTAAGCTTAACAAACATCTCAGGTTGTGATAAAGTGCTTCTAAAATATTTCAAACATTCCCACACAGTGACTGTATTTAATTTTGTATTCTCCTGCCCTATTCTTGCACTCATCTGTCTTCCTGTCCCATATTTTAATGTATTAAGCTTTCTATCAGCAAAAACAACCAGTTTTCTTTAAGAACCTGCCCTTTCTCAGCCCTCCTATCTACTCTTCCTTCCAACTCTGCTTTCATCTTTTCCCACTCCCTCCTACACTGCTTTTATCCTGCATGATGGGCCTTACCATGTCTCCTCTCATCTTTTCATCCCGCCCCCCCCCCCCTTTATTTCTTCCACCCTCTCACCTCCACCTTTTCATAATATACAAATTCTTTGCTCTATCCCAACCTCTCCTCTGATCTTCCAATTTCTCCATCTCTAATCTTTTCCCACCTCTCTTATTTTTCTTCACTTCTTAACTTGAACTGGTTCCCCTCCTGTACAGTACATGCACTTTTGCTCATGAAAACATACATGCTTTTATCACCTGTGCCAATTTGATTTCTCATGTTTTCAGTTTGCCATGTCTCTTTTAGTTTGCCCTTTCTCCCTTCTTGATTCTTGTGTATTGGGGTCCAGGAAAAGTAGCCACTCTTCCTTTCCTTTAAGCTAATCTTGCTTTCAATGTCTTCATTGTCACATGCAGTCCAATTCCACCCAGAGCACCAATGGTGTCAACTTTCATAAAACCCCAACCATCTCTTTAATCTCTGCTTTTCCAATCTAGATATTATCTGTATTTCTTTTTTCTGCAGCCTTCCTTTTGTAATCATTCTCTTCTCATCGATTCTCTTTTAAAATATCTTGCTCTCTGTTATTACGGTTTAATTGCATGCTTTCCATTCTATTCTTTAACTGACCTTCTTGACCTCTTTCTCCCACCCCTTTGTTTGTCTTTAGAATGTTAGATACAGCATGCTAGCATGACATACAGTACTTGTAATAGAGCACAGTGTGACACTAATGCATACATTTCAGCTCTGCTACCGTTAACAGTAGAGCACTGAAACAGTTGTGTAATATTTGCAATTATTCTGTTCTGAAAGCAGAGACAGAATAATGTTAAGGAAGAGAGAGTAAAGTACAAAGGTTTGGCAGTTCTAGAAATGCCAATATCATGAGAATAAAACCATAACCACATTACATTTGTGACAGATTTGTCATCAAACAGATTTCTTCTTCGTTGTTTCCGTACATACTTGTCGTGCCCTGCTTGAATTGTAACTACAGTGCCATCATCCATTTACAGTGGTATTGTTCCATTTCGTCCGTCTCGTCCGTATCTGTAAGCTCTCAGAAAACGTGTCCAATTATGTACGGAATGAACGCAGAGGAAGAACGGAGGGCCCTGTCCGTCTCCGCATCCGTCTTTGGGCCTTTACAAGTGCATAGTCAAAGACAAGAGCACCTCAAGATTTGGAAGTTGGACTCCACTAGACAATACTAAGTGGGGCTACAGGAAGCATGTCAGTTGTTAGCCTGTCTCTGCAGCCACTTAGCTGCCTTAAGTTTAGACTTAGCTGCTACAATGTACATGTAAATTAAATATCGTCATAATTTCAACTGAAATGTTCTGTTGTCAGTCATATCTTTAAAAAAACAAAAAAACAAAACCATCCATTAGTAATGTTTTTAACATTTAAGTGTTGCATCTGAGATACTTTGAAGAATGTAATTAACAGTTTCAAACAGCCATCATAATATACACATTATTAATAAAGACAATGTCTAATCTTATTAAATTGAGCTCAATATTGAATATTTTCTAGGTGTTTTCTTTCACCTTTATTCCCCTATTTAAGTGTACACTTTCATTTAAATGCCAGAGGCAGTTTCACAAATAGAACAGAGACATTGTCCTACAAGGAGACAGGCAAGTCATAACTATGGGAATATATTTGGTGGATTGCATCGTTTTCATCTAATAAACAACTATAGGTGAAAATGTGTTTTACTATAATAACTGAGTGGTTGCAGCATAAGAATCACTGTGTTCTATTTTGACACATTATTATGTGGAATAAATGTGATGGCAGACATTGCCTTCTAAATCATATGTGACGTATTATACATACTTTGTGTTATACTTCTTTTATTCAGCCATTTAAACGTATCATTTCAGGTCAGGTGTCATAAAAGCATACGTGTTTCTGTTGTGATTTAATCTACTTCTCTACATACTTCACCACATATATGTTTCTCCGTAACCGACAAATCCAGTTCAATCTGTGTTGCATTTCGCACATACATACAAATCAGGGTCAGCCCCACAATAGTCCGGAGGGTAGTGGTTATGCAGCTGCAGCTGTTTGGTAATGGCAGAATTATACAGTGTACTAACATCAGTCACATTCTAGCCAGCTAATCCATCAACTACAACAAACACATCGATGACTTACATGAATGGACTGTGAGCAGAGTTTTTCTCGTCTCCATGGGCACTAATTCATGCCCCTCCTTCGTGCATACATATCACATTGCTCTGACTCACATACATAATTCAGTGGTTTCAACAAAACAAAAGCATCCTGCAATTTGTGTAGGATTGTATGTGTTGAAATAGCTTGCTGTTGCTTTAATGTGACAAAGGGGACTATGGATAAGAGTGATTTTTGTGTCACTTTAGGTGGCGTTGCCACAGCGATTGATAGACTGAAGCCTGCTCCACTGCCACCTAATAATGCATTGCTCCTTTTAACATTATTTACCTTGCTTCAGTTTCTTTTTTTCTATAAATTTAGATGGTTATATTTGTGCCTCAGAGAATAAAATATTTAAAATTTATCCCCACAAATCTGCAGCAATTCTGCCATTTCTTTTCTAAATGTTCTTGGCTGCGTATTTTGCACATATACGTGAGGTCAAACACGACTTTTTCCATATTTCATTTCAACATAATGTGTTCCAAAAGGCATTCGCCAGTAAAAAATAAAGAAAATCAGAGATCATTTTGAAGCAATGTGCATTCATGATATTGCGAGGATCTTCTTGATAAAAATGCAGCCATGTATGGAAAAAAACAACAACAAACATTGTGTTATGGAAATAAACCTTGAACCGTTCCCTTTCTCTTCCGCTACCTTATTTCTAATGGTTCTCTTGTATTGATCGACTTCAAAAACATATGCACACACACACACACCCAGTATACTCTACTTCCTATGGAACAATATACCTCTGGAATTATGCGTTTTGAGATTTATGAAATAAAGCCAAATTTTTCAGAGTGTGAAGGTGAGATGGAATATGGGAGTGTGTGTGTGTGTGTGTGTGTGTGTGTGTCTGTGTGTGTGTGTGTGGGTTGTATGTGTGATCTTGTGTGTCAACCATGTTTTTGTATATACGAGTGCAGAGAAAGCACTCTGCTGATATTAGAGTTCTTCATTCACATGCTAATGTGATTTCACTCTATACATCATCACACACACACACACACACACACACACAGCATTCTATTTATTGTCTCAAAAAAGCATGCAGTCTGGCTAATGCGATTGTTAGAGCCCGTCTCTGCTTCCCCTTCTCTGTTTCTCTGTCTCTTCTTCCTTTTATCTGATGGTCAATTTATTGCCAACAGGGAAAATCATTTTTTCCATAAATATTCCTGCGATGTAGGAAGGAAAGAGGGAGGGTTGAAAAGATCATCTGTAAGCATCAATGAAAAGAAAGGGACACAAATGGAATTTTTTTTTATCTCGTGTTGGAATATCATTTCTCAGATCAAATGATATCTTATTTTTATTCACCTCTGTAAATCATCTGATATGGAACTAAAGACATGTAGTCACATGTGTTTGGGGTAGAGGTGTGAGTGAGTGAGTTTCCATGAATAGTTACTTTTATATGCTCCAGTTGACTTCACTGGAGCACAGATTACTGCTACTGAGCACACCCTTAACATAATAGTCAAATCCAGGCTGTCTGGAACAGAATGACACACATTCTGAACATTGAACTCAGATCTTATGGATGTCAGGCTTCAACGGCTGTATTGTTGCCATACAGCATAAGTACATCTTAATACGCATTTATGTATTATAGATATAATTGGTATTTATTGTTTTATGACTTAATGGGGTCAAAGTGTAGAATTTGGTGGCAATTTAGATTTTTCTCCTCAGAATGAATCGGCAGAGGAACTCAGTATCACAGTCTCTAATGTTAAAGGTTGTTTGTATTCCCTCTGCTTGTGTCAGTATGTGTAGCTACCAGTCCCTAACCAACAACGTAGCAGCGACTGGAAACCACTGAGCATGTCTGTCTGTGAGCCAGAGGAAGTGTGTATATATGGGAGTGAATGTGTGTCGCTGTGTTTTGGTCTGTGTGTATTTTATTGAGTTGATTCTCACCCCGAGGCCTGACCCCACCAACCAAATGCTCTGAACCTGCTCTTCCTCCAGTCTCTTCCAAAGTTGCCCTATCAATCTTCTGCTTTCCTTCCCTCTTTGTTTCTGTCTTCTTCCCGATGGGAGAATGGTAACTGTGTCAATTGCCTGCCCGGTTGGTTACTTTCCATCCATCTCTCTTTCCCAGGAGGAAGGTAGCTTTCTATATGTAAAGCCCCTCTGTCCACTGCTTCTCCTCATACCCTTTTTCTCTGCCTGTCTCAGAGCAAACATAAAATGTTTGAGCATCCTCTGCTCTGTGTTAAGCTTTATCTATTTATAACCCTGACTTATAGCCATGAGTCATTACACAAGTTTCCCTTTTTTTATACCGGGAGAAATTACATCAGCTACTAAATTTAAGAGGAACCATGAGATTTTTGACATTCGTTCTAATATATTAACCTATAATGTCCTGTAATTAGATGAGACAAGTGATCGTAATGATTTTTTTTGTGATCGTTTTTATTTCGTTATTAATCAAAAATGACACTGTAACACTTATTATATAACAGTGTTCTGCTGCATTAATGTCATACAGTGACATTCTGGAAACTGCAATAGAATCTAGGAGAAATCATGCAGGAATGCCAGAATGCCATTATTCACAGGAATGGGCTGTAAACGTAACTGTGAACAGCAGATCATCGTGAGTGGGATTGATTTTCTTCTCTATTATTTAATCACTTCTTTAATTAATTAGTGGAGGATTATGGATTATTAATATTTAATTTATCATCCATCCATCCACTCAAATTAAGATACTCCACTTGCAAAGTTTAACCTGAGCCAAATATGCCAAATATAGTTTAACATTGCTCAGTTTTTCAAAGTCACATAAAAGGAGCATCTTCCTCTTTATGAAAAAAGGTCATCTCTCCTCTCCTCATTGTCTCCCCCCCTTCTCTCCCATCCATTTCAAATCAGTGGATTTATTTCCCCTACCTGTGTTCAGAGTTCATGGTCTGTAGACAGTGACTGATTAACAACCCTGGACTGAGTGACACAGAAAGACACACACATACACACGGTTTTCAGGTGACAGTACATGCGGTCAATTGTCACTGGTCTCTTGTAAATCAGTCATTCGCTGCCCACCCTGAACTTTATGTGTGTATTTCAGTGTCTGTCATCCATATATGTTTGTCCATATGTGTGTAAGGGATCCTTGCCCATCTTTGCATGGTATTAAACTAGTTAATTACTAGTAAATTCAGAAAATACAGATACACCCTAGAGGGCTCATACCTCCATCAGGCAAACTTACAAATCCTACCAAGGTGACGCCATGACCCACCGTACTCTGCCTCTGATTGGCTTGGCATGACTATGACACTTCTCATGTAGCCCCTCACTGACAGACCCTCGATTATGTCATACAAAGCCAATCAGAGGCAGAGGAAAACCTGATTCCCTATCTTCAGGGCCCACCTTTACACAAAATTGTATTAAAATCCATTCAAAACTTTTTAAGTTATCTGGCTTACAAACTGCTTATGCTGCAGAGCGGCTGGAGCCTATCCCAGCTGACATTGGGCAGGAGGCGGGGTACACCCTGGACAATTCGGCAGTCATGGCCACATACAGAAAGACAAACAACCATTCTCACTCACATTCATGCCTACGGTCAATTTAGAGTCACCAATTCACCTATAGTACATGTTTTTGGTGGTGGGAGGAAGCCGGAGAACCGAGAGGGAACCCGAGCAGACACGGGGAGAACATGCAAACTCCACACAGAAAAGTCCCAGGTCCTCAGGTGGATTTGAACCCAGGACCTTCTTGCTGTGAGGCAACAGCGATACTCACTACGCCACTGCAGCCACCCACCCTGCTCCCCTCCCCTAATCCTTACACGGGATTAGCAGTTACGGAGAATGAATGAATGAATGGCTTACACACACACACACACACACACACACACAGATAAACAAACAAACAAATGGCACCGATCACATAACCTCCTCCAACTCTTGTTGGTGGAGGTAATAAATACACTTAGGGCTCTGGGCCAGGTCACCCTTACACCTCGCTGACTGGCTCCATTCATCATGGAGAGAGAGAGAGAGGGAGGGAGTGAAAGAGGGAAATATGTTCCCTCTCTAATAATATGTAATCAAAATCAAAATGTATAATAAGCTGCATAGAACACCAACTATAAACAAAATAGAGACAGAGAGAGAGAGACAAAGAGAGATAGAGAGAGAGAGAAGATAATTGTCTGTAATTGAATATTCACTATATTGTAACGCCGTGACCATTTAAAAATGAGTGAAGCCATATCATATCCAATGAAGCGAAGCAAAACAAACTATGTAACAATGGCAACTGAGGCAAGAACAAGAACTCAATGGCCTGCAGATGAATGAAGATATGCAGTACATAGAGTACATTTACAAAAAGGCAGAGCGAACCTTGTCAACCCTCCTACACGTACCGTGTGCACCCTCAGCGACACCAGACAGAGAGTAAGGATGGGAGAAACCGATGTGCTTCCAACATATAGGATTCAGTGCTGCTAGCATCCCATTGTCAGTCTGCAGCATGCATACTATGAGTTTGTAAAACAAATTGTACATGTGTAGTCCTTCACTTTGCCTTGCCATGTCAGCAGTGTGCCCCTAACTGCTGATTGTGTGTGTGTGTGTGTGTGTGTGTTTATGTGTGTGTGTGTGTGCGTGTGTGTGTGTGTGTGTGTGTGTGTGTAGGTGTGGCACTCTTACTGGCAAAGAGTGGTGCAAACCAATCTCTCTCGGCACTGCTGTGATGCACAGGGATGATAAATCCTTTTGAGGTGCATCATGGCAGTGAGGGGGTGTATTCTCGTCTCAGAGCTTTGGAGGTGACAGGGGCCTCTGCTCCTCTCGGCGCACCCCCAAGGAGAGACATTTTGACTGCGGTGAGTAGTGGCTTAACCTCCCTGTCATCCCCGGAGGTTCCAAGACAAACATCTAGAGACTCAGACTGACATTTACTGACACACAATAAAATCCAAATCCATAATTGTGTTGGCTTCCCTTGTGTTTGTTACGATATGAATGCATTTTTTGAATGCATCTGTATTTTATGTATTTTTTAGGATTAAGAAATAATTTGATAATATTAATACTTTCACAGTATAATACTTTTCTCCTTCACAAGTGCCTCTTCACAATTTCTTTGGTAAAGATGAGCAATTTTGACATGTGCATGCAGCAAATGGAGAAAAATATATTACTCCCGAAAAGGAACTCAGTGCTGACACGACATAGACCAATAACTTTGACATGGTTGCTCAGCACCTTGCTCTGATTAAAAAAGAGAGAGAAAAAAAAGACAGCAGCCAACCTGAACCTGAAATGACAGGTTGGAGACAGACGAGGACTTTTTAAAGTAGTCCTGCTTGGAGATGGTTTTCCTCACACAACTTTCAACAATAAATAGTAAATAGCGTCCTCGCATTGTTAAGAAAAGTTGATGCTTCCACTATTAAATGATAAATATTGTGCAAATCCTCCCACCTTTCCTCCATCTTTATGTCTTTGTTCTCTCTCCAAGGCAGTTAGATAGATAGTGATTGCTGCTCACCTGAGCTAAAGCTTTTTAGGCTGCCGGCTAGCCCGTCACTTACTATGAAACCTGACACGCATACATAGAAAGGGACAGACAAACTCATGAATACATATACTGGAAGGGCCACGCACACATTCATGCGGGACACACAAATGTTGTGTGTGCACGCCTGTATTTTGTTGATAGGTAGAGACAGATTGCATGTGTCTGCTGGCATTTAAAGGGGAAGTGTCAGGGCTGACAGCACCTTAAAGGGTCATTCAATATAAAGATATATGGAAGGAGGGAGACAAAAAGGAAAGAGAGGACGAAATGAGATCGTGAGAGACAGAGGGATAATATGTTGGAGAAGATATATGATGGGAAAGCATGCACACACACACATGCACACATACACCTACACACATAAGTCTGAGAGGACCTTCCATATTGTGGAAGGGCAAGTTATTGGGCAGCAGTTTGAAGGTGTTATTCTCTCCTCATTTGCTGAGGATGTCATACTGTATGCTAGTAATACTGTAGTATTATAGTAGTAGTAATACCATACTGTACGTTTTAAATGAAGATGCAGCTTTATCTGGATATAAAACAAACTAATAACTGGAGGCAATGATTCTATCAAGTATGTGGCCATCAAAACTAGATAACCTGGTCTGCTTTCATTGGTCCTGTGCGAGCTTCAGATATCCGGGGATCATCACCATGGAGGAGATAAAGGCAGATATGATCACATGGGAGATTCTCCTATTATAACTAATTGATTGAATTGTATAGAATGAATGTTTTTGCCAGATCGTTCTTTCGATTTCAATCTTTGCTTGAAGGAGTCACTGTAGCAACGTTCAATTCTCTTGAAAAGTCGATACCATGATGTATGTGGTAAAATAAAAAAGGCCTAGAGATAGACTCAAGACTTTGTTACTTCCAAAGCAGAATGGGAGACTTAATTTGCACAACATTTAATGGTATTATTTGGCAGCACAACTGAGGACCCAGATAGGATGAATGACAAATGAAACAAGTATAGAGTAAAATCACCAGGAAGGGCTGCTATTCATCACTAAGAAAACTAGAAGAGATTACAAACAGAACGGATTAAGGAATGAATTGAATGAGAAGTTGGATACAATTAACAATGATAACAATGCAATACTGTGTGTGGTCAGAAGGGAAACTAACTTCTAAAGCAGGAAATGAAACAATGCTTCACTCTTTCACTACTCTCTCAGAAAATGAAACCACCTGAAGGTTGTTGGGGTTTTTTTTTTTTTTTTTTTGCAACAGCTATTTGTAAAGTCTCACAAATTAACAATTGACTCCATGCTGTATTGTATTCTATTTTGTAGTAGTAATTCTAATCTAGATAAGTGCATAACAATGTAAATACAGGACTTGGCAATGGCGGATACTTAAACAGGATCATAAATAAGAGGGCTTGGAGGGGGAACTGACACATGAACATTCTGTTTGCAGAGAGCAGTACTGTGAAAAGTGAAAAGAAGCAGTTTTGAGTAGAATGCCTGAAAGTTCACATTCAGGTTGTTATATGGTCCATGTACTGAACTTATATATTTTTTTCATAACAAAACGGACTTTGTCCTATAGTATTGTTTGGATCTGTAAACATGATAATATAGCTTCCATCCATAACAGATTATACTGGGTGTATAATTAAAAATATCATTAATGCAGAGCTGAATATATATTTGTATTCAGCTCTGCCGTTCAGTCACCATTTTGTGAGGACGCAGTCCCATTTATTTAGTGTAGATACATAAATAAATGAGACTGTGCCCTCACAAAATGGTAAGGGACAATAGTGTATGGTGTCTGGCAAAAAGCCATGGAATTACTTCAGTTTCTGTGCAGACCATGACATCAATAGCAGTGGGCCAACCAGAGTCGGTGACTTTAATTTGCTATTGTGTGAAAATAAATTACAATCTTCATTCAAAATCCCTACTTTAAGTATCATCTATAAAATGGCTTTTGCTTCCAGCATACACTGAAATGCCTTTGTGTGCGTGAATGTCTTGCGTTGCCAGTGTGTATGTGTGAGTTTCCTTGAGTGTATTCTACCATGTTAGTTTTAGCCCCAGGGCTCTGGCCATATTCTCTCATCTACTTTTAATGTTTAATAACACAAGGCTAGTGCACAGTACTACATACTAATGACTTGGACACACACACGTGTGTGCGCACACAGACACACACACACATGTGCACTCACACAATAAGACATAGTAGAGGGCCTGTTGCAGCATCCAACATTTTGAGAGTTGGGTGTAACAAGGGTCATTATAGAACAGAATGGTATTTCACAGACAACCACACACAAACGCACAGTGTATCTACTGTAATTCCCATGGTCTAGTGAGGATACATAGGCTAGAATGGTCACATGACAGACATTGATTAATTGATACATCAACAATGTATGTGTTCAGGCATGTGCATGTGTGTTAAGGTCACTACATGGTCTTTTAATTGAATTCTTGTATTTCTGTCTTGAGGGATAATGGAGAGAGCAATGGAGCAGGGAGAAACACATTGTTCTCAGCCTGTCTGTCTCAGGGCCTTTAGGTCTCCTGATTTTCTTTCTCTGTCTGCTCTTTTTTCCTTTTTCTCTCAGCCAAGTGTAGATTGAAGGTGTTTCAGAGCCCCACGTGCAATTTTTAAACATGTCAATGTTGTTTATACATGCGTGAGCAATAAACCAAATGGGTATAGTGAATGTCATTTAAAAAGGTTGTGAAATTCTCTTCTAAAACTGAATTATAAGCATGGCGTAGTGCTTAATACATTTCAGTCATGCATGCTATGTAACGATAGAGGTGTTGAGACTGACACTGAATGTCATGACAAATCATTTCAATGTCCTCAAGATTGTAAGTGAAAAAAATCCATACGAATGTGTTCAGCACAAAGTTAGCTCTGATTTTTATGTTGCAACGTCTTCACTTGGTTACATGATGTAAGCTTTATGCTTTAGTGCAAACTTTACTGTGGGTGATACAAACTCCCGATTTCCCTGAGACAAGTTGAATCAACATGCATTTTGAAATGGATACATTTTCATGCTGTATAGTATTAGTTAAAGCACTTTTGAGAGGACAATCGCAGTAGTCAAAGTCTCTCTTTGGAGCTCATGTTTGGTTTGTCCATTCCGGGCTACTGTAGAAACGTGGTACTGCAACATGGCAGATCCATGGAAGAGGACCGACGTGCCTCTGGAGATATAAAAGGATCATTCTAAGGTAACAAAAACACAACAGTTTCTTCTGCTGAAGTATGACTATACACTAACAGATTATTCTTTATCACACACATTGGACCTTTTAAAGCAAGTTTGAATTTAATGAACCACTTAAAGCCTAAAAAGTCAGATTGGAAGACATGTCCAATGTATGCAGAGAAAGAGAGAGAATAACACAAGGACATTTACATGAAGCAGTGCCGAACCAAGTGGCAATACCATCTCTAACACTTTGCGTAGAAATGGCAGTGGAAACGGAAAAGTGCAGGAAAACAGAAACATACCCATGGTGTGAATGAGTCATTGCTGCTGTGTTATGTGACTTACTAAAGAGAATGATCCCTCTGTCTTCCCACATCAGCACGGAGCACTGATGGGTTCAGTGTTCAAACTGAATGACTCACGACTGTAGAGGTTTGGTGTGGTTGTTGTCATGTAATGAGAGAAAGATTCCTCCTGCTGCCCACATAATTCATTACTAAACTCCACTGA
This sequence comes from Chaunax sp. Z400, assembly GCA_037577475.1. NCBI lineage: Eukaryota > Metazoa > Chordata > Actinopteri > Lophiiformes > Chaunacidae > Chaunax > Chaunax sp. Z400. The sequence continues at coordinate 12,340,230 of CM075200.1, forward strand.
GACAGTAGGCGGCTGCGAGACTTCAAGAACACATCATCTCAACAATTGCCACATTCCTAAAAAGTGTGCGTTTTACAAAAACAACAACGAGTGCTTGTTTTATCACCAACAGGCATACAGTAGAAACTGAGGTGTTTTTTTTTTTTTTTACATGTTTTAAGTGACAAACAAACACTGATTAACAAAACAACTTGATTGAGGGGAAGAAGCATTTGAGGAACAAAGACACTATATCCAGAAAGTAATTGTGTTTTTCAGAAAGTCCATTTTTGGCTCAGGTGACTCATCTGGTTGCTGATACCAAATCAAAGAAATAGCGCTGCACAACTCAGATGATGACATTTCAGGGAGAGAAACTACTAAAAACATCAGCGGGGGATACACAGAAATGAAAAAAAACAAACAAACAAAAAAACAACTATTCTGTCGGTACAAGACGGAAAAAAATAAAAATAAAACAACTATTCTGTCGGTACAAGACGGAAAAAAAAATAAAACAAACAAACAACCACAACAGAAATCTGGTGTGCTTGTCAAAATAGCGGACAGGAGAGCATCACAAAACTTCAAATTCCAAAGATAACAACGTCTGATGCAGAGGCCAGGTCAGTGAGCAGAAACAGACAGAAAAATAACTCTACCCTTTTCTTTTAATCCTTGTTATTTGTTTTTGTCTGTTCCTCCTCCTCGTTCTTCATACCTTTACCCTTTCCTAGATGTCTCCCTTCCATATCTCCCCTGCTGTCGTAACAGTGTGGCCTCTTTGCCCCTTAGCATCCTTTTCCCTGTTATTCTCTCCATCCCTCCCACTGCCTTTGTCTCCCTGTCTTTAATCTGTATGTATTGCCAACCAGTGTCTCCATTCCTCCCTCCAGGGGCAGTAGGCCTGCAGCTCTGTAGCTGATCCCTCCCTAAGGAACAGTCTGCCTGACACCTGGGTGACTGCCCTTGTGTGTGTGTGTGTGTGTGTGTGTGTGTGTGTGTGTGTGTGTGTGTGTGTGTGTGTGTGTGTGTGTGTGTATGTGTCAAGGGGCTAATGGGCAGCTTGAAGGGATTACCAGCTTAGCCACTGAGACTCACATACACAGATGCACATGCACACACACATATACATGCAGGTCTATCAATATCACCAGGCAAGACAGACAGCCAAGGAATACTGGCTGGCTTGTTACACCACCCTGAATGTCATTAGCCTGCTTCTCAAAACAAATAGGGTTAAAAAGATCCAACCAGGACAACGGCTAGGTGGGTTTGACCAGGGCCATGCACCACCACACATGCCAAAGTCCATTTATTTGGGGTATCAATATCCAATAATCTGATGACATTAATAAACTTACTGTATATAATATAATATAAGAAAATTGTAACCCCCTTCCAGTATAACCAAGACTACAAACTAAAGCTGTACAGCACAAAAGAAGAAAAAAAAAGATTGTGAATCTCTGATGGTGTAATATTGCCTAAATAAGAGCCCTAGTATTCCTGCTTTGATAGCAAATGCAGATGCCAAGAATACTCCTGAGGTCTCATTTATAAAACAGATTTACGATCGACTTTGTGTAAATACAGTACAGTATATAAGCAGGAAGAAAACAATATAAAAGTAGTTATTTATAAAACTTTATATTGACATGGAAACAATATTGTGTGGACTTCATGCAGGGGAGTTTATAGCTTGTTATGTAGGGGTATTGCGGGTTTGGACAAAAATGCATTGAAGCCGGTGGTGAACGCTGCCTGAGATTTATGAAAAATGTAATGTGAAGAATTATCAGTTAACAGTTTTTAGAGACACAGAACCTTTTTGTTTTGAAGTCTTGAAGAAGACCATATCTTCTTGATATCAGCCATATCTCTGTCTTTCTTCCCCACCCCATTATCTGCAGTGGCGACACTGTTGCTTGTAAACCCATTATTTAGTCCATCCAATAATATGCCTTGGTTGTGATATTGTTTTCCAAAAAGGTTGATTTTTTTGGTCGATTGGCAATTCCTGACAGAGGCACCATTTGTGTGCAGCCATTATATAGGGGAAATCACAAAACAGGGGCTGCGAGGTTTCCTATGTACAACATATTTTATGAATCCAACGCAATCACACAGTCAGACATGATCTCAAGTCTGAGGTATACACACACACACCAACACAAACACAAAATTGCCACAATCTAGAGGTATCACAGAAAGTGCCAACTGCCATAAGTGTTTGTGCGTGCCTTGCTCGAATTATCTAAAGTCAGCTATGGAATTCATGAACTGTGACCTGCAGGCACTTGTCTTTGTTCTCGCAAGTAAGTGACAATACTGCCAACAATTACAAAGTTGTAGCTTTTAAAATAACATCGGTCAAATTTGTTAGAAGAACACTGCCCTCAGTTATGACTTCTAGAAACATCCTGTACCCCGACTATTAAAGAACATCATAAATACAGCATATGTCAGAAGTTCCTATACTGACACGTTTGGCTCATAGCATACAGTATGTGCATAATACTCCATATCATTGTTATAAAGATTATGCATGAATGCGTCAATGGTTACTGCTCCTAATGTGCAGGTGGCGCCTCGCATGGCACGAATGCCACCACTGTATGAATGTTGGTGTGAATGGGTGAACGCTGGCTTGTGTTGTAAAGCGCTTTGAGGGGTCAGTCAGACTAGAAAGGCGCTATATAAGTACAGTCCATTTACATTTACCAGTTACATTTATGACTTAAGGCTGAATAAAATAAACTAGATAAAAATACATTTCCTGGAGAGAAAATGCGTGTGGATGCTGTCCGCTTTCAAAATATAGCAGAAAGACGAAAGGAATTGGCTGAAAATAACCAAAAAGATCAAATTCATTGCAACTGACTGCTGAAAAACCTGAATGCAAAAATGTAAAATTGACTGAATTGAAGCTGAACTACAGTACATGAAGAAGGTAACTGATGAAATAATAGAAAAGCTGGCAGCTGAAAGTCCCAGTAGCAGTAAAATAAGCAGTATTAATAGTAACAAGTACTATTACGTTTTATGTAATAGTTTGTTCCAGATATGTGGGGCATAAAAACTGAATGCTGCTTCTCCATGTTTAGTTTGACTTGGTACAGAAAGCAGACCTGTCCCAGATGACCTGAGGGGTCAGGATGGTTCATAACGGAGCAACAAATCAGTAAAGTGATTTGGCCCTAAACCATTCAAAGTAGGAGTGGTAGAAATAGTAAAGGCTCTAGTAGTATTACTACTACTAATACCAGGCTGTAGTACTAGTAGTAAAGGTTGTAGTGGTAGTAAAGACTGTGAATTCTGCCCTCAATATTACACAGGCACAGTGAATAGCTTAACACTCTTTAACAGAACAAATGGAGCAGAGCAAAAGGAGGAGAGAGGAGCAAGAAGGACAAAGGAGAAAGAAGCGGAGAAATTAAAAATCCACTAAGTTTAGAGCTGCCAAATTTAGCTTAACAGCAATCCGCCAATCAGAACAGAGCGACAAATTGACTGGAGCTAATCAGCTAATGAACATCATCTGTTTAACTGCTCACTCACTGAGACACAGAGAGACAAGTACGAGGTCAGGTTTCACTAACAGATATGAAGGACAGAAATCTGAACTGACAAAAAGGCCGCAGCATCCACACTAATGATGTGAACTAACGTATAAACATGGTCTCAGTCAGAGCATTGCAAGCCCAGCGACCCTCCGGGGCCTAAGATCAGCCTCTGTTGGACCTAATCACTGGGGAATTATTTTTTTTAATGAAGGCTACTTTTAAGAACAGGTCTGAGATCAGTGTTCTTTAGAGATGTTCAACACTTGACACTGCAAACGACCACAAGCTAATGTTACCTTCTACTTAGCGACAGCTAAGTAATTAGACATTCAGTAACACATATTTACTTCCTTTGTGACATGTAGACAATGACGCCATTAGAAGAACAGCCCATTACGGATAATGCCAACATTCCTTCAACCTGTATTTAACATGAAGCTAAGGGGTGGAGTTCCTATTGCATGTTTTTTTTTTAAAACACAGTATAGTTGAGAGCAACCTAATGAGCAAAGAGATACTAGTTTGATTGTTAATTCAAGGTTATGGATGAGAAACTATAAGAAAGAAGACAATATGGATAAGATACGCAAGGTCTGAGTTTGTCTGGCCGACAGTAAAGTTAAATCTGGTACCTTTTGTTTAAACAGGTTTGACATCATAGTTAGTAAAACGATGCTTACCACCAAGCCTAACAGCTTTCTCGGGGGTAACACTTTATGAAGATGTTCATATGGCGTTTCCTCAAACAGCAGTTTTGCCTTCATCAATTGCAGAGAGGTAGTTAGTATTTAAATTTGCTCATTGTAATGGATAGGTTATTGCATACGATGTGAAAAGGCATCCTTTTCTCTCATTAGACTGAACAGACCTTTCACAGAAAAATGAAGGGAAAAAAAATCTATTAAGCCAGCCCCAGGTGTATTAAACACTCACAGACATAATCTCTACAGTGGCCACAATATGACACAAAGAACAAGAGCAACGAAGACTCAAGAGAGATATATCACTAGGGGATTTGACTCCTGAATATTGTACTACACTGTTAGCATTATTGTAATGATTATAATTATAGTCTGTGCCAGACTGCGCTGAAAAGAACAAAGCTGGTTATCGGGACTGAATTAATGACATTTATAGGAGGAATTGAGAGAGAAATAGATGGGGTGGGGTGTTGAATTAATATTGTGAAAAGAGAAGGAACAGATGGGTTGAGAGACAGACATTAAGAGGCAGGGAGATGAAAGAGTGAATTCAAATCAGTCAGAGAAAGGCGGCCATCGGCAGTAAGACTGAGGCATATTGTGAGAAAGAGAGATGATATAAATGACTGTGTATCAAGAAAGGAGTGATGTGAAATGAAAGCTTAAGTTCAGAGATAAAGACAATGATTGAATGATATGTTGCCCATATATTCATTTATTTTTTGACAGCTGACCATAACATCAACATTACCTGCATCCCACTTGTTAATTTTCTATTTTTGAAGCCCCTCAAGTACAAGTGAATCAACTGAAAGGGAACAAAATTGCCCTGTATAGTTAAGTATTAACGTGAGAAAAAACTCACCTGCACACTGCGCAGGGCTTAGCAATTATGCACAAATCAAAGTCCAGACAACGTATTACTCCAAAATGCTTTCTTGCAGGGATCATTTATACTAAATCAGACACCTGATGGACACCCACTGTGCCCAAAATGTTGCTTCAAGTTGTCCAGACAGGATTTATTAGGTTGTTTTTTTTTTGTCTGGGATGAGTGGGCCTGTTATTCATGTTAGTTCATGTACGTCTAAGCAAATTTTCTATAACGACGTTGATTTACAAGGACATCTGTCAAGGAATGTAAAAGAATTTCTTCACTTACATGTATAATTTATTCCATTCTAACCGCCGCCTTCTGTAAATTACCTCAGTACTCAGATCATGCTGTCTTCTCAATAAACAGTCAGTTTATTATGTTTAAGCCGCTGTTTAATTTCTCAACTACGACCGATTCTCTGACTGCAAAACATATAATGTGATTTTTAAGCAACACAATGCAGGTCTGAGTCTCAGACAGAGTATAGCATGCAGGGAAGAAATGCCTTTTAAAAAAAAAAAAAAAAAGAAGATGCAAAAAAGTGAAAATGTTCTTTTTCTCTTCCTTCCTGTCTTTTTAACCTGAGCAAAGCTATTCGAAACTTCTAGCACTTCTCACACACACACACACACACACACACACACACACACACACACACACACACACACACACACACACACACACACACCCCTCTTACCCCCTACAGGGCAGAGCTGATGCAGGAAGAGATGAAATACCACTACCTCAGGGGTAAACACACCTCACTTCGCACTCACATAAACTGCACACTCACTTCTCACACACACAGAAATCTACATAAACACCTCTCGCTTTCTCCTCAAAAAAGTGTTCTCAGTGTCCTGAAATCCGCTCAGGAATATTGACCCAGCATCAAGGACGATATTTGCTTATTTTCAAACTAATCACACGGTGCTGTTTGTCATGGCCTTGTAGGTGTGTGTTTATCTGTATGTGTGTGTGTGTGTGTGTCTTTCTGTTTCTGTGCATGTCTCCTATGTGTATAGGGGGGTGTGGGTGTTACTTAGCCAGGTGTAAAATTGGTGCTGTAGAGGACTGCAGATACTAACTGGGTCAGGAAAGAGGAAATAAACTAGCCACTGTATGGCAACCCAGAGGAAGCACAACAGTTTTAACAGAAGCCTTGAGACATACAGTCATGTTATTTTGGTATACTGTGGCTGCCAGGCATTCTGTACCTGCTTTCCACAACATAAACAAACATATAAAGTAGATCATCCCAGTGAAAAAGGATGTATTCATTAAATGTTTTTTTTTCTATTCTTTTCAATAACACACCATAAGCATAAACAAAACCAAACGGTATGGTTATTTCCCTCTCCTCTCCTTTCCCTCTTTTCATTGGCATGCCTCAAATGGACTATAATATAAATACTGTGCCCGTGCTGGGCAATTAAATATCAAGACCTTATAAATAATTTCCATTATGCACATTGTTTTGTTCCACATTCTATACATCAGTACTAATTATGGTTTGCCAAGAGAGCAGTTATATTTAACAGTCTATATCTGTTACCCGAGCATTTGTCCTTAATTCTGGGGCCTACTCTGTTTGCTCTTCCATTTTTGTACAGCTCATTGTTTTGTTTTTTTCTGGACTACCTTCAAAATTAGGACTTTCATCCTCTATTTCCCACCTGCTCCTCTCAAGTATGTCTGCACTCTCTCTCTCTCTCTCTCTCTTTATGTGCTTCAATAAACTCATTTGAGGTTCCAATAAATCTGATTATGATTAGACATTTGAGTTCTAACACAATGGCCATCCATTATTAATAGTAACATTAACAGCACTGGTTAAATGTGTCTAAAATGTTATTGAATAATGTTTTAACTGTTTTAAATTGCTCTATAGTAATATAGACATTTTTTGAACGTTTAAGTTTATAAATAATTTTTTTTCTTTACTGTTTTCCAAGTATTCTCTTACTTTAAGACTAGTTGATTGATCGAAGTTTAAACTTTGAATTCAAAATCAGGGAAAAAGGAGCATCCATTGTTGTGGTAAAGCTTTTGCTATTCAAATAAATTGCAGCTCCTGGGATTTGGATGGTGCACTTGGTTATTTGAAATTTGGATACCATCTTGATCGATTGATCAGCCATGGTAGCCAGCTGCCCAAAAAGTTAAGACATTGATGCCAAAACATACACTTTGTTCCCAACAGTCAAAAAGATACATTGGGTGTCATAGTCAATTTGCAGAAAGCCATGAAACATGCTTTGTGTATTTGTGTAATTTGGAGCAGATTAATACTGAACAATAGGAACTGATCATCCAGAGAAAATTATACTGTACTTCAAATTGTTGTTGCAGTAATTATGAAGCTTGATCGGCCTGGCATAAAGCATAAAAGTACATCAATCTAAACATGAGAGACATTACTTCAAAGGCTGTTTACTGGGCAGATATACCATGTTATGATGTTGTTTTAGCTGGTTTTGATTCATAGACATAATGAATTATACAGTAATCAAACATTATACTGTAATACATAGTGATAGTGATTTCAAACCTGTTGTACAAAGCAATCCAGAGAGAGAGACAGCATTTGTATACTATACAATAGACATTATCCTAAGATGTGAGGACCTACCAATCTAAACACCACCACCATAGAAGAAGAAATTATGGCAGTCTGGGGTACGACAAGTATTACAGTCAAATTACATTAATTTCATCACACAGTCTTTATTTTGTTTTCTACAGAAATGTGGGTTCCTGTAAACACCTCCTCATCAGAGCACGTCCCAATGGTCATGCAATTTTAAATAAGACCAGATTTTCAGGTCTGGCTGGGAAAGTTGAATGTAGTGTTTCAGTAAGTGGTGCATTCAAAGTCTTTGAATTGCTCTCAGTTATTCTTCTGAGACACACCCTTGTTTCCCATGGATTGATTTAACTTTCTCCAAAACCCTATGATGACTTTATTTCAGAATCCTGTGTCCTACTTACTGGTGCAATTACCAAATGATGCCTTTTGAATTCATGTTGCATCTAAACTAAAATGAAAAACATAGAGCTTTTGTCAAAGCTTTTGACTGTCAGCTACATGTAATGTGTCGCATGAACCGTGTTGATCAAATGCTCAATCTGGTCATTTCCTATTTTAATCCTGAAGGTCTGGCAAAGAAAGATATTTAGTGTTTCTCCCATTCATTCAGCATGTGGATTTCATTCGTCTGTCCATCCATGCCGAAAAACTCTCTTTGCTTGTCTTGGCACTATGACAAAACATTAATGAGTAACTGGAAGGCAGTCATTTCAAATGGCAGCTTGTGACAGGAGAAGACATTGACTACAACTGTGCAGGGACAGAATGAAAAGAACGCGGGTGAAAATGTAAAGAGTAATTTCTAACTTTGCACAAATTTTCAACAGTCTCATTCTCCCATCTTAAAAAAATTAATATATGAAAAATCCATTAATCATGTGTCGCATTAAAGGTCGTTCAAGTGTTTATTCAGGCTACTGTAATAATAATTACGTCGACATTCTTATGGATGGCTTTGTTAAGCACCCACAGCACCATCAGAAATTTGCAAAAATAAAAACCTCAACTGGTATTTCTATTAAATGAATTATGAATAAGCCAAAGCATAACTGCGAGCTGAAGAGCCAATGACATAATGTGACAAATAGCTAATGAAGGCAATTAACAGATTAAACTTCCAAATGTCACACTGTCTGTTTAAGGGTCTCTCCGGATAAATTAAGCGCACCTCAGGAGGCTCTTACCTCTGCCTCCCTGTCACCAGCTTTCAATTCCTTTTGGAGCTCTATCTTCACTGTTAATAAGTATGTTAGCATGCACTCTTGTATCTCAGTCATTATCATTTTATTGGATTATCCTTGTGCTCATGCATCAGCAGTTAAGACAAATACGGTTAATCCTCAGAGTGTGACCATAAACCTGGACATTGTTGTGAATAATGATGCTACTCTGTGGTCCATGCAAACAAAATATGTCAAAACGACAATGTAAAATTTATTCTCTGGTCTTAAAGGTTGAGGTTAGCATCTGCATTGGTTGTTGGACATCAACTTTGTCTTGCAAAATCAGCTAATATGGTCACAATAGCTGTGAGTTGTGTTAAAATAATGTACATTTGTCTTAAGATCTTTAATACACTGCATTAAAAAATATCCAAGTAGTTTTGTACTCACAACACACACATTTGCATTTGTTATTTTTTCCTTATGAGGGCAGGTTGAAGCAATCATATGCAATGGTGATTGTGAAAGCAACAAAGAACACAATCAGTTGGTTATGTAGTGTAATGAGGAACTATCTTTCATTAAATAGTTTAATTTCCATAATTAAAACATTTTATCAATTTAATTAAGAAAACTCCCAGGGAGAACTAGAGCGGAAATTGTTCGTATAATTACATAATTATTTGCTCATATTTCTTCCAGGTATTCCCAACTTTACGTTTGAGACTCCACATGGGGTTTGGAATGAATTCACTTAAACAACATTACCAGTTTAATGATTTCTATGAGAGTTTAAGAAAAAGGAAAGCTTTTGGAGGACAGAGAAAGGCCATTAAGTCAGCTTTGACCCAGGTGGCATTGCCCAATTAGCAATTAGCAACAAGAATGGCATAAAACAAATTCTAGGTCCTGTGCCATCTTGTTGTTTTAAATGTTGACGTTATAATATGTGCATCCATCCTGGCTTCCGAAAGTTTACAGGCGAGGAGTGTACAAACAAGGCATCCATTCATCATCGCTGTTTGTTGAACTAACATCATGAAGAAGGTGGACAGGTGAGACGAGACTCGCCCAAAGTTCACAACACTCTGTTTATCATAGTCAATGATTCCAACTTCCAACCAGAGTCAATAAGTACTCTGAGAGGAGGGGCTGAGGGGACTTTTCTCAGTGTTTGAATCTGAGAATTAATTTGAATCAACATGAAAGTCCATTTATAATGTCATTCATGCAGACAAATATTTCGCACACACTGCATTGTCAACAGCTCGAGATAGAGCGTATCTCTAGAGAACAATCACGAGAGGCCTCAGTATGAAATGTCACATTGGAAGATCACCTTTAAATGTTGATTCATGTGTATTTGGTGAAGCCCATAAATACATTTCACCCTGATTTGAAGATAGGCAGCATGATCTTGATGGTTCATAATTAAAAGATAAATGTCATCACTGACTGTACAGGTTTCACACAGTTTTAGTAATTATGTGTGCGATTTTGTGTTGTGCTCATGTCATGTGAAATTACAGATGGCGTAATTGAAAAGATCCCAAGAAAGATAACATCAGACCCTCAGATTGAGCTGGTGTGTCTCTGCACAATGTGTGCATGCACAAGCATGCATATGCATGTCTGTGTGATCCATGCTAATCACTCTCCCCATAATTACCATTTTCTTGTTAATGGTTTGGGCCTTTAATCACCATTTTGCCCTGTGTCCGTGTCTTGAGTGTGACAGTGTGTGTCTGTGTGTGTGTTAGGGAGAGACAGAGAGAGGAGCAAAGAGAAAGATGGAGAGAGAGAATGAGACAGAGGTAATTTGGCCTAACTAGTGGGGCGATTGACCATAAATCTCCCTCTAACAGACACGTGCACATACAGACGATATACGCGTGTGAATGCGTGTGCACACGCACACTCGCGCAGCACTTCTTTTCCTTTTATCTCGGATAAGCAGAACATCTGATCAACCAATAGGAACATAGAGGACATCTTTCACTTTTTCTTTCCTCTTATCTGTTTGCTCTCCCTCTCCTTTCCCCTGCAAAATTGGAAGTAACAGAAAAAGTAGGAAAAGCACAAGTACATTCTATTCAATTCTATTCCTTTGCGCCCTTGCGTATTGAACTCTGTATGGCAATTAGCTCCTTAATACTTCTTCACCTTAACAAAACTGAAGTTCTACTTAGATACTTAGACTAGAGTATGTGGGAGGTGTCAAGTACTTTTTGTGAACCACCTTATGCAAAAGAATTTTCTACGTTTGGTATCAACCTAATCTCAGTTAGCATTTAGCCATGAGCAAATCAAACATTTCAATAGCCAGCACTCTTAAATGTCACAGTTAATTAAACATCTTAGTAATAATATAATTGCATAGTTAACAAAAAAAACAACAAAAACTTTGTGGATATCAACAGAGTTACAGGTGCTATTTGGCACAATTTATTTTTTTCCGATCTGAGTTAAAAGAAATGGTTTAATAACTAAAGGGAAACCACAGTGTCACTAAATGAGCACTGGCAATCATTGTACTACAACAGGACAGCACTCTTTTGCTATATAGGGTTATTTTTTCCTCTTACAATAGTATCATTGGTTAAAAGAATGAAGCCCATTACCAATAACATTCACCTCTGCCAAGGAGGGTAAAGTCTGCCCTACACAAGCAAAGTGCAGTATCTGCAATTTTTTGTGAAGTTAACTTTTTAGCCCCAATCAAAAGTTCTTTGTCCTCTCTTGAATCTGTTATAGTGTCCTTGTTCTTCTGCCACATTTCGGAGATATTGGTTTCTTTTATTTTGCAGTATCTGCAAAAATGCACCATGGAACCTCAGGCAGAGTGCAGTAACTGCACTGAATGTAATTCGACTTAGTTTCACCGTAAAGAATGCCAGATACTGCTGTTTGTCTTTGCCTTAGGACCAACTCAGAAAGCAAAATTGTTAGTTTGTGCTGCTTTATAGTTAAACAATTAATAGGACAGCTTACATCATAATTGTATTATTGTTTAGGCATCAGGCATTTAGTATCTGACACCCAGTATATTAAAAACTAAATAATATTCCTCCCACAAAGAGTTACTCACTGCATGTTATCACTGCATGGCCATATAATTTTAGTGAAGTAAAACAAATGGTAAAATAAAGTGCAGTGTCTGCTGTGAAGCTGCCAAAGTCATCCTGAGGGTCAACCTAGGACATGATTGAAATTCACTTCACTCTCATACATTCAGTCACACATTTGGTAGTGATCTAGAATTTGATTCTGATACTTGGTGAAAGTAAAAAACAAAAGGCTGTTTTTCTCAGTTTGGTGTTTTTGCAGGAACTGCACTTTGGCTTTGTAAGGTAGAGGCGATCAGTCTGTTTCGTCTTTTTTTTTTTTGGGACCCTGAGCAGGATTACATAAAAATTGCATGACAGTTACTCATGAAACTTACTAGAAGGGTTTTGTCGAGTAGCAGAGAAGAACTCACTAAATTTTTGAGTGGATCTGGGTCGTTGTCAATTACGCTTGAACTACTTAGCGGATTACCATGAAACTGGGTGGAAAGAAGGAACCATTAAATTTGGGAGTAAATCCAAATAATTGGGTGAATCCATCATTTTTTGTTATTCATAAGATATCAAGAACCATTAGGGCAGCTATTTAACTAAAAAAAGTCATAGACAAAGTTGCATGAAACTTATATCAGACATAAGCATTCAGGATGGGAACAGGTGACTGCAGACTCTTCTGGAACAGCTGTTTTCTCTATGACGAAAGTTACGGACGGATGCAGCTTCTAGGTGAATGTTTTCATGGTGAAAGAATCTAAACTCAGGTGTTGCATGTAAATAGGATTATAACTTGCTGGGAGAAGGGACTCTTCATAAGGAATGCTCAGTCTTGGTGGGAGTCTGTAGTCTCTGAAGGCTCTTGATATGTTATAAAACCCCATGTGCAATCCAAAAGAAATGTTTTCATGCCAACACTGAAACTGTTATCCTTTTTAATTTTTCTTTGATTTATGATCCCTCAATATCTGATAATGTAAACGCAGTTCATTACAGCTCATCGTTAATTGGCAACAACACAAAGCACCTCTTCATGGCCTCGGCTTAAAGAAGTGGAAAGTCAATCGACATCACTGTTAAGCTAATAATAAACAATGGGCTATGTGCCATAACAGGTGTTTGCTCAGTGTTTGTCACGCTACTTGTTCAAGGAGATTAGAGAATGATGAACACAATAATCTGGTGAAAGTGCTCTGAATCAAGTGTGGAAAATACCATTTTATTTTTTCTTACTTATCAGCCTACTGCCGTAGTGTAATAACTCACAGAACTACTAATAACTAGCAAAAAGCAGAACATCTCACCAGTTTTCAGATTTGCATGATTTTGATGTTGCACTGAAAACCAATTGTTTACTAGAAGAAGAAAAAAATGTTAATAAGGTCCTACCTGGTCCTGAAGTTAGCAGGATGTGGATGACCATCATATAAGGACAGGAAGTCATATTCTTCTTCGATAGCAAATGATAAGAACATGAGCTGGATTCTACTTCCTTCCTCACCGACGATGACCCAGGTGCAGTTTGCCCCATTGGGATAGCCGTAGGGAAAGCCAGGTGACTCTATACTGCCATTTCGGCCTTTAAGGGTACCGCCACATGTGTAGATGAAGCCTGAAGGAGAGAGAATGGAGACATTTTAATTTATTTCAACATTTTTCAAATTTATTATTCCAATTAGACAATAAAATTGTGGAAAAACACCAGCTGCTGCGTTGCAGACAAGAGGATAGAGAGACAAAAGAGGTAACAGTGCTTAAAAAAATGCCTGTCAGATCCAGAGGCACATTTTTGCTTTACATCAACGTAGGAATATGCTACAAGTTAGCATGAGAGATAAAAAGTAAGTCAGCTTGGGTCTGATAATGATCTCGTTTTTCATGATGTATAATTGCATATTAATACAATATAAGCTGTAGGTAGTGCCAAAATGTTGAAACAACTATTATCCATGCAGTATATAACTGAAAATGTAGTGCTGCTGCAAGATAGATGGTATTTTGACTCTCCACAGCGAGGGCAAAGGGCAGGTTCTGTTTCAGAGCAGCAACCCTGAAGCGGGTATTTGCATTCAGCATGGGATGGGATGTTTGAACCCAGATCCCCTGACTGGAGGGAAACTGCCACTGAGCTACTGTTCCACCTGATTTAATAAGTGAAATCAATAAGCAACCGGAGCATTCTCTTGGATTAATCCTGCATGCCTCTAAAGGATCAAAAACTGAGGTGTTTTTTTTTTTGTTAATCAGTTATTGGCATCACAAAATGCATGACAGTAAAAGGTCTGTCTCAATCAGCTTTAACAACGCCTTTAAAAATGTTCCAAACTAAATACCCAAAGGTGAAAAGGGAGCACACAAAACTTCAGGATAAGATAACCTCATCACTTTTATTCCGGCCAAGTCAACAAACAAGCTAACGTTTTGGCCTCGTGGCCTTCATCAGAGCAGTGCTGATGAAGGCCACTTTTTTTTACCTTTGGGTATTTTAGACTGGAACTAGATGATTTTGGTTTAGCGCCATAAGCATAAAGACTGAGAAGGCGCATCCTCACCAAGGCCTTTAAACATGTCTCAGCAAAATGAAAGGCAGCATATGCATATGTTTTTGTTGAAAGATTTGCATCTTCACTCTCTATGGCTATTTGGGTGAGAAAATAATTTTCTCCAGGGAGGGAGAGGATAAATGGGAACTATTAGATCTTAAAACGCTAATGTAGGTTAGATTCCCCTGTGAGTTAAGTGATTAAAGCACAAGTTACTGTTCTTATGATGATATTACCTTATATATTAGGTAAAATGGTTGATATATTGCAATATTAACAGACAGTAAGATAGTAAGTATATTTGTGACTCTGCTATAACTCAGTATTACCATATCTGAAAGAACTGTTAATGTGAATAAGGAGTGTGTACAGTTTGATTTTATATTTTCTTTTTACAGGCTGCTTGTGGTTATAAATTAGAGGTGAAGCTAATTCTGCTGCTGTACTTATTCTAAATCTCTCCGGGTTACAGAATCTTCTAAATGCCTTAAATTGTAAAATGTAAATGTAATTGATCTCGTTAGACTTTTCGGTTCACAT
Organism: Chaunax sp. Z400; assembly: GCA_037577475.1. Classification (NCBI taxonomy): domain Eukaryota; kingdom Metazoa; phylum Chordata; class Actinopteri; order Lophiiformes; family Chaunacidae; genus Chaunax; species Chaunax sp. Z400. Next base: position 12,355,248 of record CM075200.1, read on the forward strand.
CAGGATCATTATCTTCCCCCTTTGATCTTAATGATCCTTTTACATCAAACACACCACAGGTGTTAGATGAAAACCTTGGAGTGTCCAGGAGTGACGTTAGACCGGCGCATTTTTTTTTTCTGTGCTCTATCGATCCCTGATGGAGAAACCCTTCATTTCTTCTTCTCCGTGGGGGAGACAGATTGCAGAATCAGCTTACGGAGCAGAAAACATTGGAGCTGTAAAGGAATTTAGCATCATCCTGCTCAAGGACATTACAGCAGAGGGGAAACTTGCTTGTTATATTCGGCTTGCTATTATGTTTTTGTGCTGGGAGATGGTATAAGATGGTATTGCAAATCCCTCTGTTACCGTTGAATTTCATCTCCTCGAGTGGATTTTACTGACAAGGGAGAAAAAAAAAACATGAAAATGTTATATAATAGCTGCAGGAGATTTCATTTGGTATACTATTCCAAATTAAAACTAAAGTAATTGAAAATTGCTCTAACTGGACGCTTAAAGTCCTTAAACTCCTAGGCCTTAAAGAAAGTAGGCTACTTATCTATAGTTAGTGCATTACCAACTAGAAAGCACTCAGAGAGCGCAAACCTACGCCAAGGCAGCTTCTGTTCCGGATATTTCCATTACACCCAAACGCAGCAGAGAGATGCCATCAATGAGGGACGAACAAACTAACCAACCAACTAAAATAACTTTTATTAACCTTATTGATGGAGTGCGTCAAAGCAGCGCTTACCTCTGATCCAGGATGATATGGCTTTTTTTTTTCGTCCAAACTTTACTCATCAACAGATACAGTAACTAAGAACAAAAAAGGGGTGTGTATATATATATTTATATATGCCATGCTTAAACTGGTGAATATTTGGTTTTCGTTTTTAGACCATTTGCATTTATGGATGTAAAATTTTCCAAATAAAATTAGAAGGTTTAAAATAAAAACATGATTTTTGTCCATATAATTTTTTCCATAAAACAGAATGTTTTTTTTTCTGTAAATTAATCTTTCAGCTTCATTAGATGAATGAAAGTCAACCAAGCCTCCTTGATTATATGAATTACATAAGATATTTTTACTCAAATAATGGGGCTTGTTTTTCCATATACAGTTGAATAGGGTAGAGTATATTTTCTTAATAGAAGATTTTGGAACATCTAATACTTTGGCTGGATACACTAAACGCGATAATCCTTCAGTTTTGGATAAAAGTACAGATCTCTCATGAGCCACATGTTAAATTTATTTAAATTTTTGGAAGGAGGGGTCGAAAATTGGATTGCACTCTGTCTGTCTGCTTTTTACAAATGGTAATTCCTAAATATATAACTTACTCTTTAACTGGGATACCCTCAAGTTACGTTGAGTGACGACTGCCATCTTTGAGTGGAAAAAGAGTGCAGTCTTTAAGGTTTAGAGTCAGTCCTGATACCTTTGAAAACATAATAAGACAATTTATCATTTTTTTAACCTGTTTTTCATTCTTTAAAAACAAATGAAAAAAAATAGCTGCTTCATCAGCCAGTTGACAACATTTGATTTCCTTTCCAAAAATGTTAATGCCTTCAAAGGAATCATTATGTAAATGTAATGCCATTATTTGCATAACTAAAAGGAACAAAAAAGGAGCTAAGGATCTCCCTGTTTTATGCCTCGGGAAATACAGAACCTCTGCGTGGTACCCCAGGGAAGTTTAACCGAACTATTACAGTACACTGTACAAAGTTTGTATTATCTTTTGAAGCATTGTTACTAATGTGTCTGTCTTGCATAAATCCAGATTGACAGTCATCTATAATTGTGTCTAAACGTAACTTTAATCTCTGTGCGAAGATGTGAGATAATAATTTCCTTCAGAATTCTTTCTTGTTTGAGTCTTTTTTCTTTAGCCAATTACTTTCCCGTTTTAATTGCTTTGCAACAAATTTGAAATTTTGTATATTCCCAAGGTTTGCCGTACATTTTTTTCATTTTGGACTTTCCTCCAATTTCCATTAATGGTTTCTATGGTTTTTTCTTTGAAGAGTTTATCACACAACAGTGTGTTATTTAATTTGCAGTAGTTTGAGTTACAATTAACTGACAGATTCCTCATATGCAATATTAAAGAGATGATTTTGTGATCAGTAAATAATGATGGATCTATTTTAGTTTCTTTTACTTAGTCTTTCAATTCATTTGAAATAAGCCAAAAGTCAATCCTTGATCTCTTGGATAAATCCTTGTTGTTCTAAACGAACTGGGTTTGGTGTGTATTTGTTATTCTCCATATATCACAACAATTTAAATGCAGGCATAAATCATTAAACTCTCCATATGTACCTCTTAATGGTCTTTGTGGATGTCAATCCTTTATGGGGTCCTTTCAAATATTAATTTAGCATTCATGAAGGTACTCAATAAGGCACAAATTTCTTCCTCAAATTTCTTAAAAAGGATTGTGTTTCTTTGGCAATTATTATAACCATATATGTTACCCAAAATAAAAATATCATCCATAAATTCAAACACTAAAATAATCCATCTTCCAGAAACATGAGCAATATTTCTAAGCACTTTCCCCTGAAAGCAACATTTCAATATAGCTACATCAGCAGAATTATTAGTACCATAAGCCATCCAAATGTTATCTCCCCATTGATTTCTCCAAAAAATAAAGACTGAAGCTAAAGTATGTGTTTCTTGGAGAAAATAAAAGTCTGCCTTTAAACTCTTACAGAATAAAAAAAAGTTTTCTTCTTAATATTTTCTCGAATACCTCTGACATTAAATGAACAGAATAACAAAGACAAACTGAACAGTAGAACAGTAACTTAGTTCAAGAAAGTCCTGAGTTTTAACTAGAACCAGTGTGTAAAATGATTTTCGTCACCTTTTCAAAAGACTACTAACAACGTCTAGAACAAACAGGGATAAGGTTATTTCTTTGACCCTGTAAAATTGCATTTACCTAACATTTTCTGTAATTCTGAACAATATTTCATAATGTCTGAGCACAGAGGTGGATGTTGGGTATTTATTAGAGGTGGTTATTCTGTGTTCATGTTCTTTTACTTAACACAGTTTAATTTTTTTCCCCATCAATGACGGCTCTGGATCCGATAAAGACGGCTCTCTTCCCCTGTTTCCGTGCCTCTTCAATCTGTGGCCACAGTTTGTTACGTGTTTCCTTGTCTTTCGTAGTTAGGTCTTCTCCGAATTTCAGCTTCCTGACCTTGAGGAATTCAGGATCCTTAGCACATTTCAAAACCATTCCTTTGGTCGATCTGGATATAAATGTTGTTAGTATTGGCCGAGTTTTGCCTCCCTCTCTTCTTCCAATTCTGTGACTCACGTCAATATGGAGCCGTAGGTCTTCTTTGGCATCAGGAACGATTGTTTTGCATACGCTGTTTAACATCCTCACCTTCTTGGTCCGGAACACCATACAGCCTCAGGTTCCATCTCCCGTGATAACGTTCCATCTCATTCATCTTGTCTTCCATGGCTGTTATTTTTACCTGATGGTCAGCGGTGGTTTGCTTGACCGTTGTAATTTCAGTTTTCATGTCTTGGACTTCTTTGAAAAGAAATTCAGACGATTCCTTCAAAGCCTCAATGGTATCAGTATTTTTCCTTTATCAGTATTGCGAGATAATCTGCGTTTTCTTTTCTTTTTTTTCAGAAACAAGCCTCACAATATTTTCTTGCAACTCGGAGAGACTGGGCTCTATCTTCCCCTTTTTTTGTAACTGGTGTAGGTGGTGCTGAATCAGGGAGTGGGGTAGCCTCCGGGTTGCAGTTAGCATACGAGTGCATGTCTCCCGCTTTCACAACTTCCATGGCGCTCTCATTTGAATCTTCTTTCTTTGAGGTGAATGAAAGCGTCTTGTTTGTCTTCTGACCTTGGTCTCTTGGTCTTTTTATCCGCCATTTTTCAAGTCTTGTTTGTTCTTTGCAATCTACACTTTTAAGGTGAGAAAATCATTTTGTATCTGTTAGCTGTACATTTTTCCGACTGCATTGGCCGCCATCATGCCAGAAGTCAGGAAGATACGGCTGTGACCAGGACACGCAATGCACGCACCGACAAACCAACAATCAAACCAACAAACCAATGCCGGCAAAAACATGACCTCCTCCCTTGGCGGAGGTAACAATAGATGGCCCTTTGCATGCCTCCAGTCTGGAGATCAGTAGGGATAAAAACACAGAAGCAAAGCAGTGCTCTGCTGTGGCTTGGTCAGCACCAAAACACATTTAAGCCACGTAAAAAAATCAATATCAATTTAAGTTTACTCTATATTTAGAATATTTTCACCGCTTTACCGTGCCCTCAGACAGCCCTTTACGACATGGAATTGAGGCCATTATAAGACTCTCCTCAAAGGCTCCGTTGAGAAAAACAGTAATTTTATCTTGTAGAACATGGTAGTTGCTGGTCTGATGCTGCCTCGATGGTTAGTTTGTTTTTGCTGTAGTGGTGTGTAGGTTAATTACCTTGCACAACCCCACCTCAAGAAAACCTGAACTATCCCTTTAATTGATATCCTCTGAGTGTAAAGCTCAAATCAGGATGATAATCTCCCTGCCCTCCATGTTTATGAGTCTTGTTATTTACCAGGCAGCCAGTGCCACAGGGACAACATGCTTTTTCCAACCAATTATCCAGGACAGAAACCCAACCAAAAATTGTGTGTTTGTCCAAACCTCATTTACCCAGATAATTCCAAAACCATCACAGTGACAGCTATAATGACCAATGGCAGCCCGAACTGCAATTAAGGGCCAGTATCTCGGTCCCTTCGCAACCAATCAGAGCTGAGATGTTGAGAGGGGACATACATGCATATAACAGTACACACACACACACACACACACACACACACACACACACGATGTGTATATGTTATAAAGAAAAAAACACACAGTTATGATTGTATTCATCTAATTATACAATTTCTTTTACTTTCATTCTGATACCACCTTGCCTCACATTTAATATTAATCATCTAATTTATCCCTGGTTCTGAAGAGGGCATATTGGATTTTCTTTCCTACCTATGCGAATATTGTTGACAAGAATTTGCAGTCAAGTTTGCAACGTTAGCACCATACTGTATCCTACATTTCTTGGATTTTGATTTTTCCATCTGATGGTAAAGGATGGACTGGAACAAAAATGACACTCAGTTTCCTACAACCAAATACACGGACTGACTGTGTATATGTGACTGCAATCAAGATTTTGTTTCCCAGTGTGTTGACATGCAGAGATGTTGTGAGGACAATATTCAGGGTTAAGCTCATGTCAGAGCCTTATTACTGGAGAAGAATGAATTATACTGCTATAGGAAAAGGCATGGATCTCACATAGAACCCTTATTTTGTCACGTTTTACTGGAGAGAGGCTGGAAATATTGCATAATGTAAAGTGATGATGCACTTGATGTTCACTTAACTCCAACTTTGACCATTGCACGTGCGAGCTCAATGAATGGTGAAGTGTGTTTAAGCTTTGCTTGGTGCCACAAAAAAACTGTTGTCATGCAACAAAAGCCGCTTGAAATAATAATGGGTTTCAGAGTGCAGCGGTTCGATTGTCACATTAGTCGTTTTGCAGCTCCGATGTATGATCGTTAAGTATAAACACAATTTGTTTAGCCAAAAGCATGATCTTTTCGTGAGCCTGACCCAGTAATATCACGCCTAAACCTGACCAAACTGCGCCCATTTCACAAGATTAAATGATCATGTAGCTTTATTTTGAAGGTCTAACCTTATATTGCATTATCTATTATGGCTAACTTGAGAGTGGAGCTCTGCATGTGCAAATCTGATGCTTGAGGGGTAAGTGGGGCATCATAGTTTGCAGTTTAGGGCCAATGACCAAACTGTTTGAGGAGTTTGGAGGGAGAACATGCTGGGTTGGGAACTACAGTCTATTAAGAGCAAGGTTGTTACATTGGCCTGTCATTCATTGTGGTCCAAGTATTTCATGATACATATTTTTAATTCCTCTAGGGCTTAAAGTATGTTAAGGCATGTAGTGTTTTCAACCTTGCTAGAGGTGAGTGGAAATAGGCCCCTAATCCCAGATTCCTGTTTTTTTTCATAATTTAATGATAAATAAGGTCTCTGTAAGGCATGCATTCACACTAAAAGGCAGCTACATCCCACTCACAACTTTTCAAATGTCCATTTCAATAAAACATATGGACATGTTTGAATATTTGTTGAATATTGTCCTCAACATTTTTGCTTTCTATCTACTTTTAGTCAAGGCCAGGAACAACAGTTACAGAGAAAGGTGTGAAGAGATCAGAAGTGAACCAGATAATTTGTAGCTAAGAGCTAACACATAGAAAAATATTTCCATCACAATTGTATCTGAATTCAACAGAAAAAAAAAAAAAAACAGCGTCTTAGTCTAAATGAGGTAACTTCATTAAATTGAATAGCTGGATTACAAGGCAGTGTGTATAAAGAGTCGAATAGGGACAGAAGGACAGGGATGGAAAGCAGAATAAACAGAGTAGAAAGGACAGATTTCCCCTCGTTCATCATTGCGCGAAGAATGAAAGGATGATTTAAAACTCATCAGTCAGAGACAGAGAAGCCAGAGAGGAGGGGGAGAGAGGGGGAGAGAGGGGGAGAGGGAGAAATATAGAAAGATGAGGGGAGAATAAGAGGAAGGGAGAGGGAAGACGGAAGGAGGAGGAGGGTGAGAGAAACAGCAAGAGCGAGACAGGGGTAAAAGAGAGACTTCTAATTATGCTGACTACCAGACCGAAACTGACAGTCTTTACACAGACACACACACACACACACACTCACACACACACACTCTCACACACACTCACACACACACACACACACACACACACACACTCACACACACACACACACACACACTCACACACACACACACACACAGTTTACTGAACACCCTGATCATTTACGTAAACTGTCACCCATTCTACCATTTGCTTAGTCCAACACTCTTGTTCGCTATATACATAAACTCAACAAATAATATAAACACAACAGTTTTATTTGTTGTGAGCTGAAGTAAAAGATCTGCAACTCTGTCTCCGCACACAAAAGGCTTATTCCCCTCATATTGTGTTCATCAATTTCTTTAAATCCGTGTTAGTTATATCATATTTTAGAGTTTTATTTTTTTATATATTATCTCCATTTTTGCGTGCTTAGACAAAGTCATAGATCTTTACTTCAACTCACGGAAAATGGGAGCAAAAAAGTGTTGCGTTTATATTATTGTTGAAAATACGCAAGCGGGTGTGCATGCATGGTCACAATAAACAACAGACGGCGTGGCGTGTATTCGAACAAGAGGCACTTTTGCGTACCACCATTGTGTGCATTGTGTCTGTAACAACGGGGGAGTTTAATTAATTAATTAAGGTGTGAATTGAACAGCACAGGACATAATAAAGGGGTTTCTGTAATTCTTCCATTCTTGTGGTTTATGAATCAATCACAATCTGTGCCTTACCTTTTCACCCATATCATAGACCAACGACTCTTTTGCAATTTACTGTAACTTTTCATCACCACACCTACTTTATTTGATGTTAGTGATTGTATGTTTTAAACAAAAGTTTAGCCACTGCTAAGAAACATCCTAAAATAATTTGCATTCAAACACCACTTCTTCCATCTACTCACTCCTCAAAGCACTCTGCAACACCTACCACGTTCAACCGTGCACACAGACATTCATACACTGATGACAGAGGCTGCCATGCAAGGCCAACCAACTCCGCTCCCACAGACGTTGCAAACTGCGGTTCAGTATCTTGCCAGGGACACTTCGAGATACTGTTGGAGGCGAGGATTGAACCACCGGCCATCTGATTGATGGATGACGCTCTCTGCCTCCTGAGTCACAGTCGCCCCAACTAACTCTTTCGTAATTATCTTGGAGCGAGCATTTCTGACCAATAGATGAAATAATATTTGTTTGTTCAATTCCAAAAAGTGTGGTATCACTTTAAGCAAGGCTTTTCTACAGTCGTAAACAGAGATTTTGATTGTCAAACAGTGAAAGACTTGAGGATGGACTGAGGATCTCTGTATTGGTACTAATGAGGTACAGGGTTTAGCCAGAAAAGAGCGTGCATGCTCAGCAAAACCTTCTGCGGATACAAGAAGCTTAAAGACAAAGAAGAAAATCAGATTCTTGAATTGAGTGGATTTAATGAACCGTGGTCTGCAGCAGAGGTTTGATCTCTCTCATCAATGCCGTATCTCATCTTGAATATATTTGATACACTGCCGAAATAACACACAAGCTGAACAAGCGGGTTAGGCTGGTAGTAGTCACATCATTTTCAAGATGTTATAGTTCTCAGATTACATTTCGTTTATTGGTTTTCTTTTTTTATGACTTTAAATATCATCAAATCACCATATCACATTCTAATAAACTTGCAGCTACTGCTGCTATACAACAAGAGCCCCTTTACCAGAATTTGAATTAGCTTCTCCTAAAAGTCTAAAAACAACCAAGGTGCAATCAGCATATTTTACCAGCCTGCATTGGGCCACTGAGTCAAAAAAACACAACAAAAAAAAAAAAACAGGAGCCATCAGCTTCAATACCATTATGTTGGTGCTGCAAGGGAGCTGCTGCAAAGAGCTGATCCAATAAGACACAATGTAGTTTCGCAAAAAAGGTGTCTGCTAGCTGCTGATGTGTGCCACTGTGTGTAGCATCAGGTTGGAGGAGAAAAGGCCTTTAAACCTTTACAGAATCATAAAATTCTCCTTCAAAGGATTTCAAAGGACAATTTTATCTTCTCAAGGGTCCCGGCCTCTTCACATTTTTTTTTTTTTTTTTTTGGGTGATGCAGCACTGTATGCCCTTAGCCAGAAGGCTAACACATGCTGACAGACGTCAGGCCCTTCAGTGAGTAAAATATCGTCACGAAGCAAACAAAATCACCCACCAAAAAGGACCTATATAAAAAGCTGCCATTGCAATACAGTGAAATAATTTGACTTTGCTCTCTGTGAAATAAGCATGATGATTCCGAGGGGGTGAAATCAATTACCAAGCTTGCCGTTTTCCACAAGGAACCTTGTGATCAATATATCCATTTCCACATGGGCTGCCTCCTAAATGAGGAAACAGTGAAATTACCCTATTCTTCATTTGAATGGGACCAATGGTGCCCCCTCAAGGTTGCTGGGTGTCCAGGGTTCCTGGGGCCAGCAATGCAATGTGACACATAGCTGAGTAGATGTGCACACCTCCTGTAGTATGAACTATTACTCTTATCCTCAGCATTACAATGGCAGCACCAGTCCGAGTCAGAGAAAATGTCCTTTAAATTCTCCTCCATCTCCCTGCCTTTCTTTCTGCCATTCTCCATTTCTGTTTGTCCGTCTCTCTTTCATCTCTCTCTTCCTCTGCCTCATTCGCTGCCTATCTCTGGGGACCTCAGTGATACCAGATTCGCTTAAAGGGCTATTCCTTCTAATCTCATGGATTCTCATTTATGATTAAAGAATGGCTTTCCCAGTGGAACGAACTGACGAATCAAATCACTGCAGACAGACAAACCATCCAATCAGTATTCAGATCACAGCACCATTCAAGTTGCAGGGGCAAAATGAGATGTGTGTGTGTATTTGGACACACATGCGTGTGTTTGAATGTGTTTGATTCAAAATGACAGTGATGGCATATGTTGATTATTTTGAGGTTTTTCAATATTTGAAAGAAAAAATAAAGAAAGACATAGGAAATGTAAAGGAAGTGAAAGCAGGTAAGCAGAGTAACTGAGAGACAAACCAAAAGAAAAAAAAAAGAAAAAAAAGTGCAACCAAATGAAGGGTGCAGTGGTGGGGGCAGACACGGAGAAGAGAGACAGAATAGAAAGAGATAGAGAAGGCAAAAATGCAATAGAGAGAGAGACAGAAAGAGTAAGCATGTTTGAAGCTCCCCTTTGGTTCCTGCTGTCAGGAACGTTTGTCAGCCAAGAATTAGACTGCTCCACTCTGCTGCTGACTGACAGTTGGCCCGCGGTCTAGACTATACCCTGGAGTGGTTGAGGCTAAATAAGGGAAATGCCTAGAGAGAGATAGAGGGAACACACCGGGCTGAAAATCAATTTATAACGCTGTCAGTCACGAGGCAGAATGGGACGACGGGACTGAAAACAAAAATGAGAACAGGAGCGAGGGAGACATGAAGGGTGAGAAAGAGGGGCATGCATAAATGGAGAGACAAATAAAAAATTTGACAAAAAATAAATAAAAAAAATAGACAAATGGAACTGATCTGAAGATGGGAACGGAGGGGAAACTTTGTTGTGTTGAGGGACTCGGAGAGGAAGAAGTGGTATTAAGAGGAGACAGACACATGCTACTCATCTATCATTCCATGTAACCACTGCAGGTGCCAGAGCCTGTTCAGATAATACACCACTGCTGAGAAAAATATTTGGCCCTTGAAGACCTTAGAAATGCTGGCGTCAAAGCACAAAGCCACCCAGCAACAACATCTGCTATTGTGTCTACGACACTGGGTTACTTGAAACATTTCCATTAGTCAACTGTGACATGTTTCCAGGACTGTTGAAATTCTTCAAACACATGTTATGACTGAATAACTATTAATTTGAATATTAATGAGCTATAGCCTGTAGTCTAATCATTATTCATACAGTACTTGTGTCAGTTTTTAATCACTATTGTTCAAGAATTACCCAATGGAGGGATCACATACTGTAATTATAATTATTACTCACCTACTTTAAGCAGATCTAATACAGGGGTTTGTTACGATTTTCTATTGCTCAATTCATTATACAACACAGCCTCCAGTGACTTGAATGCAAGATATTAGAGAGGACATTTCAATTATGCCTACTTGTCTCTGAACACGAAGAAAACATGTTTGGAATGTAATAAAAGTGTCCAAAGAGGCACAGTTTTAGTGGGTCCACACTAGAGCAAGCACTGCAACCAAAAAACAGGGATAAACATTACAGAAATTATTGAAAGATTCACATGGAAACGGTTTCTTTTTTTCTCCTTCTTGATTAACCATTGATGTATGATATACAGTATACGCTGATGACACAGCGGCTCGCTTGATTACAAATAAATATATATAATTGACCTTCAATTCAGGATATTCAACAATCATTCGACACTAGCAGGGGAATCAAAGAGGTGAGGAGGTATGATTTAGCAAGCAGGGTCAGCCCTCTCTGCATTACTTAAATGCATCTCTGAATTGCTTGCCCATTTCAAGTAGACAGGGTCTGCTGTCCCATTAGGCTATTGTTGTCTGGAGTTATAATGAGGGTGGAGATTTTGGGTGAGGTGCAAGTGAAGCCCAGGTGTTGGTGCACCGTCAGGGCAGTAGAAGAGTAATTTATGGGTGACTGTGATCAGCGCTAAAAAAAAAAAAAAAAAAAAAAAGAGTATGAGGGAAAGATGAGTCTGTGGATACCAGGCTTTTTATGTGGAACCTTTTCGAGGAGTTGTGAGTTTAATAACATCCAGAAAAATGATGTGATGGACATTTCTAACTCAACGACACACACACACACCCTCTGTTATCTCTGAAACTTTGAACCAGCTTGACACAGTATGTGGGCACCCATTGAAGTTTGACAGCACAAAGGATGGTTCCACTTCATGCGCAGTGCTGGTAAAGGAAACAATGCGTGGCAGCTATTTCAGAAAGAAAGAAACAATATAGAATTAGATCGTTGTTTTATGCCGTATATGCAATACAATACACGCTTTATCAATCTAGTCATTCTTTAAAACATTCATTATTCAACCTGAACCATTTCTTTATGCCACTCAAAACTGGACATGCGAGGTTTCTGTGGAGCGGAAATGCATTCGAATGAAAAAGGAAACCATCAGTGCTCCATTTTACTAGTGAGTTGTAGAAACAGAGATTTACTGTTGAATCCATTTAAAATTCTGAAGGGCTTTTATACCCTCCCAGGAAATTATATGTAAGTGCTATAAATTATACTATTGGTTGTTACTTCCATCTTAATGCTCCTTTACTTTGGTGCTCTTTCATTGTAAATGTGATTAGTCTCTCAAAGTCAAAGCACATATCCTCAGCTGACCTGTGCCGTGCCTTCAAACTGTTCTGAGCACGAACGTTTAGTGACAGTGTGTTTCTATACGGTAGTAATGGTCTAAACACTTTGCCCGGTGCCCTACTGTCCTTCTTGTGTTTTATGACTTGAAGGGGTTCAGTGACAAAGCGGTTTTCCACTGTGATATCTGCAGGATAATAATACAATGACTGCTGTTACTATCTTTCCTACTTACCACAACTGCAATATAACAATATCAGCCAGAAGACATAACAAAAGCTACAAGTACACAGGGGTGCACCATCAGGAGGAAACCAGGAAAATGTTACCAAATGCTACCAAATATATTGGCATATTTTTTGCAATGATGAATACATAGTGCGTCGCCCCTTGCAGCTACTGTATGACAGCTGGATATCATTAGTTTGGACACCTCTCTGACTGAACTGTTATACATACGACATTGGTCGGTGCTATGAAGTGAACACACCTGTCTGGTCATCTGAAAAGGAGGAAGAAACGGAAGCAGGAGGACAAATGACACCTGGATAGTGTAGTAATAGTAAATAAATACACCATAATCAGACTGATTTTATTCTATACACTCTGAGCAGGCGGCTAGGTAAGGTAACTTATGAGTTTGTGTCATTAAGCATGCTGTTCTAATGAGTCACAGCTTGTGGCAGCGTCTCTTAAAACACATAAAAAAAAAGCCTTCACATGAGCTCTCATAACATTTATAAAGAACTACTTTATTTGAAGTGGGCCTTCAGTAACAATCAAGCGTATAGTTATAAATAATGACTCCACTCTTAACAACAATAACAACTGTAAAACGCTGCCATTTATTGTATGGAAAGTGCAAAATTGATTTTTTTTTTTTTAATGGCCTACAATCACTCACATTTTCTCTATACGAGTAGAGAGTATGGAGAAGATGGTTTGTAATTAATAAACCCAGTTAAATTAATTGATCTCATCTTTTTTGATATTCTATTCTATTGATGTGTTTGGGAAATTAGCGCTCTTCTATGCTACATCATGCTGGGTTTTTTTAAATTTTTTATAGGAGCTGGTTAAAATAGCAGCTTAAGTTAACTCTGGCTTCGCACAACCATGGCTGCCCGCAGGAGGGGGAGAGGAGCAATAAGCAGTGAGGACAGGAGGAGATATGAATAAGCAAGCGCTCACTTCCACTAATGCATTTTAAAAAAATCTGCTTTCGAAGAAAGTGGGTCACTGAGAACAGGCAAAGAATGCTAAGCAGAGGGCTTCTTTTTTTTTTTTTTTTGTCTTTTGGTACATACAAGCTTGTGTGTGTTTGTGTTTGAGCATTGCATTGAGGAGCAAGTGAGAGGCCCGACGTACTCCTTGTATTTGTCATTGTTAGAATTCACTATATTTACATATTGTGAGTTGATATCGTGCTTCGAAAAGATGAAGAGAAGAAAAAGTGAAAAGGAAGAAGCGTTTTTGCCGTGTCTACAGTGTTTGCTATTGATTCCATCAGTCACCTCGTCATTGTTAATTCTTCTAATGAGCCCTCTCATGCACACAGACGGATATATAGAACGTATATAGTGTAGAAACGTAAAACCCTCACGGAATGGCAGATTCTACATTGAATAAAGGATTAATGGGATAAAGAGAAACAGGGAGACGAAAGCTGTCTTAGAGGGTTACTATTGATCGTGTCTGCTGAGTGTCATCATCTACAATCTGACTAATGAGGTCCTACACACACAACACACACACACACTGACATGCATAGGTGTGTGTGTGTGTGTGTGTGTGTGTGTGTGTGTGTGTGTGTGTGCAGCCTCTCTCCCTCTCCTCTTTCTTACGGGTACGTCTGTCTACTTGCAAACATCTCCTCACCAACCCTCTCCCTTTTTACCTCACCTTCTTTCTCACTCTCAATTGTTTTGTTTTCGCAAGCCTTTGCTGCTATTTTTTTTTTCTCCACTTCTTCTTCTTCCTCCCAACTCTTCTACTCTCCCTTTCTCTGCTCCTCCCCATCATGTCTTCCTAACTCTCTCCCTCTCGTGAGAAAGAGCGTGATATCGAGAGGCGAAGAAGATGACATGGAGTACATAATTTGGTCCTCTTTCCTCAGGGAAACCCTCCCAGGAAGCACAAACCAACTTCCCTACTTTCTATATTTGCTTCGGCTCCTTTTCCCAGCCCTCCATCAATGCGTAGCAAGAGCAGGTATTATGCATAAAGCCACTGCGGGATGAACGCTCTAAGAGGGCAATTACAGGATTTACTCTCAGGATTCAAATATCATTTCCACCTGTCTCTAGGTACAGTCTATGCTGGCAGGACAAACGTTTCTCCACAATTTACTCAATCCCATCATAATGTCCCATCTCTTATTTCATTTTAGAGATGTTGAAAAAAACATTTGTTCCTTTTCGACACCAATTCCCAAACCACAGGGAATCAATCTGATGCCATTCTTCCGATAATATAATAATAATAAGAACAAATGTTATTATTATTATTATTAGTAACAGTAGTAGTAGAAGTAGCATTGATACTATTAACAGATGCTTACTACTAACATTGTATTGATGTGAATTGATATCATTGGTGTATGGCCTGCCTCATCTTTGTAAAACATGAACAAATATAGGAAATTAACAGAATAACTATGGAATAACACAAATATCAATACATATGTTTGTTGACATTTGCTTAAAGTTGCACTTCTTGCTGTGAGGCAACAGCGCTGCCCACTGTGCCGCCCTATTCATGAACGGGTACCAGCTAATCAGAGCAACTAGGAACCAAAGACTACAGATGATTACCATGGCCTGACTTCACCTTAGGAGGAAAGAACAGGATGACCTACAAAAATACAAAAGGACATATTTACGGTTCGGTTGTTTGTTCGGTTTGTCCGTTCTGGGCTACCGTACAAGATCGGCAGTGCAACACGCAGACTCTGCAGAAGACGGGTCACTGCCTATATGTTTAAAAGGCTCATTCTCAGGAAATAAAACACAATTATTCTGACATAATGGATTACATCCATTTGTATCAATAGACCTCCCGAAATCCTACAAACTGGACCTTTAAGTTTTGGTTACATTTAGAAAAAAAAGAAAAAAAGAATTAGTTTAAAGAAAGGTCATTGTCATGCTTTAAATAAACCAATATTGACTCTTTGTGTCTTTTGTGTCCAGGTCCCATGCTTTCCTATATCAAGAAGGTTTTTTGTAATACTATAACATATAGTGCTACTTCCATCTTTGCATTTTTAACAAAATAATTCTAATTTTTATGGGTGCATGCGACCCCTATGAGTTAAACACACTGTTTTAGGCATTTGAAAAAGTGTCGTTGTTTCCAGTGAGAACACTTTCATATCTTCCATAGATGTGTGGATCAGATTATGCATTTATGACACAGTGCATTCACAGTAAAGTGTGCCATCTGTGGAAATGGATGTCATGGTGGGACTGCATACAAAGCAATCAAAGGACGAAGTGTTCCTTGTTCTTTTTTCTTTGCAGTGTGGAAAATTTTAAAATATTTAAATTTGCATCTTCCTAAATCAACGGTATATCCTAGAGAAGTAGTTCAGGATTCCCAAGTTGGGAAATGATGACTGTTTAGCAGTCTCTGTGGGGGTCGCATCTTGTTGATGTTGATGTTGATCAATCAGGAAATAGTCAAAGGTTGTTTTTTTTTCTTTTTTTCCGTAACTTAATAAAGAACACAAACACATATACTCATTCAGGCATTAAAGCATAAACTTGTTTCCAGCCTAACACACACTATATTTCTCTAATACACACCCAGTGATTAAGATATCGATTGATACAGCATAACAAAGGTAAAACAAAGGTCTGCCTAATTGCTTCATTGCAATAACAAGCAAATGCATAAGCACACACACACACACACACACACACACACACACACACACACACACACACACACACACACACACACACACACACACACACACACACACACACACACACACACACACACACACACACACACAGCACCACTTGATCACAAATATACATTCATACACATGCTTGTTCTTTAAAAATCATGAATGCAATCCCTCCTCCACTTTATTTCTCTTTGTCATGTTCTCCCTAATGTTAGGACTGCATTCATACATGACACGCACACACACAAACACACCCACACAGACAACCCCCACCCCCATCCCATACACTCTTCTCATTAAGCTGTTGTGCACTGAAGCATTTGGTTAAGAGAAAGAGTCCCAATTAGTAGCTTAATAACCATCAGTTATATAACTATCTCACCGCTTTAAAGACTGATTCCAGCCGGGCTATTCCACCAGCAAGGACCTCAATGATTAACATATGGAAATAATGAGCTTCTGGTTTTTTTTCTTCATTTCATCCCAGCTATGAACTCCTCTGCCATCACTCTAACTGACAGGGCTGAGTGTTTAAGTTGTAGATATTTCAACATTATAGCAATAATTAAAAAAAAGCACATTCATAAAATTGCATGTTCATATTAGAAAAGAAGAAGAAAGATGACAAGTCACCTGAGAAGGTTTTTTTAATCCTGCACATGAATACGTTTACACGTAAAAGGCTGCAGTTTGTTGTAAGTCATGTTGACTGAATCATAAGGAGCAGAATCATCTTGCGTCGGATCGCTACTTTAAGCAACACCATTTGGTTTATTTACCCAGTCATCTCTCAACAGCATAAGTGCATCACCATTCACTGCAAGGACTTCTTCACATGAATATTCAGCGAATGCTTCCTGTGAAACCGAGGGCCTCCGAGCACGGGGGAAAGGGGAAAAACAAACCTTTTATTTAAACTGGGTTGAGGATTCATGAAGTTAAGTCTCATTACGAAGAGTAAAAAAAAGAAAGAAAGAAAAACGAGTGATATGGGACCAGCATCTCGTAAAATGGCAATGCTCTGAGCAACAGTTCATCTTCTCCATTGTTTTCCATTTTTTTCCTATTTAGAAGTTTTATTTGTCCATTTGTCACATTTTTAGCCTCATGTTTATACATGAACTAACAACACTGGCAAAAATGCAGCGCCAGTTTCATGATACATGATGGTGTGTCTAGATGTTGGTGTAGATTCTCATTCATCCAGGTCATGGTAATCCTTGAAGGTTGAATCTGAAGCAACTGGACTTGACACAGCTCATTTCATAGATGGACGTGGCCCTCTGAACCTCTAATATCCAAAGCTGGGCCCCTCTGACACGCACGCACGCGCACACACACACACACACACACACACACACACACACACACACACACACACACACACACACACACACACACACACACACACACACACACACACACACACACACACACACACACACACACACACACACACACACACACACACACACACACACACACAGAATGCTCTGTTGACATTTCCAGGGTTGCCAGATTTGCAACAATCCGGCTCCTCTCTCTGCCAGAATGGATCAATGAAACACCCCAGAACTAAACCTGGCAACCCTGACACACAGACTTATACACACACAGTAATCAAATTATTACAATCATTCTGGGCAGAGCAGTGATCTAATTAAAGTATATTTATGTGATAATGTTCTTCTCATGTTATTGTGTTTATGCAGCTTTGCATTCTGATTACGAGTGACATAAAGGGCAAATGTGTGCAAAATCAACAGCGAAAGGCATGTGACTCAGCCCCAAGGCCAGTCTGTTGTTTTTGGTGCATCATCCATTCATTTTGTGCTTGCCCTACTTTTTAGTGAATTCTATGAATGTTGCTGGTAGTAGCCTAAAGCACTTTGGAAGACTTAACATAAAGTCAAGCATCAGATTTTATTTATTTATTTTTGTTCAATTCTAATGGTGCTCGAGAGCCGAGGCAAATTTAGTGTCTTGCCGAATGAATTAGGCTTGGATGTTGTTCGAACAACTGACTAATATTGAAGTTGCACCACAGGATTGTAGCCACGATCTTGATGTGCAGTATTCAGAGATCACCCCCCCCCAAAAAAAACCCAAACCTGTCAAGTTCATTGGCAAACTGGCGTTCCCTCAGCGCTTACTAATTTGAATTTGATCTCTATGTGTGAAGTGCAACCAGACAACATGACTGCAAATCACCGCGCAAACAACTTGGACCTCTTGTTTCTTGCAGACATGCCTTCAGTAAAAAAAAAAAAGGATCCTGTCCTGTGCATTTCCAGTGTCACTTCTCCTGTGCATTATCATGACAAAACGCAGTTAGAAGCCCAGACAAACTCAGTGTCGATTCCTCCGAGTGAAAAAGCTTGTAATGTGTGGCCCCTGTCATATTGTGTGCAAACAACAATGACCTCGAGATTCCAGACTGCAAGACTGAAAATTGTGTAGTGTGAACGGTAAAGTGATCTGACAACTTTGATTGATAGCGGGATCAAGGAATAACAACTTCTTTTCTCCCCAACACCCAAAAGCCTCTCATCCACACATTGAAGACACGAGACAGGAAACATGTCACCGCTGTTTAGAGACAGGCTTATGTTGAGAGGTTAAATATACACTTCAACTCTCTCCATTAAAGAGACCTGAGAGTACTTTAGAGTCTTATGCATCCTGAGGCACAACATGAATCCTGTGTTTTATGCCTTTTCGACAGTGTGATACTACGGATTGTACTTAAAAATAATGTTTAATTCATAAGTGGAAGAGCTACATTTAGCTGACTGGTAGACTATCTGAGTGTCACTGAGAAAAAAACAAAAAAACAAAGTGTCAATCGTAGGCCATTGACAGGATTAAGACAGGATTCCGCTGCACATATGTGCACTTTTCCACTTCTACCTAATTAGCAGGTGAGGCATAACAGCCATTAAACACATCTATAAGGAGGAATAAGAGGCTTGGTCAATGGACCAGCGAAGGGTGCATGTCACTCACTTTTCCTCCACATTGCATTCTAGTTTGGTGATTCAAACCAGCAAACTCCCAAACCTCAGGCTACTTCTAGACCACATTTGAAGTTTGCACTATCGTGTTTATCTTGATTGACACATTTTTGTCAAGCCTGAATTGCAGGCTCTGTGTGCTTATATAAATCCGGTTTGAGATAATACATCCAAATAGGTTGTACACTTTCAGCCTGCAGGGCTTACAGCTGTGACTACTTCCCATATGCCAGTAAAATCACCATTGGTGCTGTCATAGTGTCCTCAGAGTTGTTTCATTATTTACCGTCTCTAGAGCAGCTTCAGGGTTCGTCTATGGATGACATCACTTTCACAGGCTGTGTCTATGCTGTTTAGCTTTTTTTTTTTAATTTGTTTAAATACGGTTGAAGCTTTGGTTATAAAATGTTACAAAAATAACACGACTTACCCTTTAAGGGATTATTTTTACTAACTGCCTCCACCAAGGATGTTATCTTTTTTGGCTGGCATTGCTTTGTTTGCCTTTTTGTCTGTTGTTAGCAGGATTACTCAAAAATAAATTGGATTTTGATGAACCTTTTTGGAGAGTTTGGGTATGGCCCAACAATCCATTAGATTTTGGTGGATCCTGATTTTTTTTTTTTTTTTTACCATTGTGGGATAGGAGCAGTTACAAGATTTTTTTCTTTGACCTTGATGCCAACAGTGCTTGGACAAAAATTACAGGATAACATCCCCATAAGATCTACCACAAACACAGTATGATCTAGATCAAAAAAATATTCTGGATCTGGTGATGAAGAATGTTTAAATATATAGGGCTCACTATTATCACAATTATTCCAAAAGAGGACAGATATTCATTATTTAAAAAATGTTTCAGGCTCCCTGGTTTATTCTTTCATTTCCAAATATGACAACCCTTGAATATTGATACAAAAGCTTGGACCATGTGTTAGTAAGTACTAGACAGACTCACACCAGTCTGTCAAGCAGGATGCATGCAATTATGAATTGCCAATGTGTGAGTTTTGTTGTTGGACATTTGGTCCCTTTTATTGTGGCCACATATGCAGTTAAAGGCCAAGGGCTTTCAGCTTGGAGTGAGTGTGAAAGTGTATGCATGTGTGTGTGTGTGTGTGTGTGGGGGGGGGGGGGGGGGGGGGGATTATTCACTTTTTAAAAAGTATAGAAATGATGCCATGTAGTTGAACTGGACTGCAGTGGAACAGCACTACTGACAATCATTTTGGATATGGACTAAGTGATGAAACTTGATTTTTTTTCACTCGACATTCTGTCATGGAAGCACCATATAGCGGGGTCACTTTACTGTCTGTACTGCTGTCAGTGAGTTCATCAGCTCTGTTATCAGTCTGTCATTATAATGTCATAGAACTGGAAATGATGGAACAAGACTACACATATTCCAACCTCTTGAGACCTTGGTGTCCTCATATGAATTCATTATATGCATACAAAATCAGGGTCAGGTCTTAAGAAGAGGTAGTAAAACATGAATTTATTAAATTACATATTTTCTCTGGACATAGGCTCTTGCCATTATACTTGAATCTAGGGTTCCCTCATCCTCCAAATCCTACTTTAACCCCTGACTATAGTCCAAGTTTCATCCATTGTTTAAGAAAGAATATGAGCAAGAGTACAGTGCAGTACATATACAACATATACGCAGCCTGCAAGAGCTCCAAATAATATAAGACATAAATAACAGAATCAACAAGATACTTATCCACTGCAGAACTGGTGATGGATTGAGGTTAGGACCCTAAAGGCGACACCTGCTCTTTGAATGTACTTAACAACAAAATGAAAACACTTTATACCAAACTAATGACATTGAACGTCTGCTGTAATGACAAAGCAATATACCATTTCACCAAATGAGAGTCATAATTCATCGCATAACCTTTGTCCAAAGACCTTTAAGATTTTTTTTTGTAGAAATGGAGAATGACCTTCATAGCTATAACCATAACATGTTATATGAGGCTTACATGCTTCTGATACTAAATAGGGATATTTCTACTCAAGAGCAAGTCAGCGAGGCACATGGCTGCTGTAACCGGAACCTGAAGCTGAATATACTCCACTCATCCAGAAATAAAAAAAATTATAATATTAACAGTTTTTGTGACTCCGACGTACCATGCAATACCATGTAAGGCAGACACTTTGATTATTTACTTATATTTGGGTCTATTTTTGAGAAATCTTTCTTGGCAACAGAAAAGCGTAATTTAGGCCACACTGATACTTCCTGTGATCTCCTCTTTTTTTCTCTGATTTTATATTTGGTGATTTTGCTCAAACCTGGCAAGATCTAAAAGCTTTAAAAAGAACAGCGATGTTTTCCAATTATGCAAAATTAACTCTGGCAGCACAGCCAAATTGGAAACATGCATGTACATAATTACGACATCTCAACATGACTTTGATCGACTTAAAACAAAAAAAAAACTTTCCAGTTTTCTCTGCGAACTGGACTTTAATCAAAACATGTCATCGTCTCTTTCTCTTTTATATTTGCTGCCTGTTTATTTTATGTCAACTAATTAAGCAGGTAAAACATAAAAGTATCAAATCACAAAAAAAAATGTCACTGAAAACTCATCAGTTCTCTTGAGCAATGGGTTAAATAGTAAACATTCAAATATGATATCTTCTTTAGTGTAAATCCATACTGTACATTAATCACTGACACACTGACCCTAAATTGGTTGCATCCTTTTCTATAAACCTCTTTTCTACCAATGTGACCAGAGAAATGGTTTCAGACAGTTTTAATTGGGGAGCCAGTTAGGCTGTTTTGACATCAACTGATTGCTGTGCACATAGTACATGGGTAAAGCAAAACACTGTTGCTATTATGATTGATAACAAGCAGTCTAGACTCAGAATTGATTGTCTCCAGGCAATGATTAATTCAAAAAAAAGAAAGAGAAACCCCCCCCCCCCCCCCCCCCCCCCCCTGAAGACAGCCATGTCAAATGAATGAATTATGATACTGATGTGGTTAATGAGAGGAAAGCAGTGCCAAAAATGAACAATCCGCTGGTCTGAATCAAATTTAGTTACCCCAGGAACCTCTGCCTCGGGAAGCTCATTACAAACCTCATAGTGTCTTTGACATTATCGATCTCTGTAGGGAAATTATGTTTGTACCTCCGACCCTCCAGTATTAATACAGAAGCACGGAACACAAAAACAAACCACTTCAGCTTTGACTTAAATATACACATCAGTAGAGCCATTTACCACAGAAGACTAAAGAAATTTGTGTTGATGCTTCTTTGCTTTACAGATGGAGGCAGGATACTCCTCCTGTGTGTCGGTGAGGTTATGGCTCTGAATTAAGGTGCCTATTTTGCTCTCCTCATTCTGAATCAAAGCACAATGCTTTACTGAGGAATGAACACATAAAAACATGACACAAAAAAA
Source organism: Chaunax sp. Z400 (assembly GCA_037577475.1). NCBI lineage: Eukaryota > Metazoa > Chordata > Actinopteri > Lophiiformes > Chaunacidae > Chaunax > Chaunax sp. Z400. Next base: position 12,377,703 of record CM075200.1, read on the forward strand.
TAGTGTCACTGCAGTCAAATAGGTAAGAAGATGCTACAAGTAAACTCCAGAAAAATGTCATGGTCAAAAACATACAGAATACTACCTTGAGCAATAGAGAACAATTAGATGAATTGATTCATAGATCAAAAAATCAGCAGATTGATCAATAATGACTATGTTTGGTTGGTTAGTTTAGTATTTTAGTAGTTCTCCCATATTGGTTGGACACAGCAATGACCAGTCCTATAGTACACCCCATTTTTCTAAGTTGACAATACACCCAGTGTCAGTTCAGGGCAATGGACAACAACCGAGAGAGTGGATGTTCTGATACTATAGGCCACCAAGCACTATGATTCAAGATAATAAGAGATTATACAAGATTTGTTTTTCACAAGTCACATTAAAAGTAAATAAGAAAATTAAGACATGATTTGAGTGAGGTAACAGGAGAAATGACAACAAGATACACCACTGATAATTTACAATAAGCATAAATAATGATGTATGTGTGACCAAAGTAAATAAATCAATAAATGACTGACAGCAGCAGGTTTGCACTGCATGGTAAGTTACATTATTCCACCGTGTAAAACTGCATATTGCTCAGATTTTGTTTAGCAGCTATGGGAAGGTTTGTGTGAGCATGTGTTGTGGAAGAGAGGAGGTGGTTAGAGGCTACAGCCCTTGGGAAGAAGCTGTTCCTCGGTCTGTTAGTTTGTGTTTTGATGGTGCGTTATCTCTTCCCTGATGGCAAGGGGGCAATCAGACTGTCGCCTGGGTGGGTTGGGTCTTTACTGATGCTGCTAACTTTCTTGTGAAGATGGCTAGCATATACCGTGTCCAGGTCTGACAGCAGAGATCCCATTTCCTCTGTGCTATTTTTCACCACCTGGGCCAAATCCTTCCGATTCTATGCAGTGCGGCTGGCATGCCACACTGTTACACTATGACAGAGGATGGATTCTATAAAGAAAAGCCTTTGTTGGGCTGTCTTCACCAGGTTAGAGGTGTTATGGACTCCTGCAAGATCTGAAGTTATGTGGATTCCAAGGAATTTTATGTTGTCAACTCTCCACTTCTTCGCCGTTTGTGTTGTCATCCAGGATCTCCACAATGATATCCTTTTTAATGGTGTTAAGAACCAAAATTTTTCAGAAAACCTCTTGGCCAGATGTTGTTTTGTTGTGTGTCTTCTCGGTCATGGATATGAGCCCCATTATTGTGGTGTCACCAGCAAACTTGACTTCACTAGTGTTGGGGCCTGTGAACAGGGCTGCAGTCAGGGTTGGAGAGGGACTATTCCAACAACACATCATCGGTAGGCATGGTAGGCACCATTGAGGTCATGAGGTCCGGACCTCAGTATTTTTTCAGAGGTGTACATAATAAAATGGACCCAAGTCTCACCCATGGTTAGGCATTGCAGGAGAAATTTTTCAGGAATTGCCTAAAAAAACAAACAAGATTGTCCTTGGATGTGTGCCTAATCTGCTTCTCATCAAGCTTGAGCAGTGTCGGGACCCATGGAGCCGACGCCTTGGTCATTTGGAGACTATTGTGTAAAACTGAATGAAGACATTCTTGGGAGTACCAAGCACCATTGTGCTCAGATCTGTCAAGTTCATGTCATGGATCTTGTCGATGGTTTCTTTAGTTACAAGTTACAGGCCTTCAAGGACAGGGGTCCAGCTCACCGCAGTAAGAGGGGGTACCCTCTCTTAGCGTAAAGCCACCATGTCTTTCTGGACTTTCTTGGGAGAAGACCTTGAGAATGACATACAGTAGCAGACGACTGCATGAAGGTCAATGTCAATTTTCTCAAAGAGAAATACCATCTAAATCACATTTTCTGTATAGTTAGTCAAAAAGAAAACGTACACAGCAGAATTAAACCGAGAGCTTCATAACTCCTCTCCTTATGCTTTAAGCCAAAAACCTATCATCGTATCAAGGTTTATTGAGGTTAGAGCGTCTTTTCCAAACTACACTTGATGACTAAGTCTCTTTTTTAAACAGCAAAGTTTGAGATTTTCCTTTTTTTTACTGTCATGATGGTTTAATCTGAAGAGAGAGAAGGAGCCCACGCTGTGACTTTAATTCCATATTTCCGATCTCTCTCTTCCTTGTTTTTACATAAACACCGGATCTCTCATCCCTCTTAAAGTCTCTCTCTCTCTCTCCTTCCTAATTTGCTTGCTCCTTTTTCCTCCCTGCCTCCCCGTGTCTCGTAACCGTAGCAACAGGCATAGGACTGGGCTTCCAAAGTGGGAGGGGGGGAGAAAAAAAAAGCATAGAGCGAGACAGATTGCAGTGAGTGAGGGTAGAAAAATCTGAGAAAAAAAAGGGCTATGGAAAAATAAATGAGACAATAAGAGTACAGAGAAGCAGAATGTGAAAAAGACTCATTGTGAAAATGAGTGAGATACAGCAGAGAGAGATGATGGAAACATGGGAAGAAGTGGGGGGCGAGGAGGGTGAGGGTAGGAGCAAGAGGATGGGCGTGAGGAAGAGAGAATGAGCCAGTAGGATACAAAGAAAGATTTAACCCCCACATGTCACCAATGACTCCTGACTCCACACATGATGCATTTCTCTTTTTGAGTTAGCCTTAATAAAGTACTTGGTTGATTAAATTATTACTGTGTGGGTCAAGGAGCTGGGAATAGTTACTGTCTTTTCAAAGTCTCAACACTCCACCTGACCACATATTTGCCCTCTTAAGAGAATGATGTGTGGGTAGCACACTGAAGTAGCTTGCTTAGATGCAATTTTTGTTGTAACCTGATATCAAATTTGGCATAAGAACATATATTAAACAAGCTTTATGATGTTTTGCATTTATAGTAAAAGTAATTCATTCCAATTGTACCCGTTTTCTGATTTGTATCATATATATGTAAGATATACAGTACGGTGAATGTAATACAGTACATGTCATATTCTACTGAAAAAAATGCACAATGGCACTTTATCGACAATTTATGCAGTTTTTGAATGTTGGGACACTTCACCTCAGCTTGTCGCTCAGACTGAACAATATTTTTATTGTTCTTAATTCTATTTATTTATTTTTTGCAGGAACCCTGTAATACAATATTATTTGATTCATAAAATGATGAATGACTTAAATAAATGAACCAGCTGGAAGCATTGTGTGTTTGGCCAAAGACCCGCACCACGTAAACTGGCAAAAGCCTCAGTAAAACTGTTCAGACAGGGGCGTGCGCACACGCGCACACACACACACACACACACACACACACACACACACAACACACACACACACACACACACACACACAGAGAGAGAGAGAGAGAGAGAGAGGGAGAGAGACATGCACGCTCTCTTCTCATTACGCTGTTGTGAGATGAAGCATTGGTTAAGAGAAAGTCTCAATTGGTAGCTTAATAACCATCAGTTATATAACAATCTTGCTGCTTTAGCCAGGCTATTCTACCAGCAAGGACGTTAATGATTAATATATGAAAATAATGAGCTTCTGGTTTAGTTTCCAACTCTCAGTCCCAGCTATTAGCTCCACTGCCACCACTCTGACTGACAGGGCTGAGTGTTTAATGTGCAGAAATGTAAAGATTACTACAATTAAAAAAAAAGCATATTGGTAAAAGTGTATGTTCACATTACAAGAGAAGAAAAAGATGACAAGTAAAATAACCTCAAAAGGTTTTTATCCTGCACATGAATACGTTTATAACAGTACATACTGTACATGTACAGTATATGTAACAGTAAATGGAATATGCTTAACCTCCAACAAATGACTTAAGAGGCTGCAGTTTGTTGCAATGCATGTTCACTTAATCATAAGGAACAGAATCATCTTGTGTCAGATCGCTACTTTAAGCAGCACCATTTGGTTTGTTTACCCAGTCATCTCTCAACAGCATAAGTGCATCACCATTCACTGCAAGGACAAGAACATCACAAGCAATTCTGGCAAAGAGGCACAGCTTCAACAACCAAAGAGCTGCACCCGAACACACCATTTCTAATCTGGATGATTTTAACTACAATTTTTAAATTTCGGTTTGATTATCATAATCTATTTATTACATTAAAGCATATCGCAGTCCACCCTCATATTACACTGCATTTAACTTCAATTTACCGAATTGCTGTTTTCTATACGAGGTTTAAATTTAGGACCAAAGTTGACAAAATGTTGGCAGGCAGGATCTATAAATTTTAACAATTTGGCAAATGAAATAGCAAACTCTGTAGCTTTTTCAAAGACATTGGAGGACACTCTTCTAATAAACTGAACCATTAACTGGTTTGATTGGTTTCAACGACTTCTTGCACGCTTTAGTCGAACCGCTCGTTACGAGATCAAGAGTGCAAACAAATACACAGACAAGTCTTCAGTGTTTCCTCTCAAAATCACCTGTGTTCTCGTTCTCGTCAGAACACACTTCATATCTATAATGAGCGTACGATTCAGAATTAAAGTTTAATAGATTTTGGCCCACCACTTCATGAAAATTTCATGTCAGTGCTTTCAAGCACCATGAAGCAAATTCAAAGTGATTTCTACCCACTTTTGGTGTCTTTTGTGTGCGGGAAGTCTCCAAAATTGCACTGTGCTGCAGCCTTAATGTGCTCAAGGTGGAAGTATGGGTCTGTGAAATTTTAATGGCTGTGTAAAGAGGTGTCAATGCAGATGAAAAATGGGATTGGGTGAAAGGATGTGGTCAGATCACTTCTTATTCTTTCGGGATTGCAATAAAGTCACAATTATTTCTGACAATGATTTATGAAAGGGAGCACGAAGGATGGAAGGGAGGATGCCTATATGGCCCCATAAACCTAATAAACCTGTATTAGTTACATTTCAGCAAAAGATGTTTAACAGAAATGCATTTTCATACATAGACAGACACTCACTCACGTACACTCACTGATGTATTCTAACATTCTAATATTCAAAAGAAAGGCCTCAACAGTGACAGACAACAAACAGAAATTGTAGAATTGATGCATGTTTATGGGTCCAATTTATTGATAATGTATATAAAACTCAGCCATGGTCAATGTGAGTAATGTTGTTGTTTTTTTGTTTGTTTTTGTTCAGTTTGTGATGAATTTGACTCTTTAGAAATATCAATTTATGTAAGAATGCTGAGTCATCAATTACATCACTTCAGAGTCCTAATAAAATATCCATCATCCCTTTACCCCTCTTTCATTTGAAACTCCTGCCGTCTACATCAAACCTCCCTCCCTTTTATTTTTTTGCATGTCGCTGTAGAAATGTATTAGTTGGCATAACATTGATTTCCCCCTTTCTCCTCTCCTGTGTGATCACCTGAGTCTGTCAGTGTCTCTGCTGTCTGTTTGATACTGTGTCTCATAGCGAGGATCTCTGTGTGTCTCTTGGCGTGGGGGTGCATTTAAGAGAGAACGTAAGGAGTTGCCATAGATATTGGTAATGTGGCACTTCGCCAATCTCATTAGCTTAGCATGCACTGGGCAGCATGCCCAGATAGACACTGTGTGAGAGTGTGTGTGTGTGTGTGTGTGTGTGTGTGTGTGTTTGGGTGTCTGTGTCTGGGAGTGTCAGGAGCAGTAGATGCCACCACTCTGGTTGATGGTTCCAATAATGGCATTGGAGAAATAGAGAAAGATAGAGAGCAAAAGTGTGTTGCAGTTAGTTAGTTAAGCTATATTTACTTAGGAAATCTCTTTTGACAGAGACATGGCCATACAAACATTCACAAACATTATTGCAGATATAAACCAGTGAAGCCTTAAAGCTTGACATTACTGTGTCCAGTGTCTATGTGTCTAGTGTCATGGTTACTCAGCTAAATATGCCATATATGCTTCCAATTACAGCAAGACATTTTAAATGAAGATAGAGGAATCCTTACGCCTTCCAAATACCAGTGATGGTCATCTAACATGTTCCTATTCCTAACAGTGGTGAGTGTATTAGCTGTCCTGTGTTTCTTGTGTCCATCATCTATAAAAAAGCTGATCATTCCTATGGTTGTGGTGGCTGGAGCCGATCGCAGCTGACGTGGGTGAGAGGCGTGGCACTTCCTGGACATGTCACCAGCTCATCACAAGGCCAACACATAAACAAACATTTATGCTCACATTCATAAGTAATTAAGAATACGGAATGTCGGAGGAAGTCAGAGTGGAGGAAACCCAGGCAGGCATAAAAGGCATGCAAACTCCACAGAGAACAGCCCCAGTTTAACCCAGAACCTGACATTGCCAGCTGCTATACCGCTGTGCGGCAAACTCATTAGCTTTTTCAAAGACATGAGAAAATATTGCTCTCTAGACTTAACAAATAATAAATTTTTTTCCTCTTAGCATGCTATGGTAACAGTGGGGATTGTTTTGTCAGGAGTTTAGCATTTTACCTCTTCATTCTCAACATTTTGAAAAGCTGTCTATTCTCAATCAGAACATTTCTAAGTATTTACAATGCTGTACTGTATCAATTAGATCTCATTTTTAGAGCATAAATATAGGACTGTAAGGAACATCTTTTGTGTTTTGAAGTTTAGAACATGATCTAAATGAAACAGGGAGGTCTGGGTGTCGTCAGCAGATTTCAGTGGGTTAAGGGCCTAGTTTGTGGTGGAGCCAATGACAAAGAGGATAGTATCATCAGCATAATAAATCTCAGGACAGTGCTCAGTTGGACAATAAATGTAATAAATAATGTAGAGTAAATAGCAGTTGGCCTCGTGTTTATCCTTGAGGGATAACCTTATCAACCATTTGTGGACATGATATGAAACCATCAACAAGAAAAATTGTTAACAGGTGTAAAGACATTACTATGTTCCAGGAGGCCTTATAGTTATAGTTTGGACAGACAGGACAGCTTAGATATAGGTTGGTAGTTGCTTAGGTCACATGTTTCTTCACCTTTGTGCAATGGAAGCACCAGAGCTTCCAATATTGTGGGACTCCTGTGAAGGTAAACGTTGAATTGCAAATGTGTGCAAATGATGCAGTAATAACATGCTTGGGGTCTGTCAGTCAAAATCCTCGCCTGGAAACCTTTTGTTTAAGCGTATCCATACATTATGTACCCAAGTGAAAACCTTTTACATACATAGAGCAGAGGGGAAAAGGGAGGGAAAGAAAGAGAGCCAGAGGGTAGAAATGTATGAAAAGCAACAGAAATGTCATAGAAGTTTTTTCTTTTTCTTTTGTTTTTGTTTTATTTATTTTTTTCTTCAAATTGAAACCTCTTGGTCTGTTGGTAATTACCATGCTGTAATACTTGTTGTTGACATGACTGAGAAAAGTGGCTGACATCTGAAGCTGTGTCTGTGTGTGTGTGTCTCTCGATGTGTCTCTAACTGTGTGTCAGTGCGTAGTTGTGGGTGCGTAAGACACTGAGCAAGGGAGAGGATAAAAAATGACAGACTGTAATTGGTGGTTTGACATTAGCTGTCTGCATGACTACTATATCCACAGAGGAGTGGAGAGGCTGGGGTGAGATGTGTTTGTGTTTGAGGAGGAAGGTGGGGGAAAGGTGCAGCGAATAGGACAATAGTGCTAGTGACTGACTCGAAAGTCGAAATAAAGCTACGCAGTCTTCATTTAAAACCTTTTCAAATTATGAGTCGATTTTTATACGCGAATGGCTAATTGTGCCGTGAGTCACATTACAAAAAGATTGAGTGACGTTTATCTTATATTTTAATCTCTTTTATGCTGTGTTTGGTGGTTTCTGCTAGCAACAAAGGTTTGAGGTATTTTTAGTGATTGTGGGAGTCAAAAGTATCATTTTCAAAGTCATTATGGTTGATATGTTCGCAGAGCTGTGACATCAGAGGAGTGTAGAGGCTAGTGAATGTGCCTTCTAATGAGCAAAGGGTGTATTGCATTAAATAGGTCCAGGATTATTGCAAATTCATGGGAATTTGACTCTCCCTTTTATTTAATCCATCCATTAATTTATTCATCTATGTATCCAGGTTCACATCCCATCAATCTATCCATCCATCAAATCACTGAAAGGCAAACAGAGGATTTGGACAGAGGCCTAATATAGTGGGATGACTGTAATGGCATAAAGGAGGGAATTATGGATAGATTGATGGTTTAATTAACCAATTAACAATTAATTTAATTAAGTCAGAATCCACACCTGTGTGGGAACACCTGCTTTGAGTGTGCTCAGCATCATGTTATAATTTCTTCGAGGCCTCTGAAGCAATTTAGGGAAGGTAAATTGGGTTAGTGGAGTTACATTCAATATATCTCATTTGAAATATATTAATGCATCTAATATGATAACTTATCTACTTTCAATATGCAGTTAACTAATAACATAGCATATTGACAATTAATACCCTAAGCACCAAGCATATGATCCCGCTCTATTGTACTTTACTCTAAGTATGTGTTTGCAGACAAAGTTTTTTTTGGGACTATTACAGAAAAAAACAAACAGAAAAACTGATTTAACAATAACATCCGATCATTACTAGACAATGGGTGCTGACAATTTCTAACTGTTTATTTGAGGCCTGAATGCCCCTCTAACCACTACTGAAGAAACAAATAAATGTAGCATTTAGACAGACTAAAACTCACCATCAAAAATGAACACTAATGAAATACAAACAACATTCAGACAAGAGCATGTGTCACTAAACACGTGACTCCAAAGTAATGCAAATTAAATTCCCTGAACTAACATTAAGCTCATTAAACACGACAACCTTTCATTAACGTAAATAATAATGAGGAACTCCAAAATAGAATTTAGATAATTAGATCCTTAAACTCCTCATTTAAAACAATACTAATGAACTACACTGCATCAGTGTATATATATATAATATATACACAGTTATGGTTAAAATAATTGCAAAATACTGACGAGAGTTAATTAAAGACACTAGTAACCATGTGAAACACATGATGCAACATTATGTGCAACTAAAACAAGTGTTTACGTGAACTTAACCCAACAAAAAACTATTCTTGGAAGTGGAAACAAGTTGGGAACACAACATTGACAAATTATCACCTTATAAGTTATTGGCTAAATTCATCTTCTGGCCAACTGGCCAACGTAATTGGAGTAATGATTGCCTTTGAGAACTGTGTTTGGTCTCTACCAACTCCTGAGGATAATATCTGGCTGATTAGCTGCTAAATGCTTCAGTAAATCACAAACTGTTTCTGTCTTCATAATGGTCCAGGTTACCCAAGAGAAACCAGCATTGGTAACTGTGGAACACATTTCCATGCACTGTGAAAGCCTGGTTATATTTAATCCCAGTATGGTGTATGTCACTTATCAAATCTCTCCCTGGCCGAGGAGTCTCTTTTTATGTCATGATCGAGTCTTTCATCCACCTGCTTGCTCTCCCACTGAAGTCTGAAGTCTTTGCTATGTACATGCACGCTTATAAATTGCTGATAAGAAACCCGCTTGAACATGGCAGAGAAATTGCTCTCCAACAGAAATCTACCTGGGGAAATCAGGTTTCCCTAATTCCCTACACAAGGGATATTCAATTAAAATTACAAGAGGTCCAGTAAGCCAACCCAACTCCCTGCTGAGGTCCAAGCAGTTATACCTACAAATACTGGATGAAGTTTTTTTTGCCAGACTGAAGAAATCTGTTTTCTTCACATTTTTATTGAACAAAGAATATAATCTTAATAATGTGGTGGAAATCCAAACTAAGGATCGTAGACCAACATTGTCTTTTGAGGGTTTTATTAAAATGGTGATAATAATAAGAATGCCTTTGCAAAGGGACCAGCACACAGAGTGACATAGAGTCAGGCTCTGTATGATCTGGTGAAGAGTGTTTGGAGTGTCTTTTATAGGGACATGCTACACGGCAAACACTGGAGGGAAACATTCAAGCACATGTACTCCCATGTCTTAGGGAGCACAGGAAGTGAAAAACAACCAGTCCTTGAGAATCTATCAAGTCAGTTCTTTGCATGATGTGACTCCCTGTAGATATGAGCAAGTTTGTGGTCAGTCTGGGAGTATTTTGAGAGTTCAGGGAGAGTTCAGTAAATTAGCATAGCATAGCATGTGTACAATTAAGTAAGCATGTGTCGGCAGATATGAGTCACCCTCATAACAACAGTTTTATATTTCTCTGTTGTTCAACACTTCTTCTGTCTCCCAGAATGCTTTGGTAAGGATATACAATTATTAATCACCTCAAACAGGCAGAAATAAAATGACAATGCAGGACAAATAGTAAACAAAAGTGCAATAACCTCTTCATCCCTAAGTTTTCTTTGTAAATAAATTCTTTTGAGTCCTTAAAAACATGGCACAGTTCTTTGTACTCATGTTACATATAAGCACATTCCATGAATATGAGTAATAGTGGTAAATATTGCAGTTTAAACCAGTCTTTGAATCCAACACAGCAACAGAACACGCTGAGCAAAGTTTTGAGCATGTTTTTTTTGTTTTTTTTGATAATTCATAACTTTTTTTTATTTTTAAATCAAAATGTGCTAAAGATTTAAGATAAATATAAAATGCCAAATTAAAATGCACAATTTTAAGGACACATCATCAGGTAAAGACAAGTATGTATTTCCATTGTTAGCAAGCGACCTTCCATCAGATGTAGTGACACAAAATAAGTCGGTGTTTCAAACAGACAAGTATTGCAAGAAACAACCAAGGGCCAAAAGTGTAGAGTGGAAATATGACGATATGACACTGAATATATTAAATTTGGATTCATAATGGCAGTTGTTGAAATTGTGTGTCAGGCTGTATTTTTTTCTGCCTGGACCTTTTCTAAGTGTGCCTTAAGTTACTCAAGATTGATATCCCCTGCTTCATTTGATCATAAATGAAGGGAGATTTGTGTAATTCAGGCTAACTAGATTTATTATCTAAAATAAGTTTAATATGTGAACTTTATCCTACTTGAGTTCCTGTAATTACAAATGTCACTGGAATTACATAAATCAATACATACAGCTCCACACAGGCACACACATACACACACAGTCCGACAGAATTATGAGTTTGTGCTCATGGCTGAATATTAAAATACAAATATAATTACCATAAGGAAAATTAGGATTCACTTGACCAGCTTTAATAAGATTCAAATATGTTGCAGAGGATAATGTATTCTTTGCTAAATTATGCCATTTATCATGCATGCAACATCCACAGTGTCTGATTTACAAACAGCCAGTAAGCCGGTATTCCCTTCTTCTGTGCTCTCCAGCCATCACACAGTCATGGTTTGCCTGCAGCCTAACTCAAAGACATGAAACCGCACACAAAAATGCAGACTCTTTCATGCTCACAAACACAGATACACATGCGCGTTGCCTGCAGTGGCGCACAGTGCTAGACATGAAAACGGCTGCAATTGACTGGAAGGGAGAGTTTGACTACTCTGGAGGGTTGAGGGGGGAGAGGGAGCATGTGAGGCCAAGGGAGAAGCATTTTATACACACACAGGCATGCATGCTGAGACATTTAACACCCAGACACAAACACCACTGCATTGTGCCCATCACAGATAGCTACGGAGATAGCAAAGGGCGCTGCAGCGATGATGTGAGCAGCAGAGGGAGCGCAACATGCAGACTACAAGAGTGACAGTAGGCTACGAGGCAAAGACTGCATATACATACTTTCTGAGGGCAAAATCAAAATCAAAGCTTCCAACATTTCCTCGGCAACGAGGTTTTCTATGGTTTTTCTGACCTCAATTCCACGGATTTTTTTAGCTATCCAGAGGTTTTGCTCAATATGCACACCCTCACACAACAAATCCCTGCTTCGATTTAATATGGCTTAATATATTCAGACCTGCAGGCTGCCCAGTACAACCACAGTTTTCTTCGCTTGTAAAACTTCCATCAGAGCACTTGGTGGTTAAGCGCTCTGCTTAATGGGCAATTTGATGGTTGCCGTTTGTGGGAAGGGAGGGTGTCTCAGTGACACTTGCTACGTTCACAATTCTCCACCTTCCTTGAAAACTCACGGGTATTTTTCTGCGTGAGAATCCGACCCACTCACCCCCCCACACACACACACACACACCCTCTGATATCAAAGCAAGGTTTACATGTATTGCATCATCAAACATAAGGAGAATTGCATGTTGTAGCTTTCAGCAAGTGATTGGAGTTGGAGCTTTGCCTTTTAAGTTGTATTTTTATTTGATGTAAGGATGTGAAATAACTTGTGACAGATATAAAAAAATAAAAAAAACTCATGAATGATGACATTCAAAGTCAAGTGACCCATGCTGAAGAGTGATAGTGAACTTGAGGGCCCGTGACCGCAAGATTACTAACTGCTAACTGAGCAGCATCTGTATCATATGCTGTTCAGTCGGCTGTTACAGAGGCCTCCCTTCCTTTAACCTCAACAAGCCTGTTGAAACAGACTCAGAAACAGATGCATACATCCTGCTTCAGGGCATTTTTTTCCCCTCCTTAATACGACTTTACCAGGATGTAAAATTAGCATTAGGACCCGTTATGTGATTGAGATCAGAGTGAGAACTCGATGCCTCTCTCTGATTGTCAATATGTATATGTGAGATGATGTCTATGTCACATAGTCACGGCCGTGCCTTCAGTAATTTCCTTTGCATTTTCCTATATTTCCCTTTCCTCCTGTATTTCTCAGCTGTCCTTTGTCTTTCTCTGTCTGTTTTTTTTTTTTTGGTGTGGTCTCCCTCCTGCAATTTCCTGTGCTGTGTCTCAAATCGCATACTTCCATACTTAATCTCTCCAGTTTGAGTGTGTAAGTGCGTCAAAATACAGTGTACTATATATGGTTTCGACTCTACTCACCTTTTATGCGTTTCCATTAGGTAAAAAGTACTTGGTATACCTGGTACTACTTTTTTAGAACCACCTCTATTGCAGTTCCAAGCGAACCGAGCAGGTACTGAAAGGTCAAGTGAAATGTTACAGACCGCTGATTGGTCAATGCCCGGCATGCACGGAATATCCCGCGCAGCACAAATCCAACCCACCGCAAACAGCGAAGCTATACTTCAGCGACCGTAACTTTTTTCTTGCAGCCACTGTATTGAGGAGGTGCAGACGTTCCTGTCTTATACAGCAGATGAGAGGATCGCGAGAGGTGTGTGTCGCATTGAAGACCACGCCACGGCATTTTTGCGCAGCATCCTTCTGCCCTGAGGAGGTACTATCCCATAATGGAAAACGACCTGCAGAAAAGTACCTGATACCAAGGTGAGTCGAGTCAAGTCGAGTGGAGCCAGTACTACACAGTGGAAATGGGGCTTATCAGTAGCCAGACTGCAAACTCGAAACAGCCCAAAAGCTGAATGCGGAGCGATGGCCCCTTCTTAACCTCTACAATAGCCATCTTGGCTGCGTGGAGGTAAGAGGAGAGGCTCATGAGACTTTTCAAGCTTGAGAAAATGGCGACCGAGGAAGGGACGGTTACGGTGGAACCAACGAATTTACCATTTCGCATAAGATGGGGAGCGCATAAAACCAATCATTTTCACTTGAATGAAAAGCTTGGAAATGATGGCAAACACTACACTGTCAAAATCTCGCACTTACCAAGTATGTATACTCACATGTAGTATAGTTGAGTATATATATATATATATATGATTTGAGAAACACCACTGTTTTCCAGTATTGCTCTTGCTGCAAACCTGTACTGCATTAGCCTCGTTAGCCCTGGCCTGTTCCCTCTGTTTTTCACAGCCTATTAGCTCCTTTTTTGTTTTCTCGTTTCACCACTTCCTCACGTGAGCTTCTCCTTCTGCACTTTAAACTTTAAAGCAGCTTTAATTTTTTTATTTTAGGCCAAATTTGAGTTCAGTCAGCAATGAGTTATCTGCTGCGTTTGCCTGTCTTTACGGTTCAGATTTGTTGTCAGAGCTTCAATATCAGTACTACTTTTGATCCTGTCTGCCTGCCGTCTCCTGCATTTGGGTCTGAATGCACCACTCACCTTGTGGCAGGAAGTTACTGAACGGAGACAGAGCAACAACAACACAGATTATTTCATAGTGTGTGTATATGTGATTTCTTTTATACTTCGTATAGACTGAGAGATTTATATTCTCTTTGAAACACCGATCAACAATCTGATAAAATCTGCCTCAAGGGCATCTAAGAGTATGTTTGTGTCTGGCAGTATATACTGTATGTGTGTGGGGGGCCATGTCAAATCTGTTTTCAATGGGAAAACCAACAACAGCCGATGCAAAGAAAGAGCATGAGGAACGATATTTCTACAGTGTTAGACAAATGAGGAGACATACAGGAATCAGTGCACACATGCCGTTCTTTGCTCATAAAGGGACGCACACACAAACACGCGCCTCCACCCTCCAGCGCCATCCCTTGTAACAAGTCAAAACAATGTGGCAGAGCTGACAGCCCACATTACAACACTAGCCCTTAAAAAGATCAAGTGTGTGCGTGTGTTTTTCTCTAAGTGTGTGTGTGTGTGTTTAATGTGAGTCACTCTCACAGATAAATGTCAGGGGTTAGTGTTGAGTCAACGTCTTAAAAGTTACCCGAAGCTTAGAGCTCTTCTCAGCATTAATTTGAGATCCAAGGCCAGAACGGGCAAGGGTTAAAAAAAAAAAAAAAATGGACCGTTTGAATTGACCACGATGTATGAATTAAAATTTGTAAAAACATATTAGCCAGGAGGACCTGGTGTTATGGCTGGTGTGAGAATGTATTATGCATATCTCTTTAATAAATGTCCAATTAATCTGTTAGGTTAAGGGGTAGTTGCTAGGAGATTTTCAGTCCAGAATAATAAAATGCTCCCCTCTTGGTTTGGGAAGCCTTTTTTTTTTTATGTTAGGTGGGCTGTATCCCCAAAATGATTTGAACTAAAAGCCTCTCAAGGAGCCTCAAAATATCTGCCCTATTGTAATGGCTGTGGTAATAGAGTGAATATGAACCTTAGGGACAGCAATTCTGTTTCAAGCAATTCTGTTTCAAGTTTCAAGTTTTTGTGAGTAACGTAACGGGCTTACTTAGAACCAGGTCCTCTCTAAAGCCATAAATGACACATAAGTCTTGTGCAGTTGCCAATCTTTAAAATGCCGGGCTTCCATTTTAGTAGAATTCTCTTTGAGAACGTTGAACCTCTGCACTCAAGGGTGGGTAATTGTGATACTTAACATCATCATTTAAATGCTCATTACTAGTGTCATGTTTTTATTCAAATCTGTGTTCCAGTCCAAAGTGATCCAATTATTGGCAAATTTTCACCCTAACTTTATATGACAAAACAGCATTGATCCATTGATTCATTACATCTCGTTGATGGTTAAACCAAATATAACTGTGCTGTAAAATGTGATGGGCAATACTTAGTTGATTACACTCAGGAACGCTCAGACAATTAATGGCCGTGCAGTCGTCAAAAACATTGAGTTGGGCTTTGATTGCTGCTGCGACCAGTATTTCCATCTCTGGTCTTGTCAAAGTCTTGTGGGATATGACGCAAATACCCGCAGGTTCTCCAGCATGGTATGGGTGAGTCAGAGAAGGGGGCGAGTCATTTTACTTTTATTAAATGAGGGTAGTTTGATTTTTTTTTCTTTCAGAGTCTTTTCACTGTCCTGCATTTATGTTTCATTCTAGCCTTGACTTTTGGGCTTCATTGTTTGCCATAAATATACGGCATATTAAATATACTGATAATATCATTTGAAATGAAATATAGGATCCAGCCCTGCCCTAATAACTTCCATACAGTGCCTACTGAATATTACATATTCAGCTAAATGCCTTAATTATGCACCTTTGTGAAAGTTAAATAAAATTACCATTTTGTAGAGTAAGAATGTCCAGGACTTTTATAAAAATACATAATTGGTTTTATTTCTTTCCCTCTGCATGCCTAGTGTCACAGTGTGAGCTAATTAGCCTGCTTATTTTTTCAGGTAAGAGTTTATTTTGAAGAAGGTGTAAAAGAGGCCTCCTCACATTTCACTGTGATCAGCTAAGATTGTTGCTCAGTGGTTCACTGCTAAATCAGATCTTGACTAAACTCACATTAATCGTGGTGCGTTTCTTTGCTTTAATTGACTAGGGTATCATTTGTCCGTGGGCATTAGGTTAGCTTTGTGTCACCAACAAAATAACAACACAAACAGGAAAGAACATTTCCATTCTTTGATGTTACGCAGACACACAGATGAGTACGTTGATCAAACGGCATCCAGCTGTGATGAAAGTTGAAGCCTGACGATGCTAAAATAACCTGAAAGAAACACTTTGAAGGCCGCGTCCACAAACGTATTCTGATAGATCCACATTCACGGATGAACATGTTTGAAAACCCTTGTTTTTTGACAACTACACACAAATAGAGCAACACATGAGAGTGAAGTCATAAAAAGAAAACATGACTGTGTGTCTGTGTTTAGCGTGTTTTCTATACTGTGTTTTATCTTGTCTCTGAGGTAAAAAAAACAACATATGATGAAATAAGTATCTGACCTTATGTGTGTGCATTATCGTTCATCTTTCCCTGTGGCTTTTCTCTGCATGATGTCAACTTTTATATTAACTTTGGAACCGATTTAATTGAATCCTGGTCAAGGAAAGGAGAGAAACTTCAAATGCCACAGGTGCTCAAACCATTTGTCGATTTGAGGCACAACTTGACGTTTAGCCCTCAGTTTGACATAAAAGGGCAATCAACCATGCTAAAACTTGATAGCACTGTTAGCAGTGTTCATCATTACAACCAGTGGGTACATCTTAAACTTGTCTGGTCTCCCAAAAGAGATTTTAGACGACTGTGATAGATTTCAGAATGCTGCTGCTATAGTTGTGAGAAGAACCATGTGAAGTGGGTATATTAATGCTTTTCTTTACACTGGTTTCCAGTTAGACAAACAGGTTTCTGCTTTTTTTCCCAAGTCAAGTCATTAGCAGGTTACTTACTGCAGATCTCTATGAATAACTAATTTTAAAATCACAAGAAAGCTCAGCTTAATGACTAAACGCAATCGACTTTTTGATTCTATGACGTGCGACTCTCTTTTCTCTAATCAAAATGTATTACTGCGCTGAAAATGTGTTTGATTTATGTGCCTCCTCATTTCCATTTTCAATGCAGTGCTTTGATTTATTGTATGTAAACCGTACCGAGTTGCCGTGTGCTCCGTGTTTGAAAGTTGTTGAACAAATAAATCTGCCTGGGATTGTCGTTATATACGGTTATGACACGGCTGTATTTATCTGCCAGATGAGTCACTAAATAAGTACATACATTTAAGGTGTAATAAATTCAAAATGTAAACCCTACTGTGTACATTAGCTGGATGGCATGTGATTGACTGATCATGACATATAAAACGGATGGTATGGCATGGATGGATTAGCTTCACTTGTGTTCACTATCTTAGTCCTTTTGAATCAAGTCTTTTTCAAACTAGGACATAAACTCTGCAGGAACACATGTGTATGTAAATGATGTGTCAAATTACCTTGGCAACACTTCAAGTTAAAATTAGTTGATGTGTACTTTCTGATTTACCTTTAAAGGTTATCCCAAGAGATTTACTGACATTGTCTTGTCGATGTGTTGGTTACACAACCTCGGTGAAATTCAGTCAGAATTTCTATTTCTTGTCTGCACCGAAAGAATCCCTTGAGACCTTGTGACATTTTATCATCATTATGGAAAACTTTTTTGCATTATTTTAACTCAATGTGACTACTGCCAACTATCTCTCACATACATACTGTACACACACACGGCTCCATCTCCATCTTTTCTTTCTGAATTCCCTTCATCCTCCCACCATTCTTTCACTATCTCTTACCTCTTCCAGTTTCTCTACATTATCAAGCTCTCCTTATTTCTGTCCTCCTTCCGCCAACTCTTCAACCTCCCTCTCCTTTTTCTTTCACCCGCTTCCTCTTTCTTTCCACGAATAGAAAGGTTGTCTTCTACGGTTTTTAAGTTGTATTAAAAGCTTAATTAGGAAGGGAGGGAGGATGATAGAAGAGGGATGTTGGCCCCTATAGCTTTGGCAAGGGTATTAAAAGCTCAATGCTCAGCCACATGCTGATTCCAAAGAGATATGTCTTAAAAGGCTACACACACACATCTGCACACACACACCGATGACAGACTTGCACGCAGGCACGCACACACATACTTGTGTGTGCACACATGGCTGCACAGAATATATCGATCAGGGACATTGTTATCTGATGGCCAAAGCGACCAGGGCCCCCTAAACTCATCAAGAAAGATGGGGCAGAGGGAGACAGAAGCCAACGAACAGAGAAGAGGACAGAGAGTGTAAAGGAATGGGGTATGTACTGAAAGACCTAAATAGAGCCATAGAGACCAAAATGGAGGGATATGGAAGTAAGCAGGTGGGGGTTTCATGTCGGATTGTCACCTGGGAAAAAAGAGAAAAAAGTGTGACGGTGTAAAAGGTTAGAATGAAAAAAGAAACAAGTAATTCCAAGCAGGTTGACATCTCAGGGGTTTGTCTGCTGTCAATCAGGGCTTTACTATATGATCGACAGTGAAGGACTGAAAAATTGCTTTAGTGCTCATCGAGCACTAAGATGTTGCAGGAATGTGTCCTGTAAGAACCTTTGAAGGACACAGAAATGTTTCCAGTCAGAGATACAAATGCCGGCCTCCAGGAAATACCTGGTATAGTATAAAAAGATCGTCGTCTTCTGGTGGCTGGTGAAGAGCTATCTTGGGGAAGTTTCTTTCACCACAAGAGTTGGCTAAAAAGGAGGTGAGGGAGTTCATTTTGTTCCAGCCAGTCCAGCAGTGAAAGTGACAGCTCACTGGTCGCGAGGGCACTTTTCAAACCTCCAGTAAAGAGCCATTTGTCATATTCGTCCTCCCCTGTAAGACATGGATTCTTCAGATTGCCATACATGGCTAGCTTATTGCTATCTGCTGCAACACCTTGCGACAGACTTCTTACAGGGTGAGCTGCTCAAATGTGAGGCAAAGGTATAAAATGCAGCAACTCTACCAGACCTATAGAGACTGTAAATGTCAGATCAGCCAAAAAAGTGTTCCTAATGATACGAGTTTGTAGCCAAGGATATGCTAATATATTTCCATTGTTATTACAAAAATGTCAATTACAACTACTTTAGATATTAAACATGTTAGGCATCGTTTTTTGTGTTAATTTTGACATGAAATATTGGGCAATCACAGGCATTGCTAATAACATTAATGCAGGCTCTGTTCTATTAGGCTTAATGAGTGGCTTAATAAATGTGATTAGTAACACCTGCGTTCACCTACTATTTCATGTCAAAATGTCTGCTGTGAAAAAGGTCTATTAGTGCCTGGCTGAAGTGGTAAATTGCAAACGTCCTGATTAATTCCCTCTGCTGTACGGCGTGCCTGCCCAAATTTTCCCTATGAGCCGTTGTGAAGGTGAAGAAAGAGTAGGAGCGAAACACAAGTCACCAATTGAAGTCTGTCAACTCTGCCAGCTACCTCAGCATGTAGAGTTGGCTTGTGATCGCGTGGAAGTCGCCAGTGAATTTTGGCATTTGCCACTGTTGACATTCTTTTTGGAGCCTTTTTGGTGCCTGCTTAAGGTTATTTTGTCATGTGCATCATCTGCAAATGTTTCCCTCAAGAATTAAGGTGGTTCTTGAAAAAGAAGGCTTTGGTGATATACAATTTTAATTTGCTGCAAACTGAGATTTCACTAGGCTGGATAGCTCGATTTAAAAATCCTGACTGCTACATGAATGGTACATGAAGCTAAACAGTGCATTATGGAGCCTCTCATTAACCAGCCACTTACTGCATGTTACATGGAGCGCTTCTCTTATCACCCACCTGCCCATCCTTCTTCTCCCGTCTCCCTCTCTCTATCTGTCAATTCAATATTAATTCGATTTAATCTCCTATTTAATTCAAGAACTCTCTGGAGTCTCCTTTTCTTTGATCGTGTACTCACTTTTCCTTCCCTCTTATCTTCACTGCCCCCTTCTTCAATCCATCCTTTCCTCCTCTTCTCAGTCTTATCTTCTCTTATTCTCTCTCTATCTCTCTCTTGCATTTGGAGAGAGAGAGAGAGAGAGAGAGAGAGAGTTGGGGGGGTTAGATGAGGCAAGGAAAAAAGGGGTCAAAGGGGGAGAAAGTATGAATATGCTGAGTAAAAGGGGGAGTAGGGGGTGAGCGGACAAAAGAACATCAGGCAAGAAAAGGACAGAAGGAAGAGGGAGCATGCGAGTTTAAAAACAAGGGCATTTAGGGACAAACCAATGAGACTGGCGTGAGAGAAGGGGAGATGATGCGAGAGGAGACAAGGGAATGCAAGGACTGAGAGGCACAGAAGGGAGGGAGTAACAAGAAGTTGATAAGATAGAGAAGTGCATGCAGGCAGGGGTGCACCAGCTTTTCCAGATTGCTGATATTTCTCCGAGTTACATCATTCAGTAGGTCCCCCTGTCAGCAGACTCTTGAATGTCTATTAGCCCCTTTCCAACCAATAAATCTCAGCGGAGCCTAATTTCAAACCGCAGCACAAAGATGTGTTTACCAAATTTTCAGGACTTTCATGTTGCAATAAGAGTCATCAAAGTTGATTTTCGGAACGTCTACCGTCTTGTCATGCACTTTGCTAGAGACAGCGGTGATTTGTGTTAAGCCCATCAAAAACAATTTATGTGGATCAGGTCACATTATAGCTAGAAAAATACGGCAACAAATCACTGCAGCCAGGTGCCAAAATCTTTTTAAAGGCCTTCCCAGGAGACTCTAGGGTGTTACGGAAGAAAACTGTTCACATACCTAGTCTTTGGTATAGCAGTGCTCCTCTCGTCTTTGCTCCTTTTCCTCCATAACAACTCATCTCTTTTACTAAAACTAGTTCCCTAAGTGTCAAGCCATATGCTTAGTGACTCTCAGTAGCAATCTATTCACAAGCCAACCACAATCACTGGATCCATAGTCTACTGATGAGGCCAAATGACACCCCTGATGATTGGACAGTGACCCATATATTAAGTTAACGGTCTCACTGATTGGCTGCTCTGCCGTCCCGCGAGTCTCAGGTAACCCATGTGGAATTCTCCTCTTTGCATATCGCCCTGAATAAATGAATTATTATAACAGCCATCAGCGTGACATTCCACAGGCTGACTTGGAGCCAGAGCACGAGTTTTACATCAACATATTCCATTACGTTAGAAAGGTCTTTGTTGCGTTTGATGTGCCAGCTGGAGGGGATTTCTTAAGATATTAGGGGAAATTGCATTCAAGGACATCCTAGACTTGACCAAATAAAACCACGACAGAGGTGATTAATGCAATTTGAGTTCTTTCAATTACTTTTGCACCACTAGGGTGTTGGTTGTCGCTGAGTTATTCTAGAGGAGCAGCGATGACAGCTGGAAGGGAGGGGTGTACACTTCCTTTATAATTAAGATCACAAGCACATATACACACACACACACACACAGAAATGCTCACGGACACACATCCTCAGACATTTTTACTATTTTCTGCACAAGGTTTTTACTGTTATTGCCTTGATGGCAGTTTATTTTATTTGCCCCTCTAGTTTTTACGGCAAGATCTCGGGCATCCTCCCCGTCACTCTGCCTGTTTTCTCTGTTTCTCTCTGTCTGTCTCTCTCAATCATACACACATATATAAGCCTCTAGCTTAAATAAAATACACCTGGTGAGAGACACACACATGCAGCGAAAAGAGAGGAAAAGGAGACAGAATGGGGGGGGTAGAAACACAAGGGAAGAGGGCTGTCTTGGAATTGAGGACAGGGAGTGAAGAGAGAACGAGAAAGTCTCACCAACACACACATACAACAAACATGCCTCATGAAGCCTCAAACACACACACACACACACACACACACACACACACACTCTGTGCTGTTCACACACATTAGCCTGAAGCTCAACAAAGCTACACCTGGCGAGAGCTGCAGAGAGAGCAATAGATGTGAGCTTGCCTGTGAATTGAGGTCATGCAGAGAGACAGAGGTAAAGACAACAGGAAGCAGGACGAGTTAAAAAAAAAATACTAACTTGTTCAAGAGAGACGAGGAAAAAGGGAAGATAATTGTTTCTCAAATAAAGACGGTGGATCTCTAAAAGTGTACGAAACATCATTATGTCGTCATTTTAGATGAATAAATGCTTCATAAGGGTGGTGATGACTCATCGGCTTGATGATATGGTTGATAAAGATGACGAGGAAGCATTCAGAAACACTGACATTACACAACCTCCTCTAGCGAACTCACATACATCGCTCTCCCCTTGTATTAACAAGAGCGAGAGCAAAGATATGCATAAGAATCTGCGGGGTGTGAGGGAGCATGTAATTGTCAAAACGATCCGTGCTCCGATGCAGCATGGAGGGATGCTAGTTTAAGTAGAAGAAATGCATCTAGTGAGTAACAAATACGGAAATATCACATCTGAACCGACCTGAGACTTCAGTAAAACACGCATGTAAATGTGTGTTTGTGCATGGGTGAGGTCCCAGGAGCGCCCCGCACTTCTCCCTCACTGACATGCATATTTTCCCTCTCTCTCCCTCAAGTCTTCTTCAACACACACAACATTCTTCTTCTCTCCCCTTCATCCCTCAAACATTCCACATACATGAAAAGGCATCGAGCGTTTCCACCTAATTTCCAATGGAGATTCTGTGAGGTGGAGCCTTTCATGAGCTCATTGCCGTTGCTATCCATCCTTTAGCCTGTAGCTATTGGGCTGATTTGCCGTCTGGAAGCCGCGTGGAGCCGCAGGAGGCTTCTAAGCAGGAGGACGTGTTGCAAGTTCTATTTTCTCTCTTTATTCAAGCAACCTCTTAACAGCGCAGTGATGTTTTTTTTTATTTTCTTCCCTGAAGATTGCTATTAATGTTTAAATGCAGAAATCAAAGCACTTTGTATTTTCCTCTCCGTCTCGTGAGTAAACTGTGCTGTGGTCTCCCTTTCACTCCCTTGTCTCTCCATCTCTTCCTCTTCTCTCTCTGGAGTATACGGCACTGTGCTCCACTGTGTCTGTCTGTCCCTCCGTCTTCCTCTCTGGAGTGCGCCGTGCTCTCTCCTTAGCACCTTTCTATTATGCCTCTCTTTTCGTGAGAACCCACGGCTCTTTTCCTCCCCCCCCCCCCATCCTCTCTGCAGTGCCATGTCTCACATCTGAAAATGCATGTGTCATTTCTTTCAAAATTTAATAACACTGCAAAGGTTAAAAGTGCTTGTCAATGTAAAACACATTCAAAACAACCCCATCATAGCCACAGACAATTATTGTATTTTTAAAAAAAATTCTAAGTATATATACAACTAAAAATTTAAACATTTGTGTGTTTGCTTACAATACTGAGCTATTCTATTTTTTTGTATGTGTTGTACTTGTATATGTGTGTGCATGTGTGTGTGCACCACAGTAAATGGGTTCAGCAAAAAAAAAAAATGAGAAACTGCATAACTGCATGAGGTCGCTGTCACTCACACATACAAGGAGAGTCACACAAATAACGAGAGATGAGCAGCCTTTTTACCTTGAAGACACAAAGAGAAAAAAAAAAGCAGAGAGAAACATAGAGAGAGAGCCCTGGCAATGGGCCTGAAACAGACAAAGGGATTGTGGGAGACAGAACTAAATGAATATTTCTCTTCCATCTCTTCACTACTTTCATCGCAGATGCAGTTTTCTGAGGCTCTGAAAAGCAAACACACACAAACTGTCCACACAAATACTGGGCAAAACTATTCTACACAAGAAACATAAGTTTGGAAATGTTTTCCTGTGGATGAAGTGAACTTAAAAAACAACAAAAAAGGAATAAAAATGAATTTATGTACAGTATTGTTATGATGTGATGTGATGGCGATAAAATGATAATGACAGTAGGATTACTCAATTTATGACCAAACATGTCTGAAAATTAAAAAAAAATATGATGAAAACTAATAAATACATTATTAGAGAGAGAAAAGTGAAACAGGGCGTACTGAAAAACAGATTCAGCTTATCTTAGTTAAATATGACAAAAGAACACTTCAACTTAGGTTGCCCTGTTTCTAATATGAAGAAAATTCCTGTCATCAGAATTTTAAGGAAACCTGGCAGCACTTTTCCAGCTCTAGCTCATTTTCAAGGCAACAAAGTTTGTGTAAGTGCTGAGTCAGCGTTCATCCCCCTACAGGACCGATGAAACACAACACCACACACGCACACAAAGTAAAAAAAAAATAACATCATACTTGCACAGGCGAAGCCACAACCAAAACCACAACCAGCCAAACATGCACATGGAATGAGAGGAAAACAACTCACCCGGTCAGCACAACTTTTTCCCCTCAGGAAAGGTGCGATCTGAAAGCGTGTGTGTTTGTGTGTGTGAGCATCACACGTTAAAGTAGGGTAGCTGCTACCCGAGGGTCTAACACTGACACACACACGCTTAGAGAAAAATGTTTCCTCCCCCCCAAACAGAGCTGTAGAGGGGAAACTTTTCTCCTAAAGTTAGCACAAAAGTGTATATCTTTACAATTCAGTCCAGATTGCAGTGGACAGCAATCCTTCACGCCGTGACTTATAAATTCTGCTGAGTTGATTCAGCATCCGGTACATCATGTAAGAGACGGCCAAGTTCTTCAACTACAACATCACATTCGGCGTGTCCGAATTCGGCCTTTCAAACCATCAAAACACAAGCTGTAAAATTTAAAGAAAGAAGCAACAGCTAATTTGATTTGAAACTTCATACAGTTGGTATTAGCATAGGGATGCTGGAACACCAATAAACCAAGTAAAACCCAGAATCTGGCATGAAAAAAACAACAACAACTGATCAGTTCTATGATTGGAGCGGCATTAAGACATTTTTCTTCAATCTGCCCCCTCCTCAAAATTAAATCTGTCTCAGCAACCAGCTGCTCGTCGCCTTCCCATCTACAGTGGAAGCTTTGGCAGGCTGCTTTGCGAAACTGCAGCAATACATTTTCGCACCATAAAATACCACGCTGGCAAGACTACAGTCAGAAGAATAACAAAGCATATTTTGCTGTTGCCATAAATGCTAATTTTGCGAGCGTCTTGAGAGTCGTGCTGGACACTGCACAGCATGGCTGTCATTCTTTCACAGCTAGCCTGTCATCATTCCAGACTGCAGTAGCTGTCTGCCTTGTTAGTCACGCAGTTACATAAAGTCGGGACCACCCAGGTGATTTTGAGCTTTCGCTCCTGCTTCATCTGTAATAATACAATACTATTTTGTATAGAAGCTGAGTTGGGAGATTTTAAAGTTCTCTGCGTCAGAGAGGAAGGTCAACCCCAGTGCAGCACCACTTTACAAACTGTGGCACCCTCTACAAGGGCACTTTGGCAGGGATAATGCATAAGCATCACACTACCAGCCACCCTCCAGTTCTCAGCTGGAGTACATCTTTCTATCATAGATGGACTGAACTGAACTTTAGACCAATCAAAAAATATACCACATTATATAGAGGATTTTCTCGTCTCAGTCAGAGAACTGGAGTAACCTTTGCAATATAATACTGAATTTAATAGCAGTTTTTAATTAAAAGTAGCTGTAGAGGTTTAAAGATCTTCTGGATTGATGATGTAAGGTGGCGGCAAAAAGCCAAAAGAGAGGAAGTCGTGACCAATAGTAATACGTCGAAATTAACACAGGAACCGCACACAGGCGCATCCACGCAGCCATGAGGGGAGGCAAAACAGATTTACACTAATGCACAGTCACATGTGCGCACATCAAGAGACGCGTGGATGAACAATGCACAATTTTACCTCATGATTTACTGTGTATGAGACAGGCCAAGATGAGAGGAGTGGGGCAGTTTGAAGAGGGGGATGAGAGCCAATGAGAGGATCATTTGAGTGTGGCAGATTGATTATGAGAGCCGAAATAATGAAAAGGTTCAGTTCTCAATATTGCCCTTGAGCAATGACACTTTCAGCATGAGCCAACATCCTAGAGGCACGATGACAACGATTCCTAGCTTAAATTCCATGATGGTGAATTTTGGCCGACAGGGATTTAGCGGGAATAGCAGAGATTTTAATTTGGAGTCTTTTATTGCTCACTAAGCAATTGTTTAGGAGCAGGAAATAAGCAGGTTAATAAGATCATTGTTCAGACAGATGATCCGTGGCAGAAAGTGGTGGAAATGAGTTTGCAGAATGTCGGAGGACGTGAACATCAGGAAGGAACCTGAAGAAGAACCGTGGCTCCTTTTCATTGAAAGGGGTTATTTGAGGTAGATTGAGCATCTAAATAGGATGCTATATGGATGCTTACTGGCTCCAACTGAAAGGAGACCAGGAGTCGATCCAAAATACACTGAAGGGATAAAACCAATCAGGACTGGGATTGCCTTGGCTTTCCCCAGGTGGAGCTGGAGGTAATGGCAGAGGAAAAGGCTCAGGAGGCAGAGCTGGCTGTATGCTGATCACAGGCTTGGCAGTTTGATCCGTAGCTCCTCCCGTCCATATGTCCTTGAGCAGGACACTGAACCCTGATTGCTCCCAATGGGCAAAGCTGTTAGAAAAGTGATATATAAGTGCATTTACTTAGCCTGCTGCCAACATAACCGAGGCCTGGTTGAAATGGACAACATATATGGGCTGAACCAGGGAGACTGTCTGTAAACTGATGCTGATAAAGGACAGGTGAAGTAATATTACAGTTTACCCAAGTTTCCATATGATGGTAAAAACATTTAAAGAGGACCAAAGTGAAAATAAATATTTTTTTCCCCTTTGCTTTAACCAGATCCACATGTCATCATTATTTCCTCTTAGGAAAAATTAAAAGAAAACCAGTGCATTAGTATATAAGAGCTAACCAACAAATTTGCCACCAACTACAGATAAAAAAATAAAAGTCACACATTGGCAGCATCAATTAACAGGCCTGTAGACGTGCGTGTTGTAGCATTGGATATGGGCAACACTATCCCTGCTGCATTAGTTAGTCTTGTGCACAAATCCATTATTTAAACCAAACTAGCAGTATGTTGAATTGAATGTACTTAAGAGCTCTTAGCTCCTTTACACCCATAAAGAAATGCCTGTAGCTGCAGAGCCGAACAGCATAATCCAATAATGATGAAGACTTCTAATTAGCTTTGCGTGTGTGTGTGTGTTGATGTGAGCTCGTCAAGACGCGGGTGGTATGATTCCAGTTGTCGGGGGTAAGTGAGAGTGAATCAACCCTGCTGACATCAAATACACACACTCTCTCTCTCTCTCTCACACACACACACACACGAACAAACACACTCTCAAAAGTCAAGATTAAAAAAAGCCACACATTGCACTAGTTATTGTTCTCAGTGCCATGAGCCATATTGAGAGTCGAATGTGGGAGGGGGTGCATGTTTGTGTGTGTGTGTGTGTGTGTGTGTGTGTGTGTGTGTGTGTGTGTGTGTGTGTGTGTGTGTGTGTGCAAGATAAAGAGAAAGGGAAAGAGAGGTCCTGGTAGGTTTTAGAGAAATACGTCACCAATATTTATGTGTTAAGTGTCTGCATGTTATTGGCGTGTTATGCAATGCCTTGCACACATGGTTCACCCATATGCAATGTGGCATTAGCATAAGGGTGCGTGCGAGTCTCTGCATCGGTGTGCGTCAGCCTGCGCGTGAGAACATTTTGCTGATTCATCTGGACCATTTAATTTACTCCATGTCTTCAGGAAACAGCTGCTGTGGCATCACAACCTTGAGTAAACTTTATTGGCTCGCAAGCACCGGTTATAGGAGAGCGAGTGGCCAATGAGATGTGACACCCGAATGGACTTCCTGTGTTAGACACAAGCAGGGTCCCTAGAATGATGAGGATTAACAGGGTTAGGAGAGCAATCTGAGACATGCTAATATTGCCCCGTAAGAACATTTACATATAGCTAAGCACCCTCATAAACTAGTGTAGTAGATATTGCTCAATTCATCTGTGTTATTTCCATGTTGCATGGAAGTAAGATCATACCAATAGTTTCTTTTTAAGGTCAGACTAACAGCGATTAGCTGCTAATGATAACAATTTTGGTATATGATGATATTAATATTTGCATGGGTTGATATTTTGTTACCAAAACGTACGACTGGTCCTTTTTTTTTAAAAAAAAAAGGCTTTGATGGTCAGATTAAAATGACTGCAAATGATAATATTTATCTTCTCCAGTTTTCTCTCTGGCATAAACGCATGAAAGTAAGTGTGTTCTTTTTGTTTTTTGTCATTCTGTAACACAGCTATCTGATTTCGCTGTTGTGAAATACTCCAACACTAATGCGGTACTTTTATTTGGTGTAAGATCATGATATGATACCCAGAGGAAGAAGAAGAAGAGGAAGATATGGAACTCAGTAGCACTATACAGTAAAATATGTTTATTCATGGTATTTCCTCTAGCATAGGTTTCTTGAACTTCTCAATTTGATCAATTATGTAAGTGCATCTGCAGTTTTAGTGAAAAAAAGATCTGTACCCATTAGTAGCTCTTTCTTTAAGCCATTTTTGATATATAACAAAATATGTTATGTTTACAGGGTGCCATGCTACCAAAGAATGCTAAGACACGTATCATGTAAGCTTCTCTGTCTCTTTCCATGTTTCCTGTCTGTATCTTGACATGCAGTCTATTGGATGACAGCAAAGATGCCAAGAAGCAAGCATAAAAGAAAACGCAGGAGCTTTAAACTCTCACTAACAGGGCCTGGGTCAGTCTGTTATGAAACGTTCCATCATTATGTCAACCAAAAATATTTACATCCAGTCATCACTGTTACATCAACATGTTTTATGGGAGTGATTTGTTTGAAAGAGACTTGGTTCTGAGCAAAGAAGCCGCCTTCTTTCGATAGAAAGACACTGACTGCGCTGTCTGAATTGTGATGGCGATCACAATTTGAAGCTGTTGATTGCCCCGCGGCTGGCTTGTTTTGCTCCAGCAATTTTCCTCGACAGGCAAAATCGCAGCGGTCAACATAATGTGAGTCATCTTTGAGGCGAGAGCTTCGGCAAATGATGCACTTTGCACTTGGAAGATGGGAAAGACGTGCAAAAAATGTAACAACTGGTCTCTGCAAGTTCAAGCCCATTGACATCAAACTGAATAATGCTCTACCAATGGATGCCAGGATGGTGTTGTTTTCTTTGATATAGGTATTAAGGCAGTGCAGCAGGTAAAACACCAAAATACCTACAATGTGAGTGAAAAAAACACCTCTAGGTGTTACCAGTGTTTGCATACTGACTGGAAGCTGCCTTCAAAATAATATACCATACGCATATATTTAGAGGTTATCAGTGTCACAGTTTAATACCAACAAATACAATAACCAACTACAAACTACTGTGAAGACTGATATCTCATAATGTATACTAAAATCTGAAGGAATCATTTCTTAAAATGTCACACAATGTTGTGTACTACTTCATACAATGATATGTGAGCCTGGTTTTGACATGATATAGTTGGAGTTGTATTTATATACTGAATAGGGCATGAGAACAGAGTTAACTTAACATCCTCGGAGGAGTCCTCTTTGTCTGAGACCTCTTTTGTAAATAATGTATAACCTTAATGAAATGTAAATATCAGCACATAAGCTGTTATATACTTTTCTCTCGGTGGTGCAACAGACCTTTAAAATGCATTGCTTCGGTGCATGCTAATACATCTATAGGGTCAGCACGTTTTTGCAAAGCAACACGACTCAATTCTGCTCCGGAATAGTACCTTAATATTAAAAAATGTGTGCTTTTACTGGACATAAACCTGGCATGACATGTGTCCGAATAAATGTCAGAGCAAACATTATTAGATTGTAGTCTAAAAAGTTCTTGGAGAAAACGGCAAATATATAAAAAATAATATAAAGGGGGATGTGGATCATGTCTTTGTCTTTTCTGAGTGCACAGAGAAGGACAGTGATTTGAGAGCGAACGATCATGACAGGAAAAAGAAGATGAAAGATCAAGAGATGGGGAAAAATACTACTGTGGGAATGAAGAACGGACAGACAGAAAGATGAGAGGATGAGGATGAGAAAGAGAGAGAGAGAGAGAGAGGCAGAGATGGGAGACACAGAGATAGAGATACAGATGGAGAGGCAGAGAACAAGAGGGATAGATTGAATAAAACAGGGCAAAATGGAAAAGATGGAGAAAAAGCAAGAGAGACAAAGAAAATGAGAGAGACAGGGAGAGAGAGAGACAGAGAAGCCCTTATCAGTGTATTGCAGGAGGCATAAGATGTAACTGGGGAGTCTGTGTGAGTATGTGTGTGTGTGTGTTTTGTTATTGAAGTGACTTTGGTCAAGTTTGAAACTGGAAAGTCCAGTCGACAGATGGACAGAGAGAAAAACAGGAGCATCAGCTGTGCATTTATGGCTCTGCTTGATTAGAAAATTCAGGATTATGTGGTGTATATTTTAGGATTATTTATGATTTAAATGTTGAACAAAGCATTTTCACTCGTTGCAATCAATCAAAGCTCAAATTAGACATTTATTTTACTCTAGAATTTGCTAACTTGACCAATTCAGAGGTCACAAAGCCTTAAAAATCAATGCAGACCACTCTAAGAAGACTTTCTTGATGTTCCTGGTGTCCGCGGAGGTAATCGATTGAAAGACAATCCAATAAGTCACAATGTAAACAAAAAGCAGGGTGACAATATTTTAATAGAGGGTGTTTTGTTGTACTTAGGCCTAAAGTTTTCTTTTACCTTCAAATACTATTGATATCTCTGTCGCTCAGCTTTGAATTACAATATGAATGATTAAATCATATTATTCATGGTGGCTCAGATGATAGCACATAGCATGGTCTTTTTGAGCCTGACCCATCTGGTGCTTTTCTGTCTGGATGCTGTGGCTGTTGCTGCATCGTCAGTTTAGGTGTGGGTCAAAGTTAAAGATGGGGATTATTCTGTATTGTTTAAAACAAAACGATTATGTCTATGAGGAAACGCATATCTTAAAATCACTCCAGACATTTTCTATATCAAACCAACATGATGGTCTTTAGCCAACAGCTATGAGTGTGTAAATACAGCCATATGTTTACTAATGTTCCATCCCTTTCGTGTGCTGTTGCAAATTAGTTTTGCAGAAACAAATTTTAGAGAGTTTATTTAGTCTGAACCTATAATCACATCTGGGATTTCTGGGAAATCACTTTTGTACGACCATAAGGCAGAATCACACTTCCAAACTGATGGAATATTGCATATTTAGATTTCAATTAGCCACATCTGCCTCAATTCATTTTTGAAGCCAGACAGATAGAGTGTCAATTCAAAATAACTCTATCAGCAAATGCAGCAACACAAAGTCCAATACCTGCAGACTGGACGTGGCGGTTTGTCGTCTGCTAATCTGGAAAACCGATTTATTTACTTATCATTTTCCGGGTGAATATATAGTGCTGCTTTCCTGTGAATCACTTGCAAGGTTCAGCCCTTATCAGACACCACGCATTGAGTTTAGCTCCAGTTCAGATGAGCCTGTTTTTGAAAGAGCAATCAGGTCGGGCTTATCAGCTTAGCTAAACCCACGCTAAGATGAGGCTAAGCTAGTGAGAAGAAACAGCAATAGGCCCGTGTTATCTGTGTGGATTTCCCAGTCGTCTAAGAATATACACATTAGGTTAACTTAATATACAACTAGAAATACTGCCCCCCCCCAGTTTTAGGCCTTTGTACTTTGATCAAGTTGCAGTTTACATCTATGTCTGTTTAGAATCGTATGACATACAAGATGTAGTGACTCACACATGGTCATATACAATTGTAATTACATATACAATTAACATAGTTTCAAGGTGGAAACCCAATATTAATGTCACCAATTCAGTATCCAACAAAAAAGAAAAAAATAGTAAGTAGTATATATACTTTATATATATTGTATAATATATAATATATATAATATATAATATATTGCTTCATCATTTCATCCTATTAGCCATTTATGTGAAATTTGTCATAACTAACATATGTTGTGGTTATGCTTATGGATAATATGCTAGGTCACACTGAAATTTGAAAACTTTCCTCAAGGTGTTCCTGTGATATCGTGTTCAAAAGAATGGGGATAGAAGGATGGAAAATATCCCCTGCAGAAATCATCTCTATTGTTTGCTATTGTGACGCAAGGGCATAACAAACCTAATCAAGAGATAGAATTCAGCCATGAGCTGAAATGAAATGTGAATGCATGCATGCAAGTATGGATTTGTGTGTTTCTAGAATTAGTTTGATTGATAGGAGGCTTGAAGAACTCTCCAGATACCACTGACTGGCATTACAATTGAGATCACTTCAGGGAAACTGACAATGAAGCAGAGATGAGGGAATACCTGCTGCTACTCAAACAAAAGACATCACATCCGAGTCACAAAATTTTATCAGCAGTGAACCGCCTCTGGAGATCTGCTCATTCAGCTCGCGAGTGAAGGTGCTAAGCCATCGCGACAAAACTATCTGCAATACCGGACGTAACCTGAAGGCACCTTCGTACGTCTGACGGAGCAGACGCACAAGCAGTCTCTTTCTTTGTCTCAAAGTTGTGTCTCACCGCAGATAACAAGTCAACCTACGCTCTTATCTGTTATGTTTGATGTTCGTATCTCCGCTGCAACTTTGCAGCCATCGCACAAATACAACCCCTCGTCTCCCAGGTTTAACAACAGACGCACCTCTTTGTCCGTCTCACCTTTCTCCGCCCTCCGTCGTCCGTCTCTCTCTGTTTGTGACTCTCGTTTAAGTGCAAGATATCTTTTTTTTCCTACAGGACTGCGTGTCTGTCTCGCTGAGTGAGTGTGTGTCTATCTTTTGCGGCCGTCTCTGTGCATGAATGTGCCAATTGAATGCTCTGTCTTTCAGTCTGGATGGCTGTTTGTGTGTCTGTCTACGTTCAAGCAGATTGAAAACAAATCACTTCAGAATCCCCATGTCAAGACTCCGTGCGTGTGTGTGTGTGTGTGTGTGTGTGTGTGCGCGCCAGCGTGTGTCTCCAAGGACAATTAGCATTGATGTTGTCAATTTGAAGAAAGAGCATTAGAGCTTTTTAAACATCAGCTGTCTGCCGCAGCACACACACTTTTGTGCACACAAAAGCAGGATGTGTGTTAACAGCTATGTGGTTTCATGCATTTATAATAGTTGTTTGTCTTTTCATCAAGTAGCGTCCCCTGCTATACTATGTGTGTGTGTGTGTGTGTGTGTGTGTGTGTGTGTGTGTGTGTGTGTTCAAGCGTTTCACTCCAAAACCACTTACCCTTGGCGGCAACACACAACCCAATACAATACCAACACACTCCCTCACTCACAAATGCAGATGAAAGGCACCACAGTATAACTCTAAAAATGTTAAGAAATGGATATGTGTTTAAAAACCAGCCAATGAGCTGCAAAAGAAACCAGATGGTGAGTGTTAAAGCACATTCGGGGTATAATTGCATCACTTTGCATTCATAGTTTCCATCACATCTTTGCATTTCACTCCTGTCTCAAGTGCAGAGCTGATTTTTCTGCCTCTTCATCCAAGTACATAAATCTGCTGACCTACACATTCTGCACCGTGCCCGTATTGCTCTGCGGAGAAAAGAAAAGAGGAGTGGAGTCTGTATTATCTAACCAGGCACATTCCCCCTTTGGCTAAGGCCTTGTTGATTTCCTAAAAGTATCTCAGGACTGAGAATCAAATCCTATATGCATCACATAAGACCAATACGAAACACAAGTCAGACAGACAATCATCAAGCGGCCTTGTTCCTGCACCAGTCAGCAGGTACAAAGCTTGCATGTTGCTCCTTCAGTCAATCAGCCAGTAAATGATTCAGTTTCCAAATCCATTCTTCATGCCTGCCTCTCCCACAAACCTGTGCTGGCCCCTTCTAAAGCCCCTTTGTCCTCCGGCCGTTAAGAGACATCCAGCTAATTGCAGTGATAAAGGGCTTAGCAAAGGGATCACTATATATTAGCGGTGCTTTGTGTATAGATACCAGTCCAGGTCCTACGGATCCCTTACAGCTGTCAGAGAGCCAGTGAATTAAAACTGCTATGATGTTAAGCGTAAGATTATATTTTAACTGCGTAGATAACGAGTAGACGTGGAGCTCATCCGCAATTATAAATAGTTCCGAAAAGAGTTCCATTTTTCTCAGGCTTAGAGGACTTGCATTTATATATAGTACTTTTTCCAGTCTACCGACTCTGCAAAGGACTTTCCAACACTCATTCAGACGCTGGTGGCTGCCATGCAAGGGGCCAGCCTTTGATTCAGCGCTTCTTATTAAAAACACCCCACGTTGCTATGCTTAGCCATTGACACACACACTCCCACACACTGCCAGGGATTGAACCAACCAACCTCCCCCTTAGTGGACATCCTTGCTTAGATTGAAATAAAAGAAAAGCACCCAATGCGAACGCATCAGCATATTCATACGCACTCCAACCAGATTTCAGATCAAAGAGCATAAACAGTCGAATGGATGTGATAGTGCCAGATAAAAACTCCAGATTTCCAACAAGTTTCATTTTCTGAATCTAACACCGGTGACCCAACGTTCTCCTCACTGGAGGATTATGAAAGTGAAAGTGGTTTGGAGAGCTAGGCCTTTTAAAGTGCAGGACGGGCTTCTTTAAATTGTGTTCAGGGGTTAACTGATAAGAGATGATTAAAGAAAATGCAATGCAATCAACTTGTTTATTTATTTATTTAATTTATTTAATGTGTTTAGGTCATCATCATCATCATTGGTCAACGTCTGATTTAGGAGTCACTCCTTCATTATTCTACCTAGATTTATTATTTAAACCAATATTTAAAAAAAACGATACAAGCAAACTAAATCATACCATAGATCTAAATACAATGTGATGAAGAGGAATGGTGCATTGTCAGAAATCTTGTTCTTTGCCCTGGCCACTGGGAGAAAAACCTCCAGTCTATTGCTACCGCTCTCTCCACCTACACGTATAGCGCCTCAGATGAATTGAGGAAGTGCAGGCCTATTGTCTGGGGACTGTTGAAAGGCATTCTGTGTAGGCAATCCCTAAGTGAAGTGGAAGTAGACTGGGCCGGTAAAGGCAAAGAAGGTACACCATGAAAGTAAATTACAACATTTCATCACAAAAGAACTCCTGACAGGCCTTGAAGTTCACAAAGAGATTGACTGTGGTGATGATGTCATCCTGACACAAATCCTCCAGCTCCTCCACAGACAGTGAATAATGGATCAACTCCTCAGACTCTAT